>CM056457.1:1970000-2406899 GCA_029783895.1 Triplophysa bombifrons
GGGCTTTGTGATGGTCTCAGCCGATGGAGTGTAGGATCTACACCCTACATGGTCATATTGATCTTATTAATAATGTTCAAGTGGGTCAGGATGTCTAAACTGGTAACGCTTCTGTTTTTCTGTACTGCAGAAATGGAAATATTGTGTTGTCAAACACACACAACATGCCTTACACTTCCCTTAACAACCTCCTGTGTGGAAACTGTGTGTGTGAGTGTGTGTGTGTGATGTTTTTCCACGTTGCTCTCCAAATTAATCTTAAAAGTCTTTTTTCCTGATGAATATTGGCCAATCAGGAGGCCCGGTGGAGTGATGAGGTCATTTCCTGTGGCTAAGGAGGTAGATTGAGCAACATTGAGATTCATTGACGTATTTGAACTGTATGACTTCTCAAAAAGTTGAAATGTGTGTACGTGTCTGCTTGTGCGCGTGTTGCATTGTGTAGGTCAGGGTGAATGTATGTGCGTGTGTGTACATTAGTGTGTTCGTGTTATGTTGTATACGTAAGTTTGTATGTTTGTGCATATGTGTGTATATGTATTATATTAGTTGTGTGAGTGTGTGCGTTGGGAGGGTTAGTTCCTAATTCTACTGATATTTGCTGAAATCTTTCCATGTTATTTGAGAAAGAATTGCTGGATTTCATTGCTGTTATATTATTGTTGTACTGTGTGTGATATGAATCAATGAATCTGACGGATGTATATTGATGCTCATGTGTGATAAAACGCACAGGTGTTGTCTCGTATGTTAGTCACCTTGAATAAAACCATCTGCCAAGTATAGAATTGTGAAATATGTGTGTGTGTGTGTAAAACAAAACCTGTGTGTATAAAAATAAATCGTTTTACAAGAAATACAACTTAGTTTTGTTACTTCTCCTGTTATGAATTTGTTTATCAATTATTTTATAGCAATTCTACAATACTTTATACACAGAGAGAGAGAGAGAGAGAGAGAGAGAGAGATTTAATTTAATGTAGAGATCTAATTTTCCTGTGATTTGGCACTGTAAAATTTGTTTTATCATGCCAATATAGCTTCTTTGAATCCTAAGTGAGAGAGAGAGAGATCCTGGTTTAGTTGCCAGGGTTTGGATTGGGCTGTCACTCTTTGCGTCACTGTCTATTCCCAGCTACCGACGCAGGTTCACACACACAAACTCACACTCATGGACGCACAAAAACACACACAGACCCACACACACTCGTCCTTTCCCCTGGCTGGCAGAATTTAATTAGCTCTCTCCAGCTCGGCCTTATCCCCTCCGTCTATTTTTTCCTTCATTTGTTCATCTTTCTTACCTCACAATCCCTCCCACGCGCCACGGCCTGTTTCCACGGCAACAGCTGCTTCCTGTTTGTCCGTCTGCTCGGCCTTTCCAGGAGACTGAGCGAGAGAGAGAGAGCAGAAATAAGATCTGTTCTTTATGGCTGTTTATTTTTCCAGATAATGTTCGTATGTGCGACGCGACAGGAGAAATAACATGTTCCATCAAAAGCATCTTTATCAACACAAATGACATGTGTACTGATAAATCTCTGCATCTGTGTGTGTGTTTTCATGCATGTGTGTGTGTGTGTGTGTGTGTGTGTGTGTAAACAAATGTTGAGGTGCAGTGACCTCAGTTGTTGGTTTTTCGGCACAGAAAGAGCAGCGGTGAGATCAAACACTCATTCCTGTGAAACATAAACGACTGATACACACAGACACACACACATCAGATCACATTCCAGCCGACAGCAAACACAGTGAGAGATAAAAGAGTGTGTGTGTGTGTGTGTGTGTGTGTGTGTGAATGTTGTCAGTTAAATCTTCAAAGCTAACAAAAATGTAAACACATTCTTCAGAAACCAGATCAAATCATAAAAGTGTGTATGTGTGTGTGTTGCAGGTGGACTGTAAAAGCGGGCAAGCAAGGAGTCACTTGGGTGGGTGACCTACTGAGTCCAGGTGGACCATTAAAATGAGAATAACACACAAACACACACACACAACTTGAGTAAGTGATGTTACACACGCACGGGTCTCTACAGACAAACAGAGACAGATGCCCATAGAGTTTTGATATAAAACAAACGAACAAAGTCTTGTGTGTGACGAGCAGAAAGTGTATTTTCAAGCTCTTTGGAGAAGGTGTGCACAACTCATCGCACAATGACAGGAGTGAGAAAACGTCCGTTAAAAGTCTCATGATTGTGTGGTTGTATTATTGAAACTAATATTTCCTGTAGAGACACCAGAGCGACACGCACACGCACACCACATTAGCTCTCAGTTTAATGATTATAAACCGATAACAGTGAGATGATCTGGCGGTTCACAACTTTAACGGTAACAGTCTGACAAACACACGGTCAGATTCATTGAGAAACACGTGGGATATACAGCCACGGAAAAAATGAAGAGATCATTCCAAGTGTTCATTACATCATCATTTCTTGGTGTATTATGGTCATTCCAGTCCAGAGTTTTCAACAAACTCAAACCTCAGGATTGACATAAGGTCATCCAAAAGCGATGTGAAAGACTGACTGCATGACAAGACGCATGAAAACTGTGATCAAAATCCATGTTATCACATAAAAAAATTGTTAAAACCGAAATTGTTTTCTTTGTATTTGAGGTCTGAACAAATACACATCAGCATCTTTTCCTTTGTTTTCAACTGTTTCTCCAGTTTTCATTTTCCGCAAATAAATGCAAATATTTTTATTTGACATTTTGGGAGAAATAGTGTTAGTAGTTCACAGAACGAAACATAAACTATCCTTTTACTTAAACACGTAGTAAATTTTGGAAATCTGTAAATAATGTTGAAAAGGTCTCTTAATTTTTTTTTAATGGTCGTATATAAATATAAGCATCTTTCAGACACAGACCATAGACTTCACTTCCACTGTGACCACAGCATCCTGCCAAATCCCCTGCACGTCACCAAACCACATCTGCACTATCACAACACTGAATAAATCATTTACCCAAAACCCTCTATTTAACACCAATTATTAGTAATAACGAGAACTGTGAGGGCTGGACACACAACGAATAAACACTAAGAAAGCGTGAAAATTAAACATTCACCAAGACACTTTAAGTCACAGTGGTTTGCATTTGTCCTTAAGACAATAAAGCAAAAAACTCTTTTATGATATAAGAATAACATATGACAGAAAGATTTGGAAAGCTTTAAAATATGAGGTGATCTTCTGAAAGTAAAAATCTGTGCATGAAGTAAACGAGGTAAGAGTAAAAGTTTTTGTTGGTTTGGGTCTGACATTGAAATGTAAGTGAAGCATGGGTGAGATGTGTGAGGAGTTAACCCACTGACACGCTTGCGAGAATCAGTTTATGGGTGAGGAAGGAATTTAACCGTTCAAACCTGTAAAATCAAACCGGTGTTTCTGTGTCGTCTCGCAGGGCGTTGCTGCAACGTTTCTGTCCTGCAGATATAAACCCAGAGTCACACCTTCAGTCTGGAGACCAGAGAGGGAGCGCCTGTACAACACACACACGGACACACACACCAAACATTGCTCAGTTCTGCTAATAATATCAACTTCTGAACATGATTTGGCATTTTCTATTTTGATTTTCAGTGATCTGTTTCATGCCCCTGTGGTATTGATGAGTCAAGTAAAGAGGTTAATTCACGACATCTACGTTCAGATGTAACTGACCTCAAGACGTTTTTGTGTATAATCTGCATTATGAATTCTTTCGGTTTCTTATACAACCAGAAAATCTGCTTGGTTTAGCGATCACAATGAGACTAAAGTTTTGTGGGTGGCCATTAGAGGCCGGCGGGCGTCAGCGGGCGATCGTCTCTGTGGATTAAAGGTGTGGTCAGATGGCACCGCCTTTGGCAGACGACTGGTCTCGAGTCAGCGCTGGGAACTGAACGCCTGCCCGATGAAGTTACACGAATGAAAACAAAGCAATGTGGATATCCAAACCTGGGCTCTGACATGATAGAATATTATAGTTCCTGCAATAGTTTCGAGCTCTCGTGAACCCAAGCTATTATTTACCGTGAACATTGAAAAATTACATTTACAAAAGTACATTTCAGTTTCTTGTTGTGAAGTGATGCTCCAGCGTTTTGGGTGGTTGCTAGGGGGATGCGAGGCAGTTGCTAACGTGACTCCGGGTATGATGGTCATTAACAAAAGTTACACTTCTAGAGGTCAGAGAGAGATGGCTATACAGACAGTGTTTATAGGGCAGAACTCAGAGTTCTGGTGTAATGAGAGTTTCACGTAATTACTGAACATTAGACGTCATTATACAGACATTAAACCTCCGTCCAAAAACTCAAGATGAAGCTGTAATTAAACTCAACTCTTCAAGCTCAAAATCCTTTTACAGACGAACACGACAAACACGCAGTGAGAAACAAATAAACTTACATCATCATCTGAACAACAAACCACAATGCTCACTGCAGTCAAACAATCATAAATCAACCATGTTTTCACTACAATAGACATAGCTGAAGCATGGAAATGATCATAAATCTGTAGCTATATTATAATCAATCTGCCACCTAGAAATGTGTATGTGTGTGTGTGTTGTAGCTGTGGGGAGAGGTGGTGTTCATGTGGAGCTGATCTGTGTCTGAACATGCCGAAGAAATGCCTTCATACCATTATTGACAGTGTAACATACAGTCTGGAAAATAAAACCTCTTCTCATGAGGATTATTTTACAAATAAAATGTTCTCAGGGTCTCAGGGTCTTCAGTGTTCTGTCCAGAATCAGAAGTGCATATTATTTTGTGGTAGTCAATTTAATTTTATTTGTAAACCATTGAGTTGGTCGGGTTGAGAGGAGATCGTGGAAGGGTTAAGAATGGACACTTTCATGCTGTGTTTATGTCTTGTTTTGTTAAAATGATGAACCTTCCCGTAACGTTTATCAAATACCAACAGAAATAAGGGAGTCAAAAGGTTCTTCTATCAGACAGAAATCAGTTTTTTTTTTGAGGATGTGTGTGTGATGTTTTACTGTAACTTAACTCACTCTCATTATCAGTGATTTATCTTCTCTGGCACTTGTAATCTCACCAGTGACGTCAGGCTACACACAAAGGTCGCGACCTCTAATCAAGAGAAGAAGATTCACGATTATTAAGACAGCAAAACAAGTTACATTTACTTGATCATCAAAAATGACGAGATAAGCACTTCTAAATTCGCTTTGATAGTCATATGTTAGAGCAAGAGATCAACAATCTTACACATGTAAAAACATTCATACAAATCTTGTAAATACACAGAAATGAATGAATTTGTTTTAAAGAATTTGAAGAAAACCAGCAGCCACAGGGTTCAGAAAATAATCCATCACACATCATGGCGCCTTGTATCTACTACTTGTATCCTAGCTAAAAGAAAAATTGCATTCATTTGTGAAATCTGTATTCCTGAATGTTTCCCAAAAGTTAAAACATTTCATATGTTTTTTGGAACGTTTAGCAATAAAATGTAATGTTGATAAAATGCACAATTAACTGCGTTACTGCAGGAACATTTTTGAATAACGTTTGAAGAACGTTCCCTACAAAATATTTTGTTTCTTCGAGTATCGATTGTTCTGAATTAGTCACTTATGAGATTACATTTTCATTAAGATGAGGCCTCAGAAGGCTCCCTACATAGACAACAGACAGTTCAGGTGGTTTTATAGAAAGAAATAATGACTGTTATCTCACGAGATGAATATAATTTCTTACTCATCATTACCAGCTCTGTTTGTGGAGTATTTCTGACACAATTGACTCTTCACATCTCTTCAACTCTTTGTTTGGCTCTGTTTCTGTCTGCTGACGGTCAACAGCGACTCTCTCTCCAGCAAACATCTTGTGTTTTTCTGCTGACACACGAACAGAAGCGACTCTGAGGGGATTGTCTGTGTGTGCTGACCCCTGATCAGCCTCTGACACCAGAGGCCTGTGTGAGTCATGACCACGTGACCGTCTGATGAACAGAACCGCTGTAATGAGAGAGAGAGAGACGGTACAGATGTGTATGAGTGTGTGCTACCTGGAGGAAAAACTAAATTATGCACTTCTGTGATCAAATCCTGTTCTAAAAAAGGGTTTGGAGGTATTTGTCTTAAAGCTGTTATCCAAATATAGATAATATATAACATAACATAAATATATGTTATGCAAATATAAGTTACAATATTTTTACTGGCTTGTACCCATGTAAACCTAAACATGAAAACACTCACAATATACACACAGTTCATTTTTTATATTCCATTTCTTTTAAAGGACAGTAAAGGGATACTACACCCTAAAATAACTCATTCTCAAGATTCTTTGTTCTGTTCAACACAAAGAAGGATATTTGGAAAAATGTTCGCAATTTTCAGTTCTTGTGCATCATCCGCTAGCATAGTAGAACACATTTTGTAGATTCTTTTGTTATGTTTAAATAAAATGAGATGAATTTAGGAAAGCAGACAGTTCTGAGGCATGTATGTTATGACTTAAAGTGAAAATGACTAACATTCTTGTAAATAGCTCAGTGGTAAGAGCATTGCGTTAACAACGAAAGGTTGTGGGTTCGATCCAAGGGGATTGCATATATCAAAGTATAAATGTATAGGATAATGGCATGTAAGTTGCTTTGGATAAAAGCATCTGCCAAATGCAAAAATCTTTCTCATTTATACAGGTATGAAATTACACGAGGGTGAGCAAACGATGACAGAGTTTTCATCTTTTGGGTGAATTGTCCCTTTAGGGTGTTATTTTGTGCAAAACAAAATATGTTAAAGGGTTTCAATATTAACATTGTACATTGTTTGCTTATTTATGTGTGTGTGTGTGTGCAGAGGAACACATAAATGTTTTAAGTTTGCAGGGGTATACCATGGTGAAAAGTTTGTTTAAATTCTGGAATAAAGTCACATCATAACCTCCTACCCTTCACCTGCATTAAACAAACATTCAGCCAAAGAACTGCATGTACCAACCACCCATGAGTCCAGGTTAACAACAACAACAACACATTGACCTTGGCCTCTTAACACACACACACATAGACACACACACACATACACAGGTTTACCCGTCTGTGTGGGATTTTTCACTTCTGCCAGTGTCCAGATGGCATCATGCCCCACACAAACACACTTACAGCCCACTCAGTCTTATGGTAAATATTCGACCGCCCCTGCAGATCTGCCGGCTCAATGTCACAACAGCCTGACAGCGTCACAAACACTTCTCTACAGACACACACTGCCATTCAAATCCAAAAGAGTGTGGGACAGAACAGATCTTCATCACCATCATCCTCATCATCATCATCAAATCTGGCTATAAACTAACACAATCTGTAAATCTTGACAAGTTCATCATTTGAAGTGAAGGCCTCAAAGGTTAGTTTGGACTCAGTGTATCAGGGAAATGCTTTTATCAGGACAGAAGACACATCTTATATTATGTCTTGATACTTACACACGCACACACACAGATCACACAACCATATGGATAAGATTAATTCATATTTACAAACTCTTCATAAGTATCAGTGATACAGAATGTTATATATTAGTCCTTCAAACCCAGTTTGTTGAATTCAGGCTAAAGTAATTTAAGCACTTTAATTATGAGATTAGAAGCATTAAAGTATCATAAACATAAAAAAGGTCAAAATAGGTGTGTTTATTGCTGTTACGTGTAGATTATATGATAGATTGGAAGATTTTAATTTATAAAATGATAAATTCTGATGTCTTACAAAGTACATTTTATTCGATTTTAATAGAGTATTGTATTGTTTTGATGGTGTGTATAGCCCTGGTAGTGTTTATAATTATTAATCTTACTACTGACTTTGAGAGCTTTGTTTAAACAATATCACTTGTTTTGTCTGTGCGTGTACAAATACCACTTCAACTTTATAAACTCTATCTTTCAGTGATTATTGTATTGAGTTCTTTACTTCACAGGGAACACATGGGATACGTTACGTGAACTCTGGAGCTGGTTTGACGTGGGTGGAAATGAAACACCTGATGTACCCGAACACACACACAGGTGCAGAGCGGAGCGTCACCTGTCCCGAGAGTGCTGCCGTCTCTGAGAAGATGAAAATGATCCGATAACATTCAGATTCATGTTACTGTACCGCCTTCACTGTTAAATATTGATGACATACATCACACAAACTGGATCGAATTTAAAAGAGCGAATGAGACCAACACGGAGTCCGTTTCTTTAAGTGAAAATAAAGTACAAAGAGTAGAAAACACATTCCAGACAAAATGTAAAGGAAGGTTCACCCAAAATCTGAATTCTGTCACCATTTATTCCCCTCGTGTGGTTGTACACATGTTAGCGAGTCTTTCTTGAGTGGAACACAAAAGAAGATATTTTGAGAAATGTCTCAGTGGTTTCGTGTTCAATAGGGTTCAGTGTTGTTTGGTTATTCTTCAAATATCTTCTTATGTGTTCTGAAGAAGAAAGAAATACAGGTTTATGATTTATGGATGAGTAAACAATAATCGTTTTGAGGTGAACTGTCACTTTAAATACTGTAATAATGTTTTCATGTATACACCGTAAAAGCATCTTTCTATTACTAAAAGCTCTTTCTCCGTGAAACAGATACTAAATAACCATGCGTGACACCGATTACACATAATGATTATTACTTTTAGTTCAATTATAAATGCCTTTTTTGTCTTTTAATGTCTGAATGTTAGATGTGTGATTGTGGTGGAATGAATAAAAAGAAGAGTTTTGTCTGGACTCGTGGGTTGGGCTGTACAGCAGGTGTTTCAAATGAATGATGAGATTAAACACGCGCCTCTGTTAAGCGCTCCAGATAAAGTGGGCGGGGCTAGTCGCATTCCCTCGGAAAGGAACCCAACGTCACCGTACCCATATTTGGACTGTAAACTTTCTACAGGAAGTCTGCGTCCGGGCGTCCAAAACGAGCGGTGTTTTTTTCATTGGCTGTCTGTTTCTTTCACTAACTTGCGCATTCAGCGTGTTGAAAAACATCAATTAAGTCACTAATACGATAATAATAAAATGTCAGTCAAACGATGACAATACAACACGTGAACGATGAAATACAATGAAAAAGTAGACGGCACGTTTGTGTTCAGCAGTAAAACTACAAACGTAGTCACAGTGAAGTACAATATGTAACAATACCAATATATATTGCGTTAATACACCTTAGTTTTGATTGTCTGAGTGTGGCGTTAAAGCCTACCTGGTGAATTCAAACTTCGTGGTTATTCTATCGAGCACAAACAACCTCAAGATTACTACAACGTGTTATAAAATTATAAAATGTATTAAAACATATCAAGTTTAAGACTGATTTCTTCCTGTTGACCTGCACGCTTCGCCCTCAGGCTTGTTTGCCGTCCCAACGGTTCCCGACAATGACGTATGCGTGCGTCTGACGTATGCGACGTCGGAGGCGTGGTCAGCTGTCAGTGCCAAGCTCGCTTATAAAAACGAACCGGGATCCCGATCAGCACGAGCGAACGCATCAGACCAAATCAAAGCAACATCGCGCTCTCCTTTCGCGTCCACTTGGAAAAGAAACGCACAAGGAGACGACAATAGCGGCGTTCTCATTTCACGATCTTTGGGACTTTCGTTTCATTCATTCAAGAGCAGATCCGTCACATCGGACTACAAGAACGCTGTTTTATTGACAGTCATCTTTTGCGCTCTCGCACATTGAACTCATCAGACACGAAACTGTCATTTAAGAAGAACTCTATGTGTGCAAAAATGGAGCAGCCGTTTTATCACGACGACTCGTTTCTGTTGGGTTACGGTCATTCCGACGCCAGTCTACACGACTTTAAACTTCAGAAGCAGATGCACTTGAATCTGTCCGAACCCTATCGGAACCTCAAATCGGACCTGTACCAGACCACCAGCTCTGACGTCGGGTCACTCAAACTCGCCTCGCCCGAGCTCGAGCGACTGATCATTCAGAACAGCAACGGGGTCCTGACGACACCCACGCCGGGTCAGTACCTGTACGGCCGGGGCATCACCGACGAACAGGAGGGATTCGCGGAAGGTTTCGTCGAGGCGTTGGATGCGTTGCACAAGATGAACCAGATGCCTCCGCCCAACGTGTCGATTGGAGCGGGTGGCGTGACGACGTGCTCCACGACTGCGCCCGTCTTCGGCTCCTCCCTGCAGTCAGAGCCTCCCATTTACACGACGTTGAACGCGTATTGCCCAGCACCCAGCCACCCGTCCGCCACCATCAACTACCTGCCGCCGCACGCGCACCAGAACCAACACCAGGAAAGCGCGCACGGCTTCCACCACTCCGCTATCCACCCGCAGCGCTTCGTGGCGTTAAAGGAGGAACCGCAGACCGTTCCCGACATGCACAGCAGCGACGGATCGCCGCCCATGTCCCCGATCAACATGGAGAGCCAGGAGCGCATCAAGGCGGAACGCAAGAAGCTCCGCAACCGACTGGCCGCCACCAAGTGCCGCAAGCGCAAGCTGGAGCGCATCGCCCGGCTCGAGGACAAAGTAAAGGGTCTCAAGAACGACAACGCCGGGCTGTCCAACACGGCGTCGGTACTGCGGGAACAGGTCGCCCAACTCAAACAGAAGGTCCTGAGACACATGAACAGTGGTTGTCAGCTCATGCTCACCAGTAAGATGGAGGCGTTTTAAGCGTTTACTGCAAAATGACACTGGTAACTGTTTGTGTTCTACACCGACCGAATGACACTGGGAGTTCACAAGCACTCTATGAGCTGTGAACTGGTGTTTCTGGACACCGTTCAGCTCACCTCGAACCCTCGTCCGGATCAGAAGAGATCGGACACCGAGAACGGACACTGCGCTCCCCGGAGCCGGGTCCGAGGACTCGATGGAAAGGCCGTTCGCTTCGTCAACAATAACGATCAATATTTATGTTTCACCATGTAAACGCATCTGATATTGTCGTGTTGTTGAACCATTTCTCAACTTATAAATTATTCTTCTTGTCGGGTTGATCCTGACCTGTGTTAACAATGTCACTTGTTTACAATGTGTTTTTTATTGTGTGCGCTGTTTATTTAAGTAAACGTTTTGAAATAATGAAAGTTTTGAGTGTATGGCTGTTCATTTGTGACATGACATAAGAGACTTAACATGTTGTCTCACATAAAAAAGGGGCTAGAATTGTTTTGCCACTCTTGCGTAACTCTACACTTCAACATATATCTTTCACACACACAACGTTCGCGTAAACATAGATTTTGTTACGAATCAGTGTTTATCGTTCCGAAATCAGGTGTTTTGATAAGCGCTTCCAGCGCGTTCACGCCACTAACACGGGGGTACTAGGCCTTTCCTGCTGACGTCAGTCTGCACGTCCATATATGGTTATTTTTGGTGCCACGTACGTCACTACGCACCCACATGCCTGGGCGGTGCGTGTTTGCGCAGCTCTGGGAACAGTGGTGTTGGAGATCAGTAAGGGGGGGTTTCCGAAGTTGGACAAGACCACTGCCAGTGAGTGGGATGATGTGTGTGCGTGTGCGTTTCCATAGAATTTAAGGCTTGAGGGGAAAAATAACAAATAAGGGTTAGGAAACATTTCTAAAAACTGAAATAAGTTGAACACAACAGCTAATAAAACCGAATGTGACCATTTCATTATTAAATGTTCTATTCCGTTTATTTCATTTAAAAGCTCACTTTCATAGACGCTCTTAAACTTTAGCCATAACAGAAAGAATAACCTTGACTGAAAAAGCAAGATCGATGTAAAAGGCTTAACCTATTACAATGTATGTTGCTTTATTAATTATATGCACCGAGCCGTCATTGTCAGTCTCATCTGCTTTTATTTTATTCCTTTGCTGCCAAGGGAAAACGAATTTTGTTGGGAAGTGACTGCGACCTTTGGAATGAGGGTTGGGCGGTGGCGCGCGTTGTTGAAATGAGATCTGGAGGGAACCGGGCCTGTATGGAATTAAAAGTGAACTTTTCTACACAGCAAGAAAAGCCCACTCGGGTCCACGTGTCAATGACGTCAGTGACCCACCTGCGTGTTTTTCTGCTCGCTCTCGCTCTCAAAGAATACCACTTCAAAGAGCTGAAGCGGGCGCGCACACGCACACGATGTCAGGTTGTTTTGGAGATTTTAAGGCTCACACTTTTAGTTTCACGCACCCTCGTTTCCTCTCTGTCTCTCAAACCTGTTTTGTTCCATGTATTGTTAACACATCAAGAAGAACACCTCTTTAAGATTCCTCGGTGATCTTTAGCTTCATCTCACACTGTGGGTTTTAATCTGTTAATCTGGTTTTGAATATGAATGGTTCATTAAATTCTCTCATTTCCTCGTATAGCTATAATAGGAACTATTTCAGAACAACCTTATATCTTTAGAAATGTGTGTAAAGAATCTGTGTTTACATTTATTTGGGTTTCATTTGTTATTAATGTTTCTAATATATCCAGAATTGTTTATCTTAAAATAGCCCACAAATGTGTGGAACTAATAAACCCTTTAAATCAAGTCAAATCTCATAGATATTATATGTCATCACTCACCTAAATAACAACAACCATACCCTTGAATAAGGTTTTAGAGATTTGATAGGACCTTCATTATTAACTAAAAGAATGCATTAGAGGTTTGGGACACTCATTATAAGACTGAAGAAGTTTCTATAGAGTCGTAAAAGAGCACCGCCTAAACACCTCCTCCTTCATTTTTAGTCTAAGAATGTTCCAGAACTATGATCAAAGTTTACCATCTTCAGAACACTTTAGGCCTTTAGGTGGACTTTGTAGCCTGTAGAACATTCTGGCTTTTAGATAGGACCTTTATCCTCATCCTAAATAATGTTGACAGAACCTTGATTTATTAGAACCTAATTATAAGATTGATTGTTTTTTAATAGAATATGAAAAGATTCCTTTAGCATCTGTAAAATAAGGATTTCACACACACGCGCACGCACGCACGCCACGCACGCGGACGATACATTAGTGACTTATGACGACAAAATGTGGGTTCATGGTTTCTCCACCACACAGTCTTACACATGTTGTCTCTTTCTCCCACTTACACCCATGAGCACATGCAGCAGAAATGATTTCACTTCATTTCAGTGTTAGTCAATGGCGCCACCTATTGTTCGTAAGTGTCCATAACATTTCAAAGCGACTTGGAGGTTTTTAGCTAGTTTAACCTTTGCGATTGTGAATTTAGGGTTTGGGCATCCTAAAATATGTACGACTTCTTTTGATATCAGGTCATATTTATATAAATAAAACACACGCAGTCACACGAAAAAATTGGGATATTCGTGTGCATGAACACGCTTTCATAGATTCCAAATTTCGTGTCTATGTCACGAACTGCCTCGAGACTGCTGTATAATTCTATTGTTTCAGACGGAAACGGAGTTATTTTTGTTAGTTTTATCGTATTTTTATTAATCATTATTTTTACATATGCATAATAAATATTTAGTTCCGATTTATACAGTTATCATTTTAGTTCCTCATAAATATAAACATTATAGATATTTCAGTTCATTACTAGGACTTCTAAAGTCTATATTTTATTTGATTATTATTAGCAGTTTTAAACGTAATAATAACACAGTAATATGAGTCAGAGATCAAATTCATCTTCAAAGGGATAAAAGAGAGTGAGCTTTGCACTTTAAAAAACACATTTTATTTCTGTCGATCTAAGTTCTAAGACATCATTAGAAACTTGTAATAGTTCGAAAACACCTAACACCTCATGTTCACACATCTATTCATTGACACAAACATTCTCATGTTAAAGACTGTCAAAACACATCCATTCAAACACAATATTCTCACATACTGTCATGTGAGAGTGAATACTGTAAGCATACTCTCTCATTTAATACTCCGGTCAGGACATTTACAGACGACGAGTTACAGATACACGTATGTGTGTCCAAGTTCAATCTGTGTGTGATATGGTTTATTGATCATGAAAAGCAGTTCAGAAATCTCATGATATTACAATAAATGAACTGATGTGCTTTCATACACAGGAATCTGCACTTTAAACTCGTTTCACTTTTATAATGTCATGCATTCAAAATACAAATGTTTTTGTGTGCATGTGAAGCATTCGTTTTTCTCCATATGACGCATTGTTGTGCTCAATCTAATAGTGTGTGCTGTTTTATGTTATGGTGGTTTCGATCTTGTTCTCCGGTACATTAATAATAACAACATTGATCTAGATCATTCCACTCCCGCTCCCCTCCACATCAGTGGTCACTACGGAGCGTTTGCGCATCACACTGTTTCTCCTGCGGGCGTGGGGTGTGTCGGGCTGTGAGGGGGGGCAGGGGGCTCTGTATTGGGGCAGGTCGCTCTTGGTCGTGTCCAGTTCCTCCGGGTCGCCCTGCTGAACTCTCAGAGCCGCCATCACCTCTCCATCTGAGGGACTGAGAGTCAGACAACCGCAGCTGTGACCCTCGACCCCGTCCTCTTCCCCGGGGTCATCTTCAACCATCACGAAAGCATCTCCCCAAAGACTCTCGCAGAGGTCTCGTCCGTGCTGATACATCTGCACAACACAAACACACACAGGTGACAGGAATGATCATTTGTGTGTGTGTGTGTGTGTGTGTGTGTGAATTTTCTATGTGTGTGTTCCATCTGTGTCCATCATGCCTGGAGCTCACATTCTGTCTGTCTCTTCATGTATTTCTGAGTCAGAATTAAAGGTTGTCAGATTATCTCGCACACTATTGTACATGAACACACATCACACATACAAATGTAACGCTGCCGTATTTGTTGATCTTTGACTTTTACCTGGCGAAGAACAAAACGTTACATCACATCAAATAAGCAAAACTCACATCGGGGGAAGTAACAGAAAAGGAATGGATTTCTATTGACTTGAGCCAATAAGCAACCACAAAGAAACCACCCAGAACACCCTAGCAACTGCATAGCTGCTACTTGGCAACCATGAGAAACAGCCACATCTGTAAAGGTCTTTGCATATTTTCATATGCGTTTTTTTGTATTTGGCGCTCGTTTGTACGGTGTCTCTGAATTGTCAAACGCATATCAAAATGCTTGAAATCGAACCCAGTCCGAATTTTCTCATGAAGGATGAAAAAATCGGAGGTAGTGTGAAAATGTGATTGACACAACGTGAGGTTGTGTTTATTGTTTTACATGCCGAAATTTCAATGTGCAATGGCCTGAAGACATAGAAACACACAGAAGACCTTAGCAACCACCGGGCATCTCCCTGACAACCACTCTGAGGATCTGAAGGGAGTAGAAGTCGTGTTCTTGAGTAAATGAGTGTTGTATAAAGTCACCTGCTGGTACGGCACACATCCACCGGTACAGTTCAGACCTCGTGGATCAGCGGTCCAGTCCCGAGCACACGTCATGTCTGCTTTACAAGCCTCGAACCTGCAACAACAAAACATCTTCATATACAATGTTCTCAACAAATATCTATATACAAGAGATCTGATGGAGTTCTCAATTGTTGTAATAATAATGAATGTTGATTGTAGAAGTAAAATAAGTAAATGTGATGAGAAATGTTTGAGGTCATAATGAGATCTTCAATAATATTGACGTTTGATTGCAGACGAGATGAATCTGAGCTTAGTTTGACAGATTGTTGACATGTCTGTGATGAGTGGATGCGGTCTCACCAGTCTTTGCAGAAGCTGTGGCACAGAGGCACCGCCTTCAGGGAGGAGTCACGGTGTGGGTGTGGCCATCGAGCGGCATCAGGTGAACAGCGGTGAAAGCAGACAACACGCTTTAGGAAAGACTCGCAGCTTTAGAAAATGAGAGAGAGAGACAAGTGGTAAAAAATAATATTGAGAATACTGAAAGAATACTGCTTGATTGGATTAAATCAAGATTTTCTCAATTAAGCTATTAAATCCATCAGTATTTTATTCTGTGTGAAGGTTTAACATTGTACTCATGATGGATTCTTGATGGAGTAAAACCAGACTCACGGTGGAGACAGTAGACCACATTTATCCCAAACAGACTTTTCCACAGATCCAGAAAGATCCTGAACGTGACTCGGAGAACAACATGAATCTGAAAAGAAACAAACGAACATTTACAAATGACCCCTGAACGAATCCATCCATTCATTTCATGTTGTTCCTCATTCTGGGTCGTTAAAGACGTTTTTCAGGCTTAATTATTATGATATGATTGAATTGGGTCAGATTTAGGAAAGTGTGCACACACTATGTCTGTAGAGAGAGCACTCTTGCAGGTGCGGCTCTGGACCGGGCGTGGCCTTGTGATGATCGTCTTGGAGACACGCCCCTTCATGACTCATCACACTGGCAGCCAATAGACTCGCGAGGTGTGCGAGGCCGAGCAGCACTATGGATACGCCCATTTTGACCTGTAAGTAATACAAAAGATCAACGGCAAACAATATTACAATACTGTATTTCGTGCATTTAAATATTTACATTTATGTTCATGTGTGTGTAACAACACATAATTGTATAAAGCACAGAACAGGATTCCTTTAAGAATGAAATAAGATCCTGATAATCTGAAGATGAAAAATTCAGTTCAACCAGGATCTCAGCAGTGAATTTCTAGAAGATGACCTGAACACACGTTATAATAAAAACAAAAGCAGCTTTTTATATCCAGAAGTGTTTTTTCTCTTAAACTGTATCACAGATCTAAACACGCACGCAGAGAGAGAGAAAGAGAGAGAGAGAGAGAGAGAGAGAGAGAGAGATTTACTGTACACTATTCACACACAATAAACATCTTACGTAAACTCTAAATATAATTCTTCAATATGAACTGATGGTACCTGAGACTCTGATGTGATGATCTGTGTTCAGATTTTTCTCTGGTTGGATCTGAACGCACTCTTCCCTCGAGCTCAGATGAAGGACATCTCGATGACAACGCTCCTCCCCTCTCTCTCTCTCTCTCTCTCTCTCTCTCTCTCTCACACACACAAACACACATTCACACACAGGCCTTCACACACCGTGTGTTTGTCTATTTGTTATCTATTGATCTTGGTTATAATAAAATATCAGAAGGTAAGAAACATTTTGATAATAAGCTGTAATGACTTTGTTTGTTATATAACAGGTGCCACACAGTCACATGAACTGAAAACTGTCTGCTTCAGTTTGCTAAAGCCTGTCTGAGCTGTTAGTACACAACACTGCTCCTCTGAGCTCCACATTCAAGCTGCCACGTCATGTGATTACTTCTCATTTATACACACAATGTCTTTATACACACAAAAGTATTTCAAAAAATACTATTTAATTTTTTTCTGGTGAAAGATGATACGATCCTGGGGTGAGCTGTTGATATATATTTTGTTCTCCTGGCAGACGCTGCTGTTGTGAATCTGAAGGCTTGTCTTAATCCTCCGTCTGCAGTAATCCCTCCTCCACGCTCTGCTTTAAGACGTTCTGGCCCTAAACGAAAACATTCTGCCCTACTTACAGAGCTTCAGAGATGAATGGATGCTCGAGGATTTCTTTCAGGAGTGTTAGTGAAATGTTTGATTTGCTCATTGTGAGAGTGAATGGTGAACGGAAGCGAGGAGACGCTGTGTCGGGCTCATGATGGACTGGTTTATTTTGGGTTCGGGTACAGCAGACAGAAGCTATTAGCCTTTGGTCATTTGAGCTGGAATAATAATCCTTTGTGTCACAGCCGGCTGATGAAGCGCTCTCATCCCTCACGTTATGAAAACAGAGCCGGTGCTAATGGTGCCACATTAGTTACATCATTCACAAACACTTAAAAAAAAAAAACACACGGGGGCGTTTTCCCGGACAGGGATTAATTTAAAACAGAACTAGGCCTTGGTTAAATTAGGATATTTACGTAGTTTTTCAAACCATAAAAAAAAACATTACTGGTGGGCATCTTGAGACAAAACAATCACACAGATATATTTGAAGATATGTCAGTGCAAGTTTCTTTATCAATTTAGACACCTTTTACATTTAAGATGATCTGGGACTAGGTTTAAGGCCAGTCCGGGAAACCGCCCCTTAGTCTTTCAAAGGATCAAAACGAGATACATTATCCTCGCTGTTATATTCATAGCTCCATGTATGCATCTCAACCTGTATGTAGGATGTGAGTTAGAGATATAGTATCTTAACCTATACACATGAAGATTTTCACAAGTGTGTCATCCACTCTTTTTCACACTTCTATCACCACATCAATGCATCCCTCTCATTGTATTTTTCTAACCATGTCCAATCTCCACCCTCATGACACCCTGCATGAGTTCAATTAATATCATTAACATGTCTTTGGATATTCAGACGTAAAAAAGAGATGGTTCTTTAAAGAACCTTTGACTGAATGGTTCTTTGTGGAACTAAAATGGTTTGTTGTAAGAAAATATGGAAGATAATAGTCGCGCTGTCGCGTTTCCCACTGGGAAGTCGGGCAGTGGTGGAACTAGAGTTTTCTATATGCGGTGGCCATGGGGTGGCCAAGTCTACCGTCGGGGTCCACAGACCATTTGTGTGTAACCTTGTCCTGGTATCGAATTATAAATAAAGAAATCATAGGATTGCTGATTAGAGATACAAGTGATAATTTACTTCTCAGAGTTTGTCAAAAATGTGACAAATGTGCACAAAACAATTGCACAACGTTATGAGATTAATGGATTGCCTGCCACAGTGCCTCTGATTCACAACTTCAAAGGCAATTTTCTCAATATTTATATTTTTTGCACTCTCAGATTCATGAGTTTTAAACGGTTGTATTTCAGTCAGATATTGTCCTATTCTTTGAAAATTGACCCATAAGTTTTGTTGTCGAGGCTCACATATATATAAAACAAACAAAGAAAATTTAACATCACTAAAATCAAAACTCAATGGCTTCAGGTTATACATTAAACAGTCTAAAAATGAAGTAGATTATTTTTCTTACAGCTTATCTATGCGTGGTTGTTCATGATAAACTTTATGAGTGTGGCGCTCTTCAGAACAACTCTTCTGGCGAAACATTTAAACGCCTCCGATTGGCCAGTATATTCAGGATTGGCTGTAATACTCAAAGCTGTGTCATCCACATTTGTTCATTTTAGCGTAATCAAATTGCGACTCTCGAAGATAGTATATTACAATGCAGGGACCGTTTTGCACCTTTATCTTGAATTTGGAGAACAGTTTTGTTCACCTTGATGTCATTTTCTCCTAAGCCTCTATTTCCGACCCTGATGCAAACAACGGATGGTTGGACTGATACTATTTGTTAATTGAGCCAAACGTTAACTTACACAATGAAAAGTTGTTTAGGAATCCTGAAATCAAGGCTTAAGAGTGAAACTTATAAACACGATGCTTCTTTGTGTATTTCTAAAGTAGGCATGAAGTATATCTCCTTAGAATTTTAATGAGGTATGATCAAGACTGACCAAGACATCTGGAAGTCCATAACGACTAAACAGCTTTATGAGCACCTGAATGGTTTTGGTGGAAGAAGTTGAATACATCACACATAACTCAAGCCATTTGGAGTGAGCATCAACTATCACCAGGTACATGTGTCCTTCAAATGGACCTACATAGTCCACATTTATGCGATGCCAAGGCGATTCTGGCCATTTCCATGGGTGTAAAGTTGGGGGACCAGGAGCCTTCTGTGTCTGCAAATGCACATTTTATAAAATGGTCAGTTCTGGTGCTTAATTCTGATTGGTTGAGCCGAGTTCTGAGCCGTTATAAAATACCCCGATGTAACCCGAAATTACCCAGAAACTGGCAGCAGACAGACAATTGAAGGGGAGGAGTTAACGGATGCTCCGGCCAAGCCTTCTAATCTACATCATTTCAGATGTATAGTCATGTCAGGGCGGAAGTGCATTTTCAGATTTTAATTACAGATCATGAGGGTACATGAATTAAAAAAAATAAAAGGACCCACATTGATAAGCTATTTACAATAAACTCTGTAATATTTCATGAAAAAATAAGTATTTTCCTTTTTAATTTCACCTGGACTTTAACGTTAGCTGTTATACAATGCACCACTGCTTCTGTGGGCTTATTGCTTTATTAGGTTGTTATACACCAGACAAAAGCAGCGCTTTAAGTAGCGAGTAAAAGACCTAAAATACCTGAAGCATTGCAAGACACGTCAAATCTCCCATGTAACGTCGTTACGTGTCCAACCTCAGGTTTTTTGGCGGGTTTGCTCGCTGAGGGTTTATAACGACACTGTAACCGTTCAACACTTTAGACAAATTTATATTCGAATTACATTCCAGTGTATTCTCTAGTCCAGGGTTCCTCAAATCTTACCCTGGAGGGCCGGAGCACTGCAGAGTTTAGCTCCAACCCTGATCAAACTTGCACACCTGTGATTTTCTAGTGATACTGAACAACTTGATCAGCTTGCTCAGGTGTGTTTGATCAGGGCTGGAGCTAAACTCTGCAGTGCTCCGGCCCTCCAGGGTAAGATTTGAGGAACCCTGCTCTAGTCCTTATGTCCTTATGTTATATTCATAAACATTTATTTTGAGAATACAAGAGAAAACAACAATACACATCAATATTAATTGTTAATTCACATAATATACATATGATGTACATATTCAACTACATAGTGTAATACGCTTCAAAAAAGGAATAAAGGAGGCGGGAACCGGCAAACATTAAACATTTAATAAAGTAATTTAACAGCCGGCGGCCCCTCACGGACGACCGCCGGCGAACAACAACACAGTAAACCATAAATACATATACAAACACAAGTTTGGGCCCGGACCTCTCTCTTCGACGGTCCGGTCGCTCGTTCCTTTTATATGCTCCCAATCTCCTACGAGATTCGAGCCCGGTGTGCTCACAGCTGGCCCACGCACAGCGCCCTGCCTTCTCTACTACATACCCCCATCACCCCTCACAGGCCGGGGGGTACCCCCGCAACTGTGCAAGCTCCCTCCCCCTCCCTATGCAGCGACGAGACGAGACAACAGAGACGGGAGCCCTCGGAGCGACCGGAAAGAGAGAGGGGAGAGAGGAAAAAAATCCGGTTCCCCGACATGCTGCCGCTCGTTCCTCAACCAGCCCGAGTACTCTCCTTCGCGGTGCCTTGCGGTGGCCCTGGGGCTTTGGTGGACGGCTCGACCGTCCGTCACCTAGCGGCCGGCGATGGCTCCTCCTTTATCTGGGAGTCGGGGCAGGTTACCCGTCCCCTGCTCCTCCCCCTTGGGCGGACGGACGCAGGCTCCGGCCTCTGGCAGGCGGTGGCTCACCCGGCACTTCCGCCCCCTGCTCCTCCCCCTCGGGGGACGGACACAGGCTCCGGCCTCTGGCGGACGGCGGCAACTCCCCCGCTCCCACTTGGACGAAAACCACCCCACCTCGACCCAGGGGCGCGGCAGCAAAGGTCGCCATTCCACCGAACCTTTGACGGTGGCCGCACTGTGCACCTCCGTTTCCCCAGAGCCACCGCTTCGGGCAGCCACAGGCGGGAACCGGCAAACATTTAAACATTTAATAAAGTAATTTAACAGCCGGCGGCCCCTCACGAACGACTGCCGGCGAACAACAATACAGTTAACCATAAATACATATACAAACACAAGTTCGGGCCCGGACCTCTCTCTTCGACGGTCCGGTCGCTCGTTCCTTTTATATGCTCCCAATCTCCTACGAGACTCAAACCACGGTCTCGCCCCACCTACTCTACTACACATAGCATCAGTAATAATTTCAAGAAAAACACCGTCAGAATGAGTTGAATACAGACGATGCTTTTTTTTTAGAACTGCGCCTGCAGTACATTCGCTAATCTACCCGCCACAAATGTGACTTCACAATTTCCGCGATTTAGTTACTTTCTCCCCGATGGATTTCGATGGAATTTCGTAAGTAACAAGATAAAAAGCTGTGTATTTAGGTCCACCTACATTTCATTAGTGTCCAAAGCTTAGATGAAGCCCACAGACCGGTTGAACCCAACGCAAATTTTCTGAAAGCCGCGGTGACCTGAAATCACATTAGGGCTGAAATCCCGAAGTGTCCAACGCTTCAGGGGCTTGAACTCGATGTAGTTACCGTCGTATTCAGGAAAAACATACTACCACCAGGCGGCCAGGGGTAGATATTGAATGACATGCACATTTTAGTACCACGCGGTTTGGAACACATTTTTTAAGTCAGAATGTTCGCCGCGAGTAGTTACGATGTCATCATACCTATTAACAGTGTAACGTGAAGTACAGCTGTATGCAGGACTGTATGCTTCACAGCGCTACCCAATATCCCATGCATGCACAGGTAATAACTGCACGAGATACAACACTCGAGCGCAGCTTTATACAGCTTTATACTGTACAGGGCTACACAATTCACGACATTTGATGAATATTTGATACTTTTCATGTTTGAGTAAAAGTTGAGAATAGCAACCCAAAAATTTTTATTTTCTGTACAGAGCGCCGTTTAACTCCCAATATTTTGATATTAAGTTCCACCAACACCAGAGGGCAAAATACTTCAATATATAAATCTAGAAACCTTAACTAGTACAGTAAATACAACGCTTGGTTTATACATACGAGGAAAACAAAAATAGAAACTAAAATATTGAATGTGGGAGTATAAAACACGGTTAATATACAAACGTGTATTGTGTGTATGACACGGGTTTCTTTAATTTAGTTGTTTTAACTGTTTACTTATGTAAAACGTCAAGTGAGCTTTATTGACTTGACTTCTTGATCAGCATCCAAATATTTTTTTTTTTGACAAAACATGATCTGTTTTTTCAGTAAATTGATCTTTTTTTGTTCTTTTTATATTTCTTACGTTGTAAAATCTCTGTGTCAGTTTCTGTTGATTTAACTTGAGGAAGTAGAGACATTTATGACTATCATAAATACCTATATTGATAAGACCCTTGAAATATTACATCAAGTCTACGGTTGGTTTAATACAGGCGGTGACACAGGCAGTGGGGTCTAAACAAATCGGTTTAGCCCACTGTTAGGGTTAAAGTTACTATCTATAATAATACCAAAGGGATGGTGTGCTTTCGTATGCAAAACTCAGAAGCAAGTTCTGATTTACAAGCGCTGCCGATTCCATCTCTCCAAAGTCAATCTGGCAGCCTCTATTTGCACTTTTGAGTGAAAATAGCAATAGATGCGATTTACACTAAGTTTAAATAGTAGTAAGTTCTGTTTACACTAAGTGAAAATAGCAGCACTTCTTAGAGATATGCTATTTACACTAACCAAAAATAGCTGTAGGGCCTATTTTCTTTGGATTAAGTAGAAATACTAGTTAGATTCTTTTTACTTATAAATAGTGACAGATAACGCTACTATTTGCACCTCAGTATTGTTGTGCATTAAACATAATGCAATAATAACAAATCATTATATTTATAAAAACTATTAAAATGATGGCAACTTATTGAGATATTAAAGCCCCATACCCCTAGCCTTACCCTAAACCTAAAGTTTATGAATAAAAAAATAATTTTAAAGTCTTAAATCAATTTTATTGAAAACAAATGCCTTTTTGATCTGTAAAGTAATAAAAAAGTTAAAGACGGAATTTGAAACCCGGTCACATATCACATTGGCGCTATATAGACTTTACACTTTATGCCACTCGAGTCGCTATTTGAAATGGCGTCAATCTTACACTTTCTCTATTCCAATCACATATTTGTAGTGCAATTGTACTCGGTGTAAATAAAGATTACGTTTTTTTTCTAAATATTTTTGTTCTATGACATAATCCTCAAATGTGTATGAGGGAGATTAATTCACAGTATAGTTACTTATCTGGGAACATGTTTTAATTGCACCTTGAAAGAGCTGTCGGAGGCTTGTATTTATGTCTCAAATGGTGTGTTCATTTGTAAAGATTATCTTGAACGTGTAAGTACCACACCTTTGTTAGTCACAGAGCTATTTTTATTTAAAAAAACTCTCGGCATCCCTGTGGCACTCAGTAATTCTTTAAAACGAAAGCATTTTAAAACACAATATGCAAACAGATTTAGGTCTCGAGTCATGTGACTGGTACTGTCTTTCTGGATTTGTTTGCGTCAGACTCTCACACTCAGATCTCTTCCTGCTCTTGTGAAGGAAATAATAAAAGAACCACATAAACATGATGAAATCTTAAGACACAGGTACAAATTTTTCATTTTAGTACTCTTATATTTTTTATATGAGTGTGTAGAGAAATATGAATAATTTTTAGACAAAACACAATAAAATTTAATGTAACAAATGTAATAAATGTGTGAATGACATCCATCAGTTTCACTTACCCTGTGTGTGCTTCATTAAATATGTAATATATCACGTATATATTTCACACCATTACAGAGTCACACTCTTCTGTCTGACAATTTACAACATGCACTTTGCAGGTGCTTTTATCGAAATTGATTGGAATCAGCACGTATTACTGGAGAAAAACTGTAAACAGTTTAGAAAAATTCCTATAAGGCTTAAAATCCATATGCTGTTTTAAGTGGAGAAAGTAAAACAAAAGATTAAATAAAGACACTGGACAGGAAGATGTCCAGCACTGACAGCGCAGGTGAGATACACAAACAATACTTAATGTTTCCTATTACAATTTTTTACTGTTCAGATATACAGTAAGTGTTGTGTGTTTGTCTCTTGCAGTGTATGCCTTACACAATCCTCCTCGCAGCAAAGAAAAAGATCTTCATTTGAGTACGTTTTACATAGGCGAATATGTTTCCCATGAGATGATGATGAGTCTTTACAGTTACTGTGTGTTTGTTACAGTGAGGATTGTTCTGTTTGAGGATTGTTCTGTCTGGAAAGAATTTATAAAAAAGAATCAAATTGCAAAAGTCTATTTAAAAACATTTGATTGCACATTCTTGAGAATTGTATAGCTTTCAAACTATAAAAACAAAAATATAAACACATTAATGTAGGATATGCTTTAAGGAAGAAATCAACACTAATGACCATCCTTGCTTGATGTTTTATAGTGGTGTTTATTTTGTGGCATTTGAAATCTTTGTATTTCTTCTTAACATTAGGTGATAAGGAGTCTCCTCTGACTGTTGCTCTGTTTGGAAACTCCACATCAGTTCAATTTGGTCATGATAACACTCTACTGGGAGAAGAATCACATCCTCTTAAAGAATTCTCTAGGATTGATCCTGTACAGATGAAGATATCAGAACATAATGTCTCAGTCGTCAACATGCTTGACTTCACTGAACATCATCTGGACTCTGTGGATCATCTCATTGGTCAAGTAGTGCATGAAAATGAAATCTGTGCCTTCATCTTTGTTGTTCGTCTGGGTCAGTTGACAGATGCTGATAAGATGGGTCTAGAATGGCTACAGAAGGTATTTGGTGACGGAGTTCTTCAGTTTGTGATGATTCTCTTCACCTATGAGAGAGAAGAAGAGTGTGACTCTATAATAGATGATCTGAAGAAGAACTCTGTCATGGAGCAGCTGCTGAAGAAATGTGGAGGAAGATATCACACCTGCAGCAAGACCATGAACAACCGATCAGAGATGAGAGAACTGATGAAGAAGATTGATCGTCTGTTTAATGAGAATAAAGAGCAGTGCTACACTGGAGAGATGTACAACACACAGTTAAATAGGCGAGGCAACTTACAAAAGAAGGAAAATGAAAGTGGTAAGATTTTGGTTACACTTTATTTAAGCCGGCTGTTCTGTGCATATGCATTTGTCATACAGTCACAGAATAATTCCCTTAGTTTCCATTGTACTTGATGGTTTCGATGGATTTACTTTTATTTTTGAATGTGTGTTAAGGGTTCCAAACTTGAATGGTTGAGTCTTTTTCAAAGTGGTGAGGCAAGTTTGCCCTCATTTTTGGCCTTGTTTAAGCAAACAATCTGGCAAAACAGCACATGAGACAGGTGGACAGGAAATATGGTGGAATATGACAAACTTGTAATCAAAGTAGGCTACTTGGCTGGAGCCAAACAATCTATCGAAGTAAATCAGATTACATTATGTTGATTTGGTCATTAGCATTTTTAAGAATGCCGCTATATCTCTTGACCACTAGGGGTCACCAAATTCCGTCATTTGGACGCTCTTCCGTCAACATCTGACTGATCTGTTCTAACTCTATTTTCTTCTCTACTCTTTAAAAAAAGATTTCTTTTTTTTGATTTCACTTATGCTTTTGTTGTACTTATACTGTCCCAATTGCTTCTATTGCCTACCCCACCTGTAAGTCGCTTTGGATAAAAGCGTCTGCTAAATGACTAAATGTAAATGTAAATTTAAATACGACTGACAAGATCAGCCAGTAATGACACACACCAAGTTTCGTGTCCAATAACAACGTTAAAATCAAATTCCTTAAAAAAATTATATACCTAAAAATCATTTTAGGGGTGAAAAATGTAAGATAAGTAAAATCTAAACCCTATATTAACTTTCCACTTTTTCTTTTGTTTATAAAGATAAACCGACAATCAAGAAGAAGAGCATGGAGCACACACCTTCAATAGAATGGCAATACATACGCAAGGTCTGTCCTGATAGAAGTATGAATATAAAATAGAGATACACAACATCAAAATTAGAATTTTAATGTTTATTTCGATACAAGAAAGAAGGGTTTTTCATCACAATTCATCTTCTGTTATTAAACAAACTTTTGGAATAAAAAAAACGTCAAGTTATAAATATTTTTATGGCCGTAGTGTGCATGTGCTAAGCAATATAGTCCATTACATAATATTATTGTTTAGATTTTATATTCTTTGAAAATACAATATTTAATAAATACATTTAATGGGGAACGAAAATGCTTTTTACCCCATAAGGTAAAACAAATGCCGTTTAAAATGTCAAAACGTTACTCTTCAAGTTAAATTCTGAACCCTAGAGCTGTTTGGGGGGTATATTGTAAAATACACCCTTACTCCCTTAATGGATATATTACATGAAAATCTGATTTTGTTCTTCTTGACATATGTAGAACATTGCAGAGACATGTGTGGGCTTTGTGTGGCTATACACTAAAGATGATGGCCTTTAAGGAACATAAACATTGCTTTATTATTTAAATAAATTATCATTAGTTTACATTCTAATGATGATGATGTCTCTTGAGTATAGCGAAAATACAGTCCAGGGCCTAGGATCCATTGTTGTCTCCTTGTCTGTTTTGTTTCAAACAAAACATCCCAAAAACATGTTAATGGAAAACTGAAAATCAATTATGCCTTTTCTTTTACAGGGAATAGTTGGATATTATTCATCAAAAGACATAAGATTGGAACAACACCATAAAAAAGAAATTAATGAAAAAGTAAAGCAGCTCTTTGACCAGCTTCATCTCAACAGCCACAATAAACTGAGAGCTTCAGATGTTCTTCAGATAACTGCACATTCATTTCAATCTCTTGAGTCCTGTGCTGAAGAAGAGCTGGTGAAGAATTATCTACAGAAACTACTGATGATGAACTACAGAGCAAGACACATAACAACTAAAGAAACCAATGAACAACATCACACACAAGATACAGACAACGCGTCTGATGATGATGAGGGAGATCTGTTTGATATTATGTCTTCATCTAATGCAGTAACAAGTAAATCAGACCCTATTCACCCGATGGATGTTCAGATGGCTGTGTTTCATTGTGCTGATAGTTTCCTAAAGCAGATGATGGTCACTAAACTCTCTCAGTGTCAGTTTGCTCTTCCTCTGCTTGTTCCTCATCCATTCACACAACACATTGAGTTTCCTCTCTGGACATTTAGACAAATCAACAAGAGCTGGAAGGTCAGAAAAACTGACAATGACATCATCAGTCAAACCCAACCGGTATACAAAGCAGAAACTCCAATGGTGTCGTTCTTCAGGTTTGGTTCTGTGTCTTCATCTAAATCTCAGCTGATGAACAGTCTGATCAATGAGAAACACAACACGTTCTTCACCAGAAACTGTCCAGGCAGCAGCAGAACCAGACTACTGATGGATGGAGTGGTGGAGATCTCCTGGTACTGTCCGGCTGGAAAACACACAGATACATTTACTGACTGTGTTGCCTTCTGTAATCTTCATGGTGATGCAGGAGACAATGAGACACAGATGAAGATCCTCACTGAAATGTCTTCAGTCAATGTTGTTCTTCTGACAAAACTGGACAAGAATGATAAAAATGCAACAAAGATACAAGAGCTGTACAAAGACTCAAAGCCACTCATATTCCTTTTTACTGAAGAGGAATCTGCTATATCTAAGATGAAGAACAGAAAATACAAAATTGGTCTGAAAGACAGGAATCAGTCGGATGTTTCTAAAGAACTCAGAAGAGCTATAAATGATTGTCTCCCATCTTCAGGATCAGCCTCAGTGTTCAGACTTGAAGACGTGTCCAAACACTCAAATATCAGAGTAGATGAAGAAGATGATGAAGACTGCAGGAGAGGAAGAGAAGCAGCACAAGATATGATGAGTTTACTGAAGAATAAACCTCTGAAAGAAATCAAAGAATCATTTCTGCCCCATCAGGGTGAACTATGGCATCTGTGGTGTCAGAAAAACAAAGAACTTCATCGACCTCAAGGGAAAGACATTGAACAAGAAATAAGCAGAAAACAAACAGAAATGAAGAAGATTCGTGAAAAGCAACATGAATCTGACACGAGTGAGTGTATAAAGTTATTTATTAAACAAATGACCTCACATGATGTTAAGAAGATGTTTTTCCTGAGATGGCTCAGAATCCTCCTCGATGAATTCACATCAGCTGATCTTTCTGTTTTATATCAGAAGTATAATAAAAAGTGGTCAACAGTCTTAAAACTGAAAGAAAATGCTAAACTTAAATCTGAGGAAGAAGAGCAACTCAAAGCTGAACAAACACAACTTGAGCTAATATCTTCAGATCTTCAAGCAACAGCCTTTGGGTTAGGACACATCATGAAAGAGATCGGTCAGATCTATGAATCATGTTTATCTGTGAAGAAGAACAAAACAGATCTTGTGTTTGACTTCTCTTCTCTCCCGAGTCTTGCAGCAGAGATGATGATATCTGGATTTCCACTAGAGCTGATGGATGGAGATGCTGCTCATGTTCCTGTCATGTGGGTTACTGCTGTTCTAAATAAACTCGTTCAGAAACTGGGGGATCAGAAAGTGTTTGTTCTGTCAGTTTTAGGGCTTCAGAGCTCTGGGAAATCCACCATGTTGAATGCCATGTTTGGACTTGAGTTTGCAGTCAGTGCCGGCCGCTGCACCAGAGGAGCTTTCATGCAGCTGATCAGAGTCTCAGAGGAGATGAAACATCAAATGAAGTTTGATTATATTCTGGTTGTTGATACTGAAGGTCTTCGGGCTTCTGAACTGGCTGGAAGATCCACAAGACATCATGACAATGAACTGGCCACATTTGTTGTTGGTCTTGGACATCTGACATTGATCAACATCTTTGGAGAAAACCCGTCTGAGATGCAGGAGATTCTTCAGATTGTTGTTCAGGCCTTTCTGAGGATGAAGAAGGTCAAACTAAACCCCAGCTGTATGTTTGTACATCAGAATGTTTCAGACGTCACAGCTGGAGAGAAAAACATGGAGGGAAGGAGACGACTACTGGACACATTGGATCAAATGACAGAACTCGCTGCAAAAGATGAGGTCTATGATGCAGAATGTTTCAGTGATGTCATTAAATTTGATGTACAAAATGATGTGGAGTATTTTGCTCAACTGTGGGAGGGAAGCCCACCCATGGCACCACCAAACCCAAACTACTGTGAGAATGTTGAAAAACTAAGGAAAACTATTGTATCACGTGCCTCAAATTCAACAGGAATGAGGCTTACACATTTATGTCAGCGGATTCAGGATCTCTGGGAGGCTTCGCTGAATGAACGATTTGTGTTCAGCTTCAGAAATTCTCTGGAGATTTCAGCATACAGGAGACTGGAGACAGAATACAGCAAGTGGACGTGGACTCTTCGCAGTGCTATTATGAAGATTCAGACTAAACTTCACAACCAAATAGACAATGAAGTAATCAATGAGATTGTGGAAACAGATCTTCAGAAAGAACTGGAAGAGAAAAGCGATGAAGTGAATAAATCAATGTCAGAATTCTTTGAGAAAGACACAGATTCTGATATACTGATTCAGTGGAAAACTTCATTTGAAATAAAACTCTCGGAGCTTCAAGAAAACATTGTGAAAGAAACAACGTGGAAATTAAATGAGATTCTTCAGCAGCGAGACCTAAAGAGAAAGCTTGATGCTCAGGGTACGCATCATGAAAACACTCTCTTAGAAAAGAGCAAAGAACTTGCATTACAACACAAAGACAAAACAAATGATGAAGAAACTCTGAAGAGAGAGTTTGATGTGTTTTGGGAAGAGTGTGTGAAGAAGATAACAACAGATTCTCCTCCAATCAAAGACATCGACATACTGAAAGATGTGAGAGAACTTCTCAGTGACATCTATGAAAGTGTCAATGTAGACACATGGAACGACATCAGGAATATATTTACTGTACCAAATTATTCAGATTATGTTCAGTTAAAGAGATCCAGTGGAGTAACAGGACATTTAAAAAATGTCTACAAAGCAGCTAAAGAGAAGCTTGGTTTAAAATTATCTAAAGAGGATGAAACACAAATAAGAACCTTTATCACAGATGTTTCCTATCATACAGACGAGATGATTCAGTCATATAATATTTCAAAGCTAGGCTACAATATCAGCTACATTCAACAACTCACAGATTACATCAAAGCAAGAATAACAGATTATGAGAAAGGTCCAGTGAAATATGTGTTCCATAGAGAATTCTATATAGATTTGGTATTTTCTATATTTAAGAGAGTAAACAAGACATTGACTGACCAACACAAAAAGTTCAGAGAAGCAAATGATCCTGATCTCTATTTGAAGAAGAAGAGAGAAGAATATTACAGTACTTTCCAGAAATACTGTGAAGGAGCAACATCAGCTGCTATTTTTGGTGAGATCATCTGTCAGAAACTGAAAGAACCCATTGAACAGAGTGTCTACAGACAGACCGCCAGAGATTTAGCAGATGAGATGAGATCAAACTGTCCATCACTGAATGGAAACAGATCAAATCTGGAGAAACACATCCTGAAGAGACTGGCAGAAGAGGAGAACTTTGACAAATACATCAACTACATTCATAATCCTAAAGATCACTTCAAGAGTTTCATCAGAGATGAAGTGAGTCAGTACATCAGAGATCAGTTCAGTGTCAGTGTTCAGCTCAAGATGAATCAGAACATTGAGCTCCTGCAGAAGAAGATCATGACAGCAGCACATGAATCTACTCAACATGTTCAAGAGAACAGAGGAAATGTTGATGTGTGGTTGAAGTTTTTCACACTGAAGCTCTCAGATGTTCTGATATTCTCTGTGAAGGACTTCAGCGGAGTCAAACATGATGATGTTGACGATTTCAAACTTCTAGAAGACGTGATAAGAACAGAACTTCTTCCTGTAATGTCTGACATCAGCAGAGAGTTCAGCAGAGATTCATTTGATGTAAAACTGGATGTGAACAACAGACCAGATGAGATTCTGATTGATCACTTGTGTCAGTGCTGTTGGGTTCAGTGTCCGTTCTGTAATGCCATCTGCACAAACACACTAGAGAACCATGATGGAGATCACAGTGTACCTTTCCACAGAGTGGATGGAATCAATGGGTGGTTTTACAATAAATCAAAACATCTTTCAGCTGACTTTTGTACAACTTTAGTGACAGCGGAACATGCTAGTTTTAAAGTAAATAGCTCAGATCAGTACGTCTATCACAAAGAATACAGGAAAGCAGGAGGAGTTTATGCTGAATGGAGAATCACTCCTGATCTCTCTGAGCTGCCCTACTGGAAGTGGTTTGTGTGCAGTTTCCAGGATGATCTGGAAAAATACCACAAGAGAACATTCAGATGTGATAGTAAAACAACAGAAGAATGGAGGATATACACAAAACAGGATGCTATTGAGAGTTTGGATAAATACTTTAAATGAATATAAATCAATAGAGCAGATCAATAAGCCATTTAATCACAGGACATAAAATGTAATATAAATAACTCATTGGAATTATTTGAAATTATATCTCAACCATGCTACCAAAGTAGATAAAATGATGTGGGATCTTAAATTGCTTATTCAGTAAATTCTCACAATCTTTGAGTTCAGCTTCAAATTATTCAAAGATTTCAGTGTACATGAGACTGGAGACAGAATACAGCAAGTGTTCCTGGACTCTTTGCAGTGCTATGATGGATACTTAAAACAAACTGCACAAACAATAGAAAAAGAACAAAAGATTAGATTGAGGAAAGAGATTGTTAAAGAAAACTGAAAGAGAAAAGTAAAGGCGTGAAAGAATCAATGTCAGAATTGTTAAAGTCACAGATGCAGTGATACTGATTCAGTGGAAAAGCTCATTTGCAATAATAATCACAGATGATCACGAAAGCATTATCAGAGAATTGAAGAGAAAGTTAAATGGGATTCTTCAGCAGCGAGATCTAAAGAAAAAGATTGATTCTCAGAAGACACTTCATGAAAACACTCTCTTAGAAAAGAGCAAAGAACTTTTCAAAAGAACACTGAACTCCTGCAACCAAAGATCATGTCACCATCACTTGGGTGTTCTCAACATGTTTCAAAATAAGAATCTAATGAAGCAGTAAAACACTTAAATTTTTCCTTTTGTCATAACACCCAACATTAGTACAAAACAAAAACAGGTTAGCAGAAACAAGAATCAATATGTACAAAATTAGGTACTTTTAAATCTCCAAATAAGCTCTTATAACCACACATAATAACTATTTTATTTATTTATTGATGTAATATCGCTTAAATATCTAAAGGTTATTGGGATTCAAGCAGATTTGGAAAAACAGGAACAGGGTACAATATAAACGAACAGATCACGTGTATATAGTTGCGAACATACAAATCTAATTCCTTGTGAGTTGTTACATTTTTGGAGTGTTTGCCTAAACTTAGACCTATGTAAAACAAGCTTAACTGTAACTAGACTTTTTTATTCTATAGTATATGTGGACAAAATAATATGCAAATGAGTCTCCGCCTTATCTCAACCAAACCAGCTCCGACCTCCTGATATAGACCCCTTTTGCATCACTTTTACAGCATTAGCTGGAGGCAAAACAAAGGGAAAACTGGAGGCGGCCAATAGCATCAAGCACAGAATCAGCTACATAAGGAGTTTAAAATATCATCTTGTGTTGTTTAGTGCTACAACCAACAGAATACAGTCAATAGTTTATAGTTTGATATTTTAACACATTCCCCTGGCATTGTCAAACAAAAACACTGATGACAGCTGTAGTTCAACACAATAAAACAAGCAAACTGAACAGAAAAGATCATCAAAAATGCTTGATTTTCACTTCATAACACTTCAGATAAAAAAACTATTATCTTTCTTTGGTGTGGATTATGATTTGGGTATGTGTCTAAAAAAACCTCACGTATACCCAAATTTGAAACTGAGGAACAAGGTTATTTTTCACGTGTTATCTTTTGAACGCATTGGGTATTCTCGCTAACATTGTTAGTTACGTTATACAACTATCAGTTATCTATCTGCTAGAAACTAAACATAAAGGAAACTGTTTTTCTTTTTTTCTTAAGTCGTCACAAATGCATTAGTATAAAGGGAAAGGGAACAGTGAGAAGCTCATGTTATATGTCAGGTTTGTGTTCAATTAAATGCATTTGCTAATATTTGCCACGGTTAGTACACGCAGCATCTATATATATACGCTCTCAGTTTATCTTTACTATAAACTCTTGGTTTCTCTTTCTGGTGGGTGTAGATGTCAGGCCAGTTAACTGGAGGTAACCAGTAATCTTAATCTATTGAGTGAGCGTGCAGGTCGGCCAGGTTCCTGACGTTAAAGTTAACTTTTTCTAAAACCATCGTGTTCCTAGACAGTGAGTGACTTTACATGTTAAAATGTTATCCGATTTTTTTTGTCATTATCAAAAAGCGAACAAACAAAACATGCTACCTAGCATTAATAACGCGGTTATAAGGATCTTTCAGCCACCACCTAATCTCTGTCCACAAAAAGTGTCACAATGTGTGCCAACAGTCAAGGCGTCTATACTCGCTCAACTGTATGACGTGGTCGGTTACATGTTTGTTATGTAAAACACAGAGGCGGTTTAAAACACACACATGGATATACAGCATCAACCATATTAAACATTCCATTTTAATCAAAGGGGTGGTCAAGTACAGCTTCTTCAGCAGCCTAAAATAAGTACTATTTTTTAATAGGATATTTATGGTAATTCTGAATATCTTTATTAATCTTTCAGACATATTCTTGCCATAATAGAGATTGCTTGGTTTTTAGAACTTTTAAACTTTCCTGTAGCTCAGTGGTAAGAGCATTGCGTTAACAACGCAAGGTTGTGGGTTTGATCCCAGGGGATTGCAAATACCTATGTAAAATGTATAGGATAAAGCAATGTAAGTCGCTTTGGATAAAAGCATCTGCCAAATGCCTAAATGTAAAATGTAAAATGTAAATGTAAACTTTGTTTCGTTTTAAAGTACCTTCTGTTATTTAAATGTCTGACTAAACATCCCATCTTTAAGAGATTACATAATATGTATTTAGCATGATGTGGTTTAATTTGCATACATTTTTACTCGGATGTATTATCCACTTGCATCCAGTTCAAAATTGTCTTTATAAGTAAGATCTTGTTTAACCCTTGGTTTTCCTTCTTTCCAAATAATTTTTTCTTAAAATGCCATGTCCCTTTCTTAAGACGACTCTGAACTCTGTTTTGTGAACACACTGCTCAGCTTCCAACCCAACTCGTTTCAAGCAATTGGGTTAAAAATAATAGCTGGGATGTCTCTGAGTGGAAACAAGTTGGGTTGAAATAACCCAGCATTGGGAATTTTCAGCGTAAAAACGCTATTCGGTTGGTCTTAAGCCTTAATGGTCCTTGTTTATCTTTATTCTTTTTGGTATTGTCACTCAAAAAATTGCTGGGTTATTTCTGTGAACACATTTTTGGGTTAAGTGTGCTGGCTCAAATGGACTGTAGGGGGTCTTTCACCACTGAACAGCTGGGTTGGGTTTATTCATTTTACCTCTTCATCGAACCTTCTGGATTCTTCACTCGTCTCATTGTCAGACGGTCAGGCTGATCGCAGCAGGAAGATTTTATTAATTAAGTTAATATGATAATATGATTATTTTTCTCTATTTTTAATAAATTGTGGCAAGAGCACACTGATTTCACTGTTTAATGCAGTATTTGATCTGTCGCTGAGTTGGTGTTTTATTCTGTGTTTGATTAAGTAATTTAGCATCTGAGCAAACCTTTTTTTATAAAGGCCTTAACAATCGCTTTATCGTTAGAATGTACCGTTTTGTTTTGAGTTTATTATTTTCGTTTGCAGTTGGGGTTAAAGGTGTTCAAAATGTTTGCCATGCGCACTATTTAGTTTGAATTCTGGATTTATGACATGATAGCCATGTAACACACTTTTTATCTGTGGTTATGTATTGATCAGCATATTTAATACTTTTTCTTTTTTACTAGTGACCCCTTAAGTGTGATATAGCTAGATCTTGGGCCATCCAAGGAGCTGATTATAGTTTTTTTTCATTTTTTTATTTGGGGTGCTGTGAAAACCACGTATGCGTACTTTATCGACTGTGATGTGTGATGTCTAAACGTAAAACTATTGGAGGAAGTTATTTTTCTTGTATGACTCCAAGGCTGTGGAACTCACTGCCCTCTCCAAACCTCTCTTGATTGTTTTAAGAAACTTCTTAAGACTCATCTTTTTAAGGAGGTATTTTAAGCAGTAAATGCTGTAATTGTTGTTTAGTTGTTTCTAATGATTGGCATTATTCTTTTTATTGTTATGGTTTTACCATTTTGTAGCACCTTGAGTGAAAGAAAGGTGCATTATAAATCAAATTAATTATTATAATTATTATTTCCAGCTTCCAAATGGCATTCAAATTGAAGTTTCATGTCCAGAACAAAAATACTGATTAAACATATCATAGCATGTATTTATTTACACATGTAGTGTTTTTTATGAATGTTTAAGAAGTACAAATACAGTTGGGGGTGTACCGACATGGTCAGACTCTCTGTCAGCAATAATGACGTACACTTAAAAATAAAGGTGCTTTAAAGGTTCTCCACAGAGACGTCATAGAAGAACCATTTTTGATACCACAAAGAACCATTCAGTCAAAGGTTCCTTTAGAGAAAAATCTCTCTTACTTTAGTATCATCTGAAGGACATTTTTGCCACAAGGAACCTTTTGTGAAACAATAAGGTTCTTAAGATGTTAAATGGTCTTTATGGCAGCAAAGAACGTTTTGAAGAAGCTGAAACTTTTTTAAGAGAGTAAGCTACATTACCTGTTAATCTGAATTCCGCTTGTATTTGTTTTATTTAAATCTGCATTGTCAAGGTTTGTCGTAAAAAAATGACGATCTTCACTTTATAATGATCATCAAAATAACATACTGGATTCTATCTTGGCCCTTGTGCACACAGTGTCTGACAAAAGCAAACCGCCCCCCCCCCCCCCCGACATTTTTCCAAATATAAATCTGAGGTTAAGTACAGCACGACCTGTTATTTCTTCACATATATCATGTGTATCTTAAAATGACTATTATGAAAGCATACAGACAGGCAGAAAAGACCAAACGAGAATAATAATAAGTTCATAAGAACAGTGAACATTTATTCAAGTCACATGTTATTATCATGATTGTTAGCTTTTACAAAAGTGCAAATTAATTAATAGGCAAAGAAAATATGTAAAACGCATAAAACAAGTGTAAATATATATAATAATATAGATATCAAATATACTAAAACACACAACTGTTGTACTACACATTGTCCCTCAGGTTATAGCCCACAATACACAACTAACACCACAAACATAGTGAGAATGATTATAATGACCTTCATGTTCTAACATTCAGCAGTGACACCAGCAAGAATAATAAGAGAAATCACTGAATGAAATCAATGAACATTTGCATTAAACGTTCAGTTTGTGTCCAGATTAAAGATCTTTAACACAAGAACCTGTAAAAAAAACAAGAATGAAGTCAATCAGATTAAGAAAGCAATAAGGTACGACAAGCAATATTTTATCATGAATAACACACAGCTTGTCAGGAATCGTTAGGATAAGAAACTAGATGCAGGCAGTGGTAGGGGTAACAAAACCAGGTTTAAATAACAAAACAAAAGCCCACGATGGGGAAAACAATGTAACACACACGACACGAGGCAGGTAAATAAACAAGAGAAGGTATTCTGACTAGGCAAGGTAAGGTAAGGTAAGGTAACAGTAAGGTAGCACAGGAAACGACTAGGTAACATTACAAAACGAACTCGCACAGGACAGCTATACGAGGAAACGAGATGGCGGGCACAGAGACGAGGACCGGAGAGAGCATGTGGAAGGCCAAAACGCCTCTCTCCACGTAAAACCTAAGGCCATAAATCTGCCACAAGACCAAGAAACACATGACATGAGGAGGCAGAGTCATGACACAGCTATTGACCAACCAGAATCAAGGAATGGAACTAACTGTTTTACATTATCATTTGGCGGACGCTTTCATCCAAAGCTATTTACAGTTTATTAAGGCCATACATTTCATTTCAAACCTTCAACCTGTTGCTCTTCAGACATGATGCTCTATCTACTGAAGCCAGATGTCACATTTTGCGCTTGAAAACGCCACAGGGTCATAATCTTATTTTTCATCTTATATATCAACATATAGCATCAGAGCAGATTTACAGAATATCTTACTTTAGTGTTTTCAATGTTTCTAGCTTTAAAGCACCAGTAAATAAATTAAGTGCGACTACAAAAAAGAACAAAAACTTCCAAAGATGTTTGTTTTGGATAAATGAAACCAGCCTTTTGGATGTGTGCGTGTGTGCTCACCTCTGTTTGTCTTGTTTTCCTCTTCTTTCTTCTTTTCCTCTACTTTCTTAGGCCGTTTTGACCAGGACAGTTTAACATCAGAGGTGTTTAATCCCAGAGCAGACTGAAGCTAAAATTCATCAAACATACAGTTTCAATACAAACATGATGAAATATCCTGTCATTTCTCATTCTCTCATCTCTTGTTTATAACCTTTTTTTTAAAGTACACATTTATGTGGGGGTTTTAAATCACCTGATGGAGGATTTTGTCGCTCTCAGCAGCTACATCACCACTCAAGGACATTGTCAGTCTCAGAAAAGTTCTCTTTCTGTGACCTGAAACACAAATTCAACAATCACATACAAATAAAATTTAAATCACATTTAAGAGGTCGCCAAAGAATCAAAGCAGAGCTCAGAATCATGTCAAGTCAAATATTTGCCAGCTCAACAAAACAGTATAGTTTTGTATGTATTACGTTTTCCATAAACCTCCACTTCACAAACAGTGAGATGAGTTGTCTGTCCAGTCATGACCACATTCACATAACGTCCTTCCATTGCACCACATACGTGACTGAGGGTGAGACCAACTTGAAAACCAGAAGTTACAGCACATCTAGAGAGAGAGAGAGAGAGAGAGTCAGTGAATCTCTATACAGACATTTCTATCAATCAATCCCCCGGGAAGTGATGTCATGAATAACTTTACATGGGATTGTTGTTTCCATTGTTGACCAGTGAGTTTCCGATACGAATCTCTGCTCCATTGGTAAATTCAGGACAGCAGGTTGGTTTAGGAGCGATGATCACTGTATCAATCTCATAATAATCCAGAAGATCTAACCTCCACCATGGGTTACTCTCAGATGATGTAGAAGAGCAGTGTTCTCTTTCAACTGAGCCATATCTTACACCATCTACAGCATATTGAGCTATCCAGGTGAGATATGTTGATGGTTGTGTGGCTGTTCCTTTAAATGAAAAATTCTCTAGAAAATATATATTGAAAGACAGACGATCAGTCACTCTGCGGATAAATCAACACAACTGAGAGAATCAAACAATCATCTTAATCAGTTCAGCCCTTATCACATTTGACATATACAAACATGAATCCAATTTCCCAGTTCTATCGAATGGTATTCAAATATGTAAAAAAATGATGTTTAATTAACAAAGTTTGGGAGGAGCCATAGCAGATAATCAGCCCGGCTGATCAGCAATCACTGCATCTACCCTATCAGCTCAAGCAAGCTCCCCATGAATAGACAGTCTTACCTGCATAATCTCTACAGACTTCAACATCCCTCCACCTCCCCGGCTCCTCTCCTTGAGCCACTTCTCCTGTAGGAACTGCCGAACCCTGATCAGGGCGAGTGCACCGAACTCGGGAACCGGCCCGAACCCAGAGCTCACCCCCCGATCAGGGACCCGCTTCCCGGACAGCACGCCAAATACCCGTACCTCAGGCAAACTCATGAATTACCTGTTCCATACACCTCCACCTCACACAGAGAAAGACGCTTTGTGGGTCCAGGCATGATCACATTCACATAACGTCCCACCATCCCATGACATGAGTAACTGACGGTGTGAATAACTAGAAGACCAGAAATTACAGCACATCTAAAGAGAGAGAAAATCAATGAATCTCCATAGTGGTGTTTCAATCAATCAAGTGTTGAAGTGACTTCATGAATAACTTTACATGGAATTGTCGTTTCCATTGTTGATCAGTGAGTTTCCGATACGAATCTCTGCTCCATTGGTTTCACTGGGATACCATCCAGTACTGATGATCACTGTGCCAATGTTATAAATATCACTAAGATCTAACCTCCACCATGGGTTACTTTCATGTTCTGTAACACTCCATGTTTCTCCATCATATCTTGCACCATCTTTGGCTTTTTCAGGTACAAAGATGTGAGCTGTGGATGACTGTGTAACTGTTCCTTTCGATGCTAAATTCTCTGGAAAACATATATTGAGAGACAGTTGATCAGTTAGTCTGCAGATATATATGCACATCTGTGGTCATCAAGTAATAACAATTTAAATAGTTTTTGTTTATGTGCACATGCATGACAGTTTAATAATAAAAGTCTCAAATGGAAAAAAATGTGTAATGGTGGAACATTTTTAAATGGACTTTTATTTTGACGGGTTGCCCCATTCTCGGTTTGTTGAAGGGGAATGCAGAGACGTCTGGGTAGGAGAAGAGGGAGAGACGCTTAGGGCGTATACGGTGTGATTGCAGGATGAAAAGTCTGTATTTTCCTCCTAAGATTTAATGAAAGATACAGGTATGCCGTCAGTTTAAGTTTCGTGAGTTTAATGTTCACCAATGTTATCGTGTGAAACTAGAGACGTAGTAAACGCAGAAGTGTGTTTGAGTTCGTCTTTGGAAACAGGATGGTGTGGAGACCGGTGTCACAGGAGAGAAAAGAGTTGCGGGAGCCGTGAGTCCCATCCTGAACACTGTCGTTCTTGTCATCCTGAATCCTGATTATGAGTATTTTTGAGGGTTTTACTGTTTTATTTTATAAGTCGCCCCTGAACCGTGTTATCGAGCAAGAAACATGATTTCCTCCCCGCCTCAGAGTCACTCAAGTGCACTTGTTAGTGCGTGAGAGTCCGTTTCTGAATTGAACTATAGTTTCCTACAGAGTGTTTAAATGATTTCTTTCCTTTTGAGTATTTTGCACTTTTGGGGATACTGAAACCATTACCATCAAGTTTTACTTTTGAAAATCCCCTTTTGAAGAACACTGCATGTGCAAAAGACCCAAGCTGAGGAGTTAATACGCCGGAATGTTATGGATGTTATCAGGGCCGGATTGGGAATCATTTTCAGCCCTGGAGTTTCATGCCTTAGACCGGCCCACTTAAGTTTACGACTGACTATATTAAAATAATGATCATTTAAACCTCAGAATACAAGTCTGCAATAGCGCACTGTTCTCTACAGCCTTTTAATTCATTGTATTTTTGAAAAATAACATAATTTCCAATTCAATGAAAATACAGTTTCTACGGTTTATTCTATTCCCTTTCAATTGTGGGCTTTGTAACCATCGTTTGATTACAAACATAAAAGGTCACTAGTAACACTTGGGCATAGAGAGTTGTTATATTTCAACTAATGTGATCACAGCAAAAAAATTTAATTCCAAATATTAAAAAAATCTTAAATCAAGATACATTTACAAAACAAGTAAAATGGCATAAGAAATTATGTCTTGTTTTCTGAAAAAAAAAAACCCTCAAAATTAAGTGATTTTTTGCTTAAAACAAGTTAGCCTACATTATCTGCCAATGGGGAAACAAAATTACTGTGTTTCCTTTTGAATTTAGATTTGGCTTGTTTGAAGCAAAAACATTTATAGGTGTTTTTTCAGAAAACAAGACATAGTTTCTTATGCCATTTCACTTGTTTAGTAAATGTATCTTGAATTAAGAATATTTAGATATTTGAACTGGAAACAAGACAAAAATAATAAGTAAGAAGAGCATTTTTGCAGTGATGATGTTTGCTTATTCACACACACTGTGACTGTGGTACAACAACAGCTTACCTGCTGTGTCTTTCACAGTGAGAGTCTCTGGCATGATACAACTGGGTCCTGGCTCTGTTTCTGACACTAAATACAATATTTTAAACATTTATTTCTGTTACCACAAACATCATTAATTATCTCAGGGCATATTTCAGGGCTCTTCATTACTAATTCTTCTGAATAATAATCCTACCCATTCTGGTGTATTGGGCTCACGACTGGAGCTTGATAATGTTACTGGGCCTGACTCTTCATCACTATTATCAGCAAACTGGACTAGAGGCGGCTGCTGCTGAAGAGCCACAAGAAAAAGTTTGATACACGAACGGTGGTTTGCAGACAACTTTGTTTTGCACGGCCGCTAGCATCTTGCAGTGCTCCTATTCCTAACTACCTTAACGTTAGCTCACCGGCCGTCTCGTCGTCTTCATTTGTTTTGAGAAAAAATGTGGTCGGCTTAGAACATTTGGCCGCGTCAGTTTCCAGAGCTTTCTTTTTTTTATTCTGGCCTTTTCAGCGCCGCCTTTGCGCTTTCTGTTATCCATTTTTAATTCTGACGTTTTATTATTTTGAGCAACTTGCAGTGCCGCTGTCGGGGAAGGGGCCAGGGAGTCAAAAGATAGTCACGTCATCATTAACCTGCAGGCTGCACTCTGAGTGGGGCTGCGACAAAATATTAAATAAAAAGATTAGGGCCGCTGTGAGTGCAGGCAGCCTAGGGACAGCAGCATCCACATTTCAATCGTGCCATGACAACACCGGCCCACGTGGCCAAAAAAACGGACCGGCCCACCGGGAATTCTCCCGGTGCTCCCGATTAGCCAATCCGGGCTTGGATGTTATGCACAATAGCTTTGCATGCTATGAATTCTGTTGTTATTTGTCGCAGGGAAACCACCTCTGCAAATCTGTACATCTCCACCTGCATCTTACCTGGACCGGTTTACAAATACCGCCAATCTTAACGGCTAGTTAAAACTACTCTCTGCTGTGTTCTGACCGACACCCTGGTTCACTGCTATACTTATCTGAAACTAGTCCCTCTCCTCTCTGAGTAGCACTTCGCTACACTGCAAGCTGCTGCGTGTGTCCCGTGCTTGAGCGCCATTTTGTTGCTTGAGCGACATTTTGTTCCAGAGAGTTTTGAGTTCCCTTTCAAGAGAGGTCTCTCTATATTGCGTCAAACGCTAGGGGAATCCCCTTTTCCAACCTTCTCTGAATCCTTATTGAACAACGCCAGTGAAAATAAAATGTAACTGGCCAATGCCGGTCAAGACCGCATTCCTCAGAATCTTCCTCCTTCACTCACCTTTTACATGCTGTTGAGGGTACGCTTCAGAGAAGAGGAATTCATCAGATATTTCTGCTTGTGTGTTCCAGTATGCCGATTTGCAACTTATATTCGGGGCCCATCGGCCCGCAGGACATGCATTCACACTGCGTGCTCTGCCTGGGTCTTGCCCATGCAGAGGGGGCTCTCTCTGAGTCTAACAGCCCACACTGCAAGGACCTTCCGGTGCAGGTGCTTATGGCTCGGAGAGTCGCCGTCCTCTGAGATTTTGTCATGCAGCGTCCCGCCGCCCCTCCCCCCGGGGAGATAAAGATCTGGACCGCCGTCAGTGCTCTCGGCCCCTCGGGTCTCCAGTGTTCTTCGCGGATGAGAGTCCCCGTCCCACTGATGAAGCTGCGGAGGTGATCCGGTTTGGCGCTTCGGGAGATGAAGATGAGCTCATGTGGTTGGTGGCTTCGGACAGGGATCTGTTGGGGTCAGAGGAACCCTCCCGTGCTTCACGAGGAGCTCGTCCGTGTTCTCACCAGGGCCATACAAGATATTGGCCTCGAGTGGAACTGCCACAACGAGCCGGCGAGGAGTAAGCTGGACACGTGGTTTCCGCAGCCGGGCTGCCGCCCAGAAGAAACGCACGCCTTTTTTCCCAGATGTCCATGAGAAGGTTGCGAGTGTTCTTTGCCCCCGTCAGCGCGCAACCACACCTCAGGATCTGCCATTTTCTCCCTGTTGGATGGGGCAGAAGCCCACAGCTATGCGCGCATTTCCGCCATCGAGCAGGCGATTAAGGCACACCTGGGTCCGTCTTAGTCATCGCTGCGAACGGAGGCAGTGCTGCCATCTAAGCCATGCCAGATGTCTGCCCTATAGCAGAGTAGGTGTATGCCACCTTTGGGGAGGCTGCCTCTGCTATACACACCATGGCGGTCCCCCAGGTTTTCAGGCTCAGCTGCTGAGTTCTCTGGATGGGGAAGAACCTCTTTAGGAACTCGGACGGCGTTAAGGACCGGCACGACCACGGATTTTGCACTTATGGCCACTAAGCGTTGCCCAAGCCATCGGCCGTACCATGAGCTTCATGGTTGCACTCCACCGTCACCTTTGGCTGACACATACAGATCTCAAGGAGGCGAACAAGAGAGCCCTCCTGAATCCTCCGTTGTCTCCTTCTGGTCTATGGGGATGCCGTGGATTCCATGATCCAGCATTTCACAGAGGACCAGAAGCGCTTGCGCACTATGAGGCAGGTACTCCCCAGACGGCCTGCCCAGCTGTCTTCGCGTCACCGATTGTCATCTGTGCGCTTGGCGCAGAGACCGGTGAAGCAGCCCACGCTCAGGGCCCCCTCTGCCGCCGCAGCTCCCGAAGCGACGTTTCGCTCAAGTCATGCAGTTGACGTCGAAACAGATAAATGAAAAGCTATTGTTGCAGGTATACTGCAGACATGAAAATAGATATAAAAATACAGCTTCTGACCAATTTCACGAAGCATTTTAAATTATTAGACGGACTATCGACGGTGACGTCACTGCACTGGAGAAACCTGGCAAGTCTCAATAAACGCGGTGTTATGCATAGCTGGTTTGTTGATATGAATGTAAACACGTGAAAACAGGTTATTTGAAATTATTCTAACAGTACAGAATTATGAGTCAAATTTACCAGTTCCATACACCTCCACCTCACACAGAGACAGATGAGCTGTACGTCCAGGCATGAACACATTCACATAACGTCCCAACATCCCACGACATGAGTAAGTGATGGTCTGACCAGCTTGCAGATCAGAAGTTACAGCACATCTAGAGAGAGAAAGAGAGAGAGAGAGAGAGAGAGAGAGAGAGAGAGAGAGAAAATCAATTAATCTGAGTTCAAATCAACCAACCAATCGATCAAACGTGATTTCATGAATAACTTTACACAGGGTTGTTGTTTCCGTTGTTTTCCAGTGAGTTTCCAACACGAATCTCAGCTCCGTTGGCTTGATCCAAATAGCTGGCATGAGTAGTGATGATCACTGTACTGATGTTATAAACATCCAAGAGATCCAACCTCCACCATGGGTTACTTTGATAGGATGTGGCAAAGCAGTATTCGGATCCATATTTTTTACCATCGATGGCATTTTGAGCTAGCCAGGTGAGATTTGTGGACGACTGCGTGACTGTTCCATTCAATGCTAAATTCTCTAGGAAACAATATTGACTAAAATATTCAGAACGTATTCCATAAGCGATGGTTATGAAAAACACATACATGCCATTAATAAACAAGAAAAGAACAATCAGAACTTCATGAACAGAATTATGCAATTATTTACCCTAGTAAAAAAACAATTCAGTTAAAATGTGTTTATTTCATACTAAGTGTAGTTTAAATGTATTATCATATTTACTGACATGACTATCTGATATAATATTATAATTAAACTTTATTTGGAGTACTATTCATACACAATTAAATTTCTTTATATTGAGAAATGTGCCCTAATGTCACTTTTGAAAAGGATTTTATGATTTTTAAAATCAATCTTTCAATGCAAGACATTTAAAGTGTACCTGAAGCATACTTGGAATAGTTACACTTAAGCACAATTAAATACACTAAACATGTATCTTTAGTTGGATTAAAGCACTATTTCTGCACTATTTAAGTATGTAAAGTGGAAAATTAGTTGTTCCAATTAAGCAGACTTCAGTATACAAATTTATAATACCACAAAGACTGTAGCAGTGTTAACAGCATACTTAGCTTGAAGTAAATGAATTTCAAACACATTTTTGTATATTTATTTTTCACTAGGGTAACTTTACATATTTTTTGCATTTTGCTCGCATGAGTTTTTCAAGGATTGGAAAAAGACAAAAAAAATTTAACGTTTGCATACTATGTTGTCAAAGTTGAGGAGCTGGACATATGAGGTTTCAGAAGCACATTAGAGATATGAAGAATTGTTTTACCTTCCAAACTACCCGAAGTGGAAGCAAGACCTGTTGAGAAACATTTTACAGCATTTCAGACTGATAATAAGTTGATGAATTGTCTTTTATTTCAAAATAGTAGTGTTAAATATTTCATTTTCAATTTGTTGTTAACATGATGCGTGTGTTATATGAGATGATGTTAACTGTACTCACCAGAAAGTAAAATCAGATGAATGAGTCTATCCATGTCACTGTGTAAAGATGATGAAGCAGATCCAGAGATGACTGATGAGAGAGATCAGAAGAGAATTGAGTTTCATATGGGTGGATGAGCAGAATTTAAATATGAAGGTTTGTTCAAGTGTGTCCTCCTCTCCTCTATAAATACATCCCTCTGGACATTTGACTTTCAGTCTCCACCCTCATCATGACATCATCACTGGCTGTTTGATGAATTTGATTTACATGTCATTGAATCTTTAGAAAACTAGTATATTCTCACTTCTCAATATTTTAGGTGAAATTAACAAATGCAAGCAGGTACAAATGCTAAATGAGAATTAACATAAAAACTTTTCCCATGTCATGAAAATGGGTCATCAGGTGTCTGTTTAGTTTAGTTTGTTTCTAGTTTCAAAATAGTAAAACATACAAACGAACATGAACATGTTTCTCTGTTTCACTTAAATACAGTTTATAGTGTTTTGAAATATTGAACAACAATATTTCATATGAGTAAATATAAGTCTGAGTCAGCGGCCTCCTTAATACTTAATGATGTTTGCAGAGGATCTCTCTTGAGCAAAGATTCTATTCTTTAGTTTAAACTAATTATAAAACAAGACTTTGTAACAAAGTCAATTAGAGGTAATCAAAGTAGCCCGGAAAGATAGTGTGAACTGTTATAAAAAGGCACTAAAGGCATAGAAACTAATAAAAACAATACTAGGTTTTCAGAAAGTACAGTTGCTAAATGAACAAATTACCTGACATGATTATTCCGCCACACCTCGGTAGCAATGAATTCATGGAATTTTTTCAAGACCCCAACTGGTTCGGCACCCCCTCATCTTCATTTACTAATGAAGACTCAATTACCCGCCAGATCCCTTTGCTCTGCCATCGAACAACGTCTTGTGCTGCCATCCCAAAAAGGCTCTATCATGAACCTTCTATGGAACGGTTCCACATTTGTGGAATGATCTTCCCGCTGCCTCAAGATCAGCAGATTCTGTGGCCATCTTTAAGACACACATCTCTTCCAGATGCACCTGACTGATCATTCCTGATTTTTATCACTTTTCTATTCAATCTAAAAAAATAAACATTGCTATGTAATACTCTGGTAGCCTTAGTGAGACTAGTTTTATTGCACTTATGCTCTTTGTTGTCCTTATGTTGTCCCAATTGCTTCCATTAATCTACTTGTAAGTCTCTTTGGATAAAAGCATCTGCTAAATGACTAAATGTAAAAGCTGGCTGATAATTTTGCAGCTGCAACACTGCATACAGTACTTTAGAGAAAACACAACATTAAACATGCATTTTAGTCTTGGATTTGGCTTAAGGTTTTGTAAGCGAAACCGGGCCAATATGTTATTATTTTATCAAACATGCAGTAAAAACCAGAGGTGGGGGAATTTGAATGTTGGGGAGCATCTTAAAATGAAGGGGCTTCTCTATATACATGTATGTAGTATATGTCTATATTAACTGTGCGCATTTTGAAGTGTTTGTGTGGACAGCGTGTGGAAGCTGAATAGCAGCTCGCTTATACTGCATGACAGGCGGATGGATGCGGCGGTGCGATCACTTGCACTTAAAAAAACATTTAAAAACTTTTTGGTCATACTGTCAGGAACTTGACAGGGAGAACCCAATTTTAGACAAACGATTGTGAAGGGTAAACAAAGGTTTATTTTAACTTAAAAAACAGGAACAAAAACAAAAGCCCACGATAGGGGGGAAACACAGACGGGACTCAGAGAGAGAGTGAGAGGATCCCTAAGGCCCATCCTCTCTCTCCACAAAGAACCTTAGGCTGTGTCATGGCTCCGCCCCAAGACCAAGAATATACAAGACATTTACATTTACATTTACATTTTACATTTAGTTATTTTGCAGACGCTTTTATCCAAAGCGACTTACATAGAGTGAGGGAGCAACAAGCGATATGTCATACAGGAGCCATAATACATTAGGTGCCAATACAAAGTTACTAGTTTCAACAAAATCTACAGACATAAAAATCTAAAGACATAGAAAAGATGGCGGAACTGACAAGAATAATTTCATCATTCGAATCTTACAACTGTCTCCATTTTTTGTTTACACTCACAATAACAACAAGACGTTTTGTGTTGTAAATAATAAAAGCAGTTCAAATATATGATTATATATTAGGTATGAAATGTGCATATTGCTCATCCACTGCAGAGATGACGATTAAGCATCATAACTTCATCACTGGGCTACATTAACATACATTTTCTTTATATTCTGAAATGAAATGAAAAAGATCAGTTCATTTTTGATTAACGAGATTCAAGATCGAAGCCAATAAAATGATCCAAGATTCCCATCACTAGATGTAAATTCCCTACTGTGCCCTATGATGGACAGCACAAGTATTACAGCATCACATATAAAACATATAATAGCAGGGCCGTACAGAGACCTTTAAGGGGACAGGTGCTCAAAGTAATAAAGAGGCACATGGAACAAGGCGTTAAATAGGGCTGTGCTCAAAACATCAATACTGTTTATTGTGACAAATTCCTTGCAGATATACAAATCAATACAGAGGCTTCTGTTTTGATATACCAGCCAATGCTGTCATGCAGTTTAAAAAAAGAAACATAACAGAAAAAACACTTTAACGTTTAAAATAAAAATTTCTTTGGACCTATTAATAACTCTAAGATTAGAAATTGACGTGTTTTAAGTTGTTCAAACATTAAGGTTTTTTCTCTCTGTTATACAGAATAATAAAGAACAGCTCTGTAGGACATGGTAACTATTAAAAAATAAACATGGCCCCTGACATATTGTTTAATAAGATTGTAGGCAACATGCTTCAAAACACTGTGGGCTGACTTACAGGGAGCAGCTAATTTTGAGGGATTTTCTGGGTATGTTGCTGTTGATAATGCTGGAGGTCATCTGGGACAATAGAAATTAAAACAAACATGGGACATATATTAGCTGATTTAACAATTGTTACAATCTGAACAAGCATGTTTTACAAGTGCTGCGATAATTTTTTTTAAGACACTCTACGTTTCTTAAATAAATAGGCTACTACTGTATAATAATAGTAACGTTACAAAGTATGAATATTAACGTTAGTCATATCACATAACAAAAAAACACCAAACCTCTTGACGCCCATGAATTTTTTCTCCCCCAAACAGCAAGAATGATTCAAGAGGTAAACATGCACTTTTGTTTATATTGCTGTGTGTAGAAGTAAGACCACTACACCACTTCCGCTTATAATAATAACAACAACAATAAAATAAGTAAACAAGCAGACTGTTCCGAGTCCCCTAAGCCAGCAGCCGGAGTGCACAGTGTCAATACTGAACGTGATCGGATCGTCCTGATTAACTTCCGCATGATGTCGTCAGGTGAAAGGTCATTTTGGAGGTCTTTTTCTATTTCTGCTGAAATATTATTAGTTAATTTGACTAATAGTTAGATTGGGCAGGCCATCGCAATTTTTTTTTTCACTTTTATATTAATTTGATTTTTTTGCCTTGCTAAAAGGGCACTTTGGGGATAAGGGACCAAAAGAGGCAGGTGCTTAGGCACCCTTGGACTTTTGACGCTTGCTTGGACTTGACCATCTGTGACTTGCCACACCTCTGGTAAAAACGATCAATTGGGCCTCGCTGTTTATGTTCTCGATGTTAAGAGATTCAAATCAAAGAAATGCAAACCACATGGATAAACAAAACTTCGGTGCCCCGAATCTTTGTAACTTTTACCTCAGGGTAAATGTCTGTAGTCATGACAGCATCACATGAATCTACTCAAAATGTTATAGAGTTCAGATGTTGATTTGATTTGTGGTTGAGGTTTTCATACAAATGCTCTCAGAAGTGAAACATGATGGTGCTTTCAAACTTCTAGAAGACATGATAATAGAAGAACTTCCTCCTGTAATGTGTGACATCCACAGAGAGTTCAGCACAGATTCAATTGATGTAAATCTGGATGTGAACTACAGAGCAGATGAGATTTTGACCAATCACTTGTGTCAGTGCTGTTGGGTTTAATGTCCCTTGTGTAAAGCCATCTGCACCACATTAAAAAAAAACATGATTGAGATCAGTGTTCCTTTCCACAGAGAGGATGGTATTAATGGCAAATATTACAGTGGAACTACATAGTCGTGCCACTCGTCGGCGAAAATCCTAATTAAAGGACATATTTAAAAACAACATTTATAAATGACAAACATGGCATCATATATTTGTTTCATACGATCAAATTGCGCTTTACATAATTTCTCATGTTGCTTTACTTACTAAACATACGCAAAGATTCGCTAGGGTGTCCATATCGAGCATTGCGGTCCTCTCCATTCGTTTCAATGGCAGTGACGCATCTTGTTAAGATATAATTAACATATTTGATCACTTTTGTGACTGATTGACAGATTACTTACAAACAAGTTTCTTTCGGAATTCCTGTATTCAGGCACATGTTTCCATGTGACCCAAAACGATTAAATTAAGATTTATGTAATTTTCTTCCACAATAAATATAGCTAAAATCTGTATTTTTAATAATGGACCGAAATGTAGATTTGTCCCGGTTTCACAGACAAGCCTTATGGATAGTCTCAGAATGAAATGAATGTTTAGGCTGTTTTAACCGAAAATAACTTCCCCTGACATATTGTCAAATAAGAGAGGGCCATTGTTTTGTCTCAAGATGCACACCAAGAATGTTTTTTTATAAAGTGGTACGGAGAAAGGGTCACACACAACAAGTTTAGCAGACTACGCCACCCTGTTGACAGGGAAATGAAAAAAACAGAAAACGGCGCACAGATTCAATAGGGCAAACAAGGGACTCAAGATGTGGCTATATATAGAAATACATTTTTTATTCAATACAAAGTTGAATACTTAAAATAGGATAGTTGGGTAACATGGACAGCGAATAGTTCCCAAGTTCACGCTTACACACGCCCACGCTAAGGAGAGCACGGTCGCCAGGGGTAGGTAGCCATCAACCAGCCCCCGATTCAAGAAGCACAGGAGGGGAAAAAACGTCAGTACACGGCACTCTGTGACGAGGAACCCACCACACCATCTGAGACTAGCTGGCTTCCTGCCCTGCCCCTCGACTCCTGTACCAAAAAGAAAATTAACTAATCACAATATTGCCCAAAATAGAAGAATATAGAAAAAAAGAAAAGAAACAAAAGTTTCCAGTTCAAGCAACGAGGGTGGAAATTTGTAACTGCCTCCCAATACGCATTAGTAAAAAAAGAAATGGAACAAATTCATAAATACCAAATCCAAACTAAACACAAATTACAATAAACCAAAAAAATAAATGAAAGTCATACACATGCTACTCTGAGCGGATGCCAGTAGCACCAGTGCCCCTGAGGCAGTCGACATGCAAACGAAGTAGATAGGCTACTCGCACAGCACAAGCCGACATCAGTACTGGGCAATTAGAATTCAAATAAAGGCAAGAAAGCAAAGTAGCCACGTCGTAAACCTTTTAGCTCCGCCGGATCATTGAAACCCTTTGACGTGGTCCTAAGCTGTTAGACAAACTAAAAATCACTTAAGCAGAAACCAACACATTAGCATAGCCTGTATTACTTTGCGACAGCTGATGAAGTCAACAGAAAAAGGCAGTGTCAACAATGACGCACTTCCAAGTGACCGGAGTTTGCTCATATATTCCCACAACTCAATCATACCAAATGAATTCAACTGACCACGCAGGAATCATGTGGTTCACCCTACAAAAGCATATAGCTCTGAGTTCCCCGGGCCACCAAGCCCTGCTCCTCTAGCCGTGCCCATTACCCTGTCGAAATGACTTATACTGTGACTGTTCCCGGTGTTGTTTTATAAAGTCTTGTTTAACCCGCTTCTGATTCAGACCCCATTTCTGACACATTCTCATCGCTTATGTTGTGAAAACCGAGCCGCTGCGAAATGGTGCTGCATTCGATCCAATATTCACAAACCCTTCAACAGCTTTTGCATTTCAGAGAATTTGGAGTGAGAAACAGCGACCATCACATCTCACACCATAAAAGCCAACAAAGAAAGTCATTAATTGTAAATAAGTTAATTTAACTTCATTTGTTTTTTATTTAAAGCGTTGCTATTATGTATAATGCGGTGAGCATTAACTGTGCTCATCCCAGAGAAGTCTCTCTTCTTATTTGTTCATTGTGTTTTACTTGACACACAGTAACAGTATCTAACAATGAGACTATTAAATATTGGAATTAGTTAAAATAAAATTACAGGTAGGCCTACAATTGAGTAATTTAAAGGGATAATTCTCACAAAAATGTTAATTCTTTCATCATGTACTCACCTTTGAGCTGTTACAAATTTATATAAATTTCTCTACTTTATATAGCGAAAGATATTTGAGAGAATGCTTCTAACCAGACAGATTTTGACTCCCATTGGAGGAATAATATCTTTATGATTTTTTTGTTCTGTTGAACCCAAACGAAGACATTTTGAAGAATGTAGGACAGCAAACAGCTCTGAGGCACTTTTAAATGGCATGGTATTTTTTCCTATTCTGGGAGCCCCTTTAAGTATATTTAAGTAAAAATAATTCAGAATAAAATATTTAAAAAATTAGTAAGTTAAATGCAAAGTGTACTTAAGTTTAGTTACGCTTACTTCATTCAAACTCAAAGAAAGACTTCACACAGTACATTAACACATCAATCTTGTTGTATTTCTCTACCAGCTCCAATCCAGACCCTACCCTGCTTATTTGAATACCTTTGCTTATGCTCACATTTGTTTTATTTTATTCTGCGTTGTCAAGATTTGTCATAGTAAAAATATTTACCTTCTTCACTTTATGATGATCATCAAAATAATCTTATGACCCCTTTGCTTGTGAACATAGTGTCTAGCAAAAGAAAACAGCGTCCCACATTTCCCCACAGTGCAGCACGCCCTGTTGTTTCTTCACATATGTCACGTACTGTTATGAAAGCATACAGACAACCAGATAAGACCAAAATTGAAGGATAATAAGATAATAAGAACAGCAAACATTTAATCATATCACATGTTTATTAGCATGATTGTAAGCGTTTACAAAAGTGCAAATGAATTAATTGGTAAAGCAAAGTGTAGAGCATATAAAACAAATTTAAATTTATATAATAAAGGATATAAAATATACCAGTGACACGTGACTGTCATACTACACACTGTCCCTCAGGTTATAGCCCACAATACACAAATAACACCACAAACATAGTGAGAATGATTATAATGAGCTTCATGTTCTAACATTCAGCAGTGACACCAGCAAGAACAATAGTAGAAATAACTGAATGAAATCAATGAGAATTTGCATTAAGCGTTCAGTTTGTGTCCAGATTAAAGATCTTTAACACAAGAACCTGTAAAAAAACAAGAATAAATCCATCAGATTAAGGCTGAGCTTTATCGTGAATCAAGGACTGAAATAAAACATGTTAGTTTTGAAGAAAAGAAACCAGACTTCTGGATCTGTGTGTTTGTGTACTCGCATCTGTTTGCTTTCTTTTCCTCTTCTTTCTCAAGCCGTTGTGTCCAGGACTGTTTAACATCATACATGTTTAATACCAGAGCAGACTGCAGCTAAAATTCATCAAATATTTCAATACTCATATTTCTCTCATCCCTCATGTCATATATTAACATGTTTTACACACATCAAACACTCTTGTATATCACTTCTCTTTGGGGGTTTTAAGTCACCTGATGGAGGATTTTATCGCTCTCAGCAGCTACATTTACATTTATTTACATTTATTCATTTGGCAGGTGCTTTAGTCAAAGCGACTTACAAGTAGGAGAGCATTTAAACATATTATCAACACGCTAAACAGTACCATTAGCTTAAAATGTCATGCTACTAGGAGGATTAAAGCTGAATTAAATAAAGAAGAGAAAGTAAGTATGGTTAGTCAAATAAATGCGGAACAGGTTTGTTTTGAGATGTTTTATGAAAGTTGTGAAGCATGCTACAGTTCGAGTGTAGACTGGCAGTTTATTCCACCACAGGGGAACCAAGTGAGTATAGGTTTTTGCAAGCAATTTAGTGCCTCGCTGTGATGGAACAACATGGCGTCTCTCATTTTCAGAGTGAAGATGACGGGAGGGGATAAAGAACTGGAGGAGTGAGTTAAGGTTAAGGGGTGAATTTGCCGTTAGCGTTTTTAAGGCCAGTGTCAGCGTTTTAAACTTGATGTGGGTTACATGGGTTACATGGGTTATTTTAGGCTGATTGAAAACTAGACGTGCAGATGCGTTCTGGAACATTTGATATTGAACATTTGGAGTCCTGTCTGGAGAGGTTGAGTATAGGTGATGCTCTGTCATCCAAGAAGAGATGTCAAGAAGGCAGGCAGAGACAAGAACAGCCATGGAGGGGTCGTGTGGCTGAAAAGAGAAATGATGTTGCGCATCATCTGCATACAAATGGTATGAGAACCAATGTGCCTTAATAATTGGACCCAGGGAGGTGTTAAATATTTGGTAAAGAGGAGAGGAGCAAGAACTGATGCCTGAGGAACTCCAGGTGTCAGCTGATTAGACCTGTATGTCTTGTCTCTCCAGGTTGACTTTTGCAAATTCCCCAAATGTGGGAATCTCGACTGCATAATTTCTGGTAGTTGGGGACTGCGTTCACGCTCTCCCCTGATATCAGGGTCTACACTTTCTCAGGGACTACACTTTCTTCCATTGAGGACATCCAGAAGAAACGCTGTCTTTGTCGATCTCGCAGTATTCTCAAGGACTCCTCTCACCCCGCTCATAGACTGTTTACTTTCTGCCTTTCCGGTAGGTGCTACAGGTGCCTCCGGACAAGAACCAGCAGACTAGGAAACAGCTTTTTTCCCAGAGCTGTTTCATTATTGAACACTGCCCCAACTGATTCCACTACCCCTCATGACTTTAACTTTAACACCTAATGGAGAGAACGCGAGGTGAAGATATTTACAATGAGATAAAAAAATATGTAAGAGACAACAATATCCCTACTCATAAACTGGTAGCAATTACCACCGACGGAGCACTGGCGATGTGTGGTGTGCGCTCTGGTTTTATAGCACTGTGCCGTAATGACCCTGATTTTCCCGAATTCAAGAATTACCATTGTGTGATTCATCAGCAGGCCTTGGTAGGGAAAGTCGTGGACTTTTCTCACGTAATGGTGGTCAAACTGATAAACTCGATAAGAGCAAACGCACTCGATGCCGCGTACGGAGACCTACTACTTCATGCTGATGTAAGGTGGCTGAGCTGCGGGTAGGTCTAAGGTAGATCTTGCTTTTACTTAAGGCTGAGATCAGGGATATTTGGCTTGAAAAGGTTGGTGACCACTGCCTTAAAGGATCTGCCAGTGAGATAAGAGTCAAACCAGTAGAGTGCAGTTCCAGAGATGCCCAGTTTGAGAGTGGACAGCATGATCTGGTGGTTCACCGTGCCAAATGCATCAGAGGGATCAAGCAGAATAAGGACAGATGACAAGGATTTACCTGCCGTTGATTTTCGACGATAGACAGGAGAGCAGTTTCTGTAGAATGGCCTTTCTTGTTGCCGGATGTTGACTGTCCAGCAGGTTGTGCTGATCACAGAGTTGGTTAAACACTACCCTTTCGAGGACCTCAGAAGGGAAAGGCCAGAGTAAGATGGGTCTGTAGTTGCTGACCAATTGGGGGTCGAGTGTAGACGTGTTACCAGGGCTTGTTTAAATGAGATGGGGACAATACTGGTGATGATTTAGGTGTTTATAATGTGTGCGAGTTGAGGCAGTAGAGACGAAGAGATAGCCTGTAGGAGGTTGGAGGGGATCAGCAGTCAACGAGGTCAGCAGTCAGCATGGTATTGGAAGGGCTGGAGGGGGACAGAGAAGAGATGAGAAGGTTGAGAAAAGTTGACGCGGGTTAGATGCAATTTGATTTGGATGTACAGTTGAAAGAAAAAGTATGTGAACCCGTTGGGCTTTGAGTCCTGACCTCAACCCGATTGAGATGCTGTGGCATGACCTCAAGAGAGCGATTCACACCAGACATCCCAAGAATATTGCTGAACTGAAACACTTTTGTAAAGAGGAATGGTCCAAAATTTCTCCTGACCGTTGTGCAGGTCTGATCTGCAACTATAGGAAACGTTTGGTTGAGGTTATTGCTGCCAAAGGAGGGTCAACCAGTTATTAACCCAAAGGTTCACATACTTTTTCCACCCTGCACTATGAATGTTTACATGTTGTGTTCAATAAAAACATGAAAACATATAATGTTTGTGCGGTATTAGTTTAAGCAGACCGTGTTTCTCTATTGTTGTGACTTAGATGAAGATCAGAACACATTTTATGACCAATTTATGAAGAAATCCAAGTAAGCCCAATGGGTTCACATACGTTTTCTTTCAACTGTACTTTGTTTTGACTGCAGATACATTAGTAGGAATGGAATAATTTACAAATCTTATAAACTTATATTTTATTCACAATAGAATATAGATAACATATCAAATGTTGAAAGTGAGACATTTTGAAATGTCATGCTAAATATGGATTTCATGAGAGCTACACGTTCCAAAAAAGTTGGGACAGGCTGCAATAAGAGGTCGGAAAAGTTAAATGTACATATAAGGAACAGCTGGAGGACCAATTTGCAATTTATTAGGTCAATTGGCAACATGATTTGGTAAAAAAGAGCCTCTTAGAGTGGCAGTGTCTCTCAGAAGTCAAGATGTGGAGAGGATCACCAATTCCCCGATGCTGCGGTGAAAAATAGTGGAGCAATATCAGAAAGGAGTTTCTCAGAGAAAAATTGCAAAGATTTTGAAGTTATCATCATCTATAGTGCATAATATCATCCAAAGATTCCGAGAATCTGGAACAATCTCTGTGCGTAAGGGTCAAGGCCAGAAAACCATACTGGATGCCATTGATCTTCGGGCCCTTAAACGGCACTGCATCACATACAGGAATCCTACTGTAATGGAAATCACAACATGGGCTCAGAAATACTTCCAGAAAACATTGTCGGTGAACACAATCCACCGTGCCATTCGCCGTTACCGGCTAAAGCTCTATAGGTCAAAAAAGAAGCCATATCTAAACATGATCCAGAAGCGCAGGGGTTTTCTCTGGGCCAAGGCTCATTTAAAATGGACTGTGGCAAACTGTTCTGTAGTCAGACGAATCAAAATGTGAAGTTCTTTGGAAAACTGGGACGCTCTGCCATCCAGACTAAAGAGGACAAAGACATCCAAGTTGTTATCAGCACTCAGTTCAGATCCTGCATCTCTGATGGTATGGGGTTGCATGAGTGCGTGTGGCATGGGCATCTTACACATCTGGAAAGGAACCATCAATGCTGAAAGGTATATCCAAGTTCTAGAACAACATATGCTCCCATCCAGATGTCGTCTCTTTCAGGGAAGACCTTGCATTTTCCAACATGACAATGCCAGACCACATACTGCATCAATTACAACATCATGGCGTAGAAGAAGGATCCGGGTATTTAAATTGCCAGCTTGCAGTCCAGATCTTTCACCCATAGAAAACATTTGGAGCATTGCATAAAGATGCGACAAAGAAAACCTTGACAGGGAAAACCTTGACAAGACAGTTGAGCAATGAGAAGCAACATTCCTATTCCTAAACTTGAGCAACTTTTCTCCTCAGTCCCCAGACGTTTGCAGACTGTTATAAAAAGAAGGGGGATGCCACACAGTGGTAAACATGGCCTTGTCCCAACTTTTTTTGTCCTTAAAAAAAAAGTCTACACTTTGTCCCTAAGTGTTTTTTATAAACTGAACAGATATTGACTATTTAGATATTAATTATGAACATCAAGTAATAATTTGAATTCAGAAAAATAATGTATATTTGACATAAAGTCTACACTTTGTCTCAAAGCTATTGTTTCAAAATTAACAGATATTGATAATGTAGATATTATGAACACCAAGTAAATATTATATCTAGACTAGAAAAATTGCAAGCACTATGCAAATACAAAAAAATATGGTTATGCATTTCCTAGTGTTTTCAGACATTGTACATAAATCCTCTAAATCTATGCGAAAATAAGAACATAAGCTACAAAAACTGATGGTAGCCAACCATGTGACGAAAAATGCACCCCTGCCAGATTAAGCGCCCCCTTCAAAATCATGTTTTTCGACTGGCTATTTCTAACCCCTCCCCACTCCTAATCCCAAACCATTGTGGGGATGAGAGGGTGGATAATGTGTCAGGGGTGCATTTTTCGCCACAACACCGGGCGCCATAGGTACCTGTTAACAACATGTAAGCACCTGGAGGAACGTGTTATGTGGTTTCAATAAAAATATTACAACTTTGTTTTTAATATTACAACCCATTGTTTGTATGTGACAAATATAAAAATAAACAACTGTTAACGACACATTATGGCTCGTTTATGTTAGTTATCCGCTTTTGTAGGCAAACAATCAGCAGATTCATCTGTCTATAGGTTTAAATGTAAAATCGGTGACGATTTCACAACAGTCTTACCACTTTTGCTACTGATTTATCAGTATTATTAAGCTTTGTTCTATGCTGCTATTTCTCTTCAGTTCTTCATTTTTAAGCCATGTATTTACTATAGTAAACATTTAGAAAAATATTTTTCATTTTGTTTTACCAATGTTTTACAATGGTTAAACTATAGTGACAGTAGCAAAACCATGTTAAGTAAACTATTTTTCTCCATATGGCTGCCTCCATTATTCTTAATCCTTTCCAGTGCAAGTACATTTTCTGTTTTGTTTTTAGAATGGTTTAAAAATACAAACTATAATGTTATATTTCAGCTGATACAGTAAATGAAACCTACGTGTAGATAAGGAAATATTCCTTTAGCTTTGAGTCTAAATACAGTAGTTTTATGTGGTACTCATATGTATGTGAATAAGGAAATAGTCCATTCTCTCTGCTCTTTTCTTCTTTTAGATGTGCTGCCTGTGGCTCCTTAAGCATTCTTTTCACTCAGGTTCCAGGAGCTATTGGTCCACATCAGTCTGTGTGCTGTCCTTTCAGTTCTGCCCATCACCTTTGACAAGTCCTCTCTCCTGCCTGTTTGTGTGCCAGTAAATAAAATATTAGTTCATCTGCAATTGAAACCTGTCTTCATTTTCAGACATGCAGAATGTGCATTTTAATAAATATATAAAATAGATTGAACATTGAAAGATTGAACTATTTTATTTGTCATTTAAACATGTTCAGTCTCACACAGTTTTCCTGCATTTTATTCACCTACAGCAGTGGTCACCAACCCTGCTCCTGGGCCCGGTTTTTCAAAAGGTTTAATCCGGATAACATTGATCCGGATTTAGTAATCCTTTTTTTGCGATCCGTGATCACGTTATCCATTTTACTTTTGGAGCCAGTTTTTTAAAGCAACATCGGATTGGATCAATCTGATCCGGATAGGAACTTTTCAGGATCACCAAATCTGGATAACCAGTGCTGGATAACCAGTGCTCAAACAGGATAGGAAATCACAATGTAGATCTATAGATATGTAAAGAGCAACAAGTAGAAAAGCCAGTGTGGGGGCAATATAAGTTAATTTTTTTTTAATGAAAACACACACATTTAAAAAAATCTAAAAACAAGAAAAACCCCACCCCGTCCTCTTCTATCAGTCTGCTCATCTGAGACCTACAACACAAAAAATTGAGCAATTGAGAGTTTAAGTGGAGTTCTTAAGAGGTGCTTTGCATGCCTTAACTACCCGAGAACGGAACCACAGAAAGCATGCAACATAACCCTTGCCTGTATTGTCCTGCACAACAGCCCCTTGGAGACCCTAATCAACCTCCTGCATTCTGGCAGAACGAGCAAACAGGACGTGCAACAAGGGACGCAATAGTTAGACACTATTTCTGATTTGGATTTGTTTTGGATATCAAAAATCCGTTCTTTGCATTTTTTGGTTATTCTGTAATCATTGCATGCATTACTAATAAATATTCTAAAAACTAAAATATTTTCGATTGTGATGTATACTGTTGTGTTCAAAATTATTCAACCCCCAATGCTGTAAATGGTTTTAGGGAATTTAGTGTACATTTGTAATTGTATTCAGAATGAAATTCTACAAGGACTTCTTAAAGAACCATATGCAACTAAAATGACATCAATTAGTTTTGTAATACAGTAGTAAATGTTTCTTTTGTGAATTCTTCATTGACATAATTATTCAACCCCTTAAAGACTACCACTCTGAAGAACAGAGGTTCAATGAAGTGTTTTCAATCAGGTATTGAAAACACCTGTGGATATCAGGGAGCAGCAATAAAGCCTAATTAGCACCAATTTGGCAGCTTTAAAATGACTGTGATACTCAGCTCCTTCTAGAAATTTACTGGTGTGGTTACAAACATGGTGAGGTCAAGAGAATGGTCCAGGAAGACAAGAGAACTGGTGATTACTCTTCACAGGAAGGGCAATGGCTATAAGAAGATTGCAAAGATGTTAAACATACCAAGAGACACCATAGGAAGCATCATTCGCAAATTCAAGGCAAAGGGCACTGTTGAAACGCTACCTGGTCGTGGCAGAAAGAAGATGCTGACTTTGACTGCTGTGCGCTACCTGAAGCGTAGAGTGGAGAAAAGTCCCCGTGTGACTGCTGAGGAACTGAGAAAAGATTTGTCAGATCTGGGTACTGAAGTTTCTGCTCAGACAATACGGCGCACCCTGTGTAATGAAGGCCTCCATGCCAGAACTCCCAGGCGCACCCCCTTGCTGTCCCCAAAGAATAAGAAGAGTCGACTGCAGTATGCCAAAAGTCATGTGGACAAACCACAGAAGTTTTGGGATAGTGTTCTGTGGACTGATGAAACAAAATTAGACCCATGGATCAACGCTATGTTTGGAGGAGGAAGAACAAGGCCTATGAAGAAAAGAACACCTTGCCTACTGTGAAGCATGGGGGGGTCAATCATGCTTTGGGGCTGTTTTGCTTCTGCAGGTACTGGGAAGCTTCAGCGTGTGCAAGGTACCATAAATTCTCTTCAGTACCAGGAGATATTGGATGACAATGTGATGCAGTCCGTCACAAACCTGAGGCATGGAAGACATTGGACCTTTCAACAGGACAATGATCCCAAGCATACCTCCAAGTCCACTAGAGCATTGTTGCAGATTAAAGGCTGGAACATTTTGAAGTGGCCATCGCAGTCACCAGACTTAAATCCGATTGAGAACCTCTGGTGGGACTTAAAGAAAGCACTTGCAGTGTTCTGAAAAATGTTCTGAAAAACCCAAACTAAAGGTTTAGTCCGGATCAAAACCAAGATTGGATTACGTGATCTAATCCGATGATGTAATCCGTTTTTTCTTTTGAAAAACACATTTTCAAGATTTGATCCAATCCGTTATCCAAAATCCTAGTGGATTACTTTTGAAAAACTGGGCCCAGGGCCCGGTTTTTCAGAAGGTTTAATCCGGATAAAATTGATCCAGGTTTAGTAATCCTTTTTTTGCGATCCGTGATCACGTAATCCATCTTACTTTTGGAGCCAGTTTTTTAAAGCAACATCGGATTGGATCAATCTGATCCGGATAGGAACTTTTCAGGATCACCAAATCTGGGTAACCAGTGCTGATAACCAGTGCTCAAACAGGATAGGAAATCACAACGTAGAACTATAGATATATAAAGAGCATCAAGTAGAATAGCCAATGTGGGGTCAATATAAGTTTATTTTTATGTGAAATGAAAACACACACATTTAAAAAAAACTAAAAACAAGAAAAACCCAACCTTATCCTCTTCCAGCAGTCCGCTCATCTGAGACCTACAACACAAACACTGTACATTGAGGATACTTATAACAAGTATCAAGTATAGATATATTGAATAAAAAAAAGACTTAATGTCAAATACTCCACAATAATTTCAGACTTCCTTATCTGATGTGGAGAGACCAGCTTGTCTGAGCGTAGCCTTTAAGAGGCGGTTCCTCTGCCAGACGAAGCTGTGCTTCTGCCCCTTTGCAGAAGTGCCTTGTAATCATAATCTTTGTTTGATGAAGGGCACTTCAAGCCTTTCCTCTGAGATCCTGTGGCAACTACCACTGGCTCAACCAATGAGGATCCAGCTTCTTCCTCAGGAACAGAGCTGAGATTCAATATAAATACGCTCTCTGGATCACCCTCAGGAGGGCAGATTCTCCTCCTCCTCCTCAATGTGCATATAGAAGCACCTCGTGAGAATGAATGGGAGTTTATAGACAGAAATGGGAGGCACAGCATCAATGTCCAACTTGTGTGTGATGCTGACCTCATCATCACCAACTGCGTTGTCAAGTGGCCTGGGTCTGTCCATGATGCACGCATCCTGAGGGAGAGCGCTCTATATAGAGACCTCCAAACCAACCGAAGGCATAATATTAAGAGACAGTGCCTACCCACTCCTACCATGGCTGATGACTCCTTTTCTAACAGCAAATACACTGGCGCTGGCACGCTTCAACACTGCTCATTGCAGAGCAAGATGTGCAATTGAGCGTTTAACTGGAGTTCTTAAGAGGCGCTTTGCATGCCTTAACTACCTGAGAGCGGAACCACAGAAAGCATGCAACATAACCCTTGCCTGTATTGTCCTGCACAACATCGCTACTAAGCGCAATGTCCTGACAATGATGCACCTGAGCCCCTTGGAGACCCTAACCAACCTCATACATTCTGGCAGAACGAGCAAACAGGACGTGCAACAAGGGAAGCAATAGTTAGACACTATTTCTGATTTGGATTTGTTTTGGATTTCAAAAATCAGTGATTGCCACTCTTTGCAATTGTTTGATTGTTTTTCTGTAATCATTGCATGCATCACTAATAAATATTCTAAAAACAAAAATATTTTCGATTGTGATGAATATATATATAAGTTAGTGACAGAATAAAATGTATTGTTTTTGGTCAATTTTGACAGCTGTTTGGAGGATTATTTTATGAGGCCAAACTCTTTCTACTTTGCTGTAGGCCTATACTGAAAGGCTGAATACGTTAAAGCCTTCCTAATCACTGTAGCCTGACGGATGAACAAATACAATTAAAACCTTATGAATAAATAGGATATCTTGTAAAATACTGCATGATCCAAATATAGTATTATTTGATACATTTTTAAAGTTTTCATTACATTTTGGGTATGAAATCCACGCTGAATCCACCCTTCTGATGGGATCAATTTAATCCAGATTTTTTGGATCACAGTGATCCAAATCCTACAAAAAAGTTCTGAAAAACCCAAACTAAAGGTTTGATCCGGATCAAAACCAAGATTGGATTATGTGATCTAATCCGATTATGTAATCCGTTTTTTCTTTTGAAAAACACATTTTCAAGATTTGATCCAATCCGTTATCCAAAATCCTAGTGGATTACTTTTGAAAAACTGGGCCCAGGAGATCGACCGTCCTGCAGACTGTACCTCCAACCCTGCTTCAGCACACCTGTCTGTAATTATCAAGCAAAACTGAACACCTTGATTAAATAGTTCAGGTGTGTTTGATTGGGGTTACAGCTGAAATCTTCAGGACGGTCGATCTCAAGGAGCAGGGATGGTGACCACTGACCTACAGACTTTGTATAGATATAGACATAGATTCAATTCAATTCAAGTTTATTTATATAGCGCTTTTTACAATGTGCATTGTTCCAAATCAGCTTTACAGGAAAAAACAGAAAAGATAAAACACAGCACAGTGCATGGTGTTTATAGAACAAGCAAGATCATTCAAATAAATAATATCTTATTAATAAATACATAATGCAGTCTCCCGGTGAGCAGGCCAACACTGCCCTGCTGTGGCGAGGAACCCAAACTCCAATGATTGATTAATGGAGAAAAAAACCTCGGGAGAAACCAGGCTCAACCGGGAGGGCCAGAACCTGAACAAGCTAATCTGTGTCTGCAGGATTATCAAAACCACAGGCAGGAGACGTCTTTCCATGGTTGGAGCTCAAATCTGCAGGACAGCAGCACTTTGGGACCATTGTTGCCTACCCCGCTACAAGGCATTAAATGGATTAGCACCTCATTCAGAAACACTCAATCATTTTTAGTCTAGAATACAATATCTCTTAATCCAAGCATATTCCTATTTCACTGCCCAAATAATTTTATGCTACAATAATTAGCTTCATCTGAACCAAACATTGGTTTAATTGAATGTTTATCCTTTATATTAAGTTGTATTGCCTGTACACTAATACCGGTTTTTGTCCCTCCAGACTGATTCCAGCTTTCCTGTAGCTCAGTGGTAGAGCATTGCGTTAACAACACAAGGTTGTGGGTTGGATCCCAGGGGATTGCACATATCTATGTATAAATGTATAGAATAATGCAATATAAATCACTTTGGATAAAAGTGTCTGCCAAATGCAAAAATGTAAATGACTGATGCTCATCCCTGCACTGCCATGGACTGATGATGCCAACAGACCTTGCCTCATTTTTCTTAATATCTATGCTTTATACTTATTTTATATCTATTTTTACTAAATTTGCGTGCTTTGCAACAATGAACATTTTGAATTGAGTTAAATTTTGAAGTTAAAGCAATAACAATGTCTGTAACAATATAGAAAACAACATAAATGAATCGGTTTTAAATTACCAAACAAGTAAAAATATATATAATATATAAATTCAAAATATAAAAAATACAATTATGAAAATAGTATATAATTGTAATATTATTATATAATTATATATGACATTATACAACTATATTATATTATATGTAACAGTATTGAATGTATGTCTGCTCTTTGAAAGTTCTATGATGTACTGTAGAACCTTCTGTCATGGAATAAAGTAATGAAAGGAAACAGGTGATAGTTTTTTAAACTCATCACTAATACATAAGGTTAAAAAAGCAAACAACACCTGTCTCTAGAATCTTATTTATGTAAGAGCAGGAAGAAAAAAATATTGTTGTATAAATGTAAAATATTTGTATTTAATACTTCTAATGTCGACGTATAATCTTTAAACAATTGCGTTGTTCTTCACCCGTTTAAAAAAACGCTAATTTGGAGACGTTGACGTCACGTCATGTCGTCACTTTGATCACCCGCACTGTTAGACGCTCAAGGCTCAAGACGGTCGGTCGGTAGGTTCGTTATGTTTTATGGTTCTAAGACCAAAATAAAGAGTCTCGTACATTAATGAATTTCCTGTATTATTTTACTGAACTCTTGGCACATGTTTTTCTGTTACATGTTTTATCTGCTCCTGCCATATCGACTCAGTCTCAACACGTTACGCAATACTGCCATCTAGCGGTAATTTATACAAACAGCAGTTATACTCTCATCATTACAGATCGGATGTTAGGTTTTGGCACGGATCCCGGTTCAGCTAACAGACGTGACACCACCAGGAATCTCCCGTAGTCCCAATGTCCAGTACATGCTTGCACATAGAATGTCACTTGTAGTTTTACGGGAAAAACAAACTGTAACACACAGCACACAAGAAGACATGATGAGTATGTAAAGATAAATGAAACGATATGTATTGTGTAATACAAAGTACCTGATTGTCTATGTTTTCTTTATAAAAATGGACTTTAGTCAGTAAATGAAAGAAAAGCTGGCTGATGTTTTAAGCGTTGTAAGTGAAACTGGCTCAATAGGTTAGTATTTTGCTTATGTGATGTTAAGAGATTCATATCAAATAAATGCAAATCACAAGGAAAAAGAAAACTGCGGTGGTGGCTCACACCTCTTTAACTTTTATCTCAGGGGACATTTCTCTAGTCATGACAGCATCACATGAACCTACTCATCATGTTATAGAGATCAGTGGAGATGATGATTTGTGTGTGAAGTTTTTCACTCTGAACATCTCAGATGTTCTGATGTTCTCTGTGAAGGACTTCACTGGAGTCAAACATGATGATGTTGATGATTTCAAACTTCTAGAAGATGTGATAAGAACAGAACTTCCTCCTGTTATGTCTGACATCAGCAGAGAGTTCAGCAGAGATTCATTTAATAAGAAACTGGATGTGAACTATAGATCAGACGAGATTGTGATTGATCACTAGTGTCAGTGCTGTTGGGTTCTGTTGGGTTCCGAGGTTAATATCCATCATGCTTGTTTTTGTTTCGTGTGTGATTGTTCGATCACGTGGAGTTCGTGTCTTGGCGCCACGTGTTCGCTGTCTGCGTCTAATTGTTGTCACCTGCCCCTCTCATTACCCCATCATTTACCTCACTACCCACACCTGGTTTCTATCTCACCTACCCCTTTATAAACACCATCACTACTCATTGTCCCTCGTGCTATCGTTGATTAAGGTCACAGTACCGTCCTGTGTTTATCAAACCCAGTCTTGTCAAGTGGATTACTCTTGTTTGAATCTGTCTAGCCTGAATCTGTCTAGCCTGAATCTGTCTAGCCTGAATCTGTCTAGCCTGAATCTGTCTAGCCTGAATCTGTCTAGCCTGAATCTGTCTAGCCTGAATCTGTCTAGCCTGAATCTGTCTAGCCTGAATCTGTCTAGCCTGAATCTGTCTAGCCTGAATCTGTCTAGCCTGAATCTGTCTAGCCTGAATCTGTCTAGCCTGAATCTGTCTAGCCTGAATCTGTCTAGCCTGAATCTGTCGTCTCGTGTTTTTTTATTGACTGTACTGTTGATTGTGTCCTGGGATTCCCTTCGTTTTCCTAGACATTGACACCCTCACCACCCTCGACCAGCCTCACGAGGAAGACCTGCCTACCAAGGTCCCAAGTTTCACCCTGGGATTCTCAATCCAGTGTTGTCCGCACTCCAGGATTGTCTATCACACCAGTTTTGCCGGGTCTCGTTCTTCTGTGGTCTATCAATGTGCCAGTGGGTTCCCCTGGAGTATCTTCAGGCCTCCTGCAGACGGGTTCCACGCTTCCTCAACGTGGTTGGCGTTGCCGTACACTGGGGTCTTCCCCAGTTGGCCTCGCAGTCAACCATCTCTAGCGGAAACCCGCCCGCTTCACTGGCTACCATTATTCCACCTGTCTATTTTGTGTTTAACCTCAAATAAACATTAATTTACCGCAATTGATTCCTCATCTTCTGACTGACCCTGACAGGTTCAGATTCCGTTCTGTTATGCCATCTGCACCGACACACTAGAGAACCATGATGGAGATCACAGTGTTCCTTTCCACAGAGTGAATCAAAATCAGTAGAGCTTTATTGCAAAGTGTGCTTTCAAACACAAGGAATTTTCTTTGGTGTTGGAAGCTTCTTGCACAGACATTCAACACAATGACAATACAATAAGATTTACAGTCTAAAAGATTCTAAAAATAAAATATGCATACTGTATATAAATAAAGACTTTTGTATGGAAAATGGGGGATAACAACATAAGAGACATTGTACAGGGTAGTATATTGTATACATAGTAACTGATTGTATGTACTCTTGTGCAAATGGATAATGTTAAACATGGATATACATGTAGAAATAAAATGTTTAGTTAAGGCACTATAGTGCACAATATAGAAGTAGTGAAAGTGGAATATTGCTCTTAAGGAGCAGTTATCTGAGGGAGATTGCCTTGGGGAAGAAGCTGCTTCCCTGTCTAGAAGTCCTGGTGTTTGGTGCTCTGAAGCGCCGCCCAGAGGGCAACAGTGTGTGTGCAGGGTGAGTGGAGTTTTTCACTCTGGACTCGTACAGGTCCTGAAGTGTGGGCAGAGGAGCACCAATAATCTTCTCAGAACTACCAACTGTCCGTTGTGGTCTTTGTAGGTCTGATTTGGTGGCCGAGCCATACCAAACAGTTATTGAAGAGCACAGAACAGATTCAATGACGGTAGAACTGGATCAGAAGTTCCTGTGGTAGGTTCAACTTCCTCAATAGAAGGACAACCAAGTCTATGTCGGACTCCCACTTCAGGTCCTGAGATATGGTGGAGCCCAGGAACCTGAATGACTCCACAGTATCCACAGTGCTGTCCAGGATGGTGAGGGGAGGAACTGATGGAGGGTTCCTTCTGAAATCCACTATCATCTCCACTGTCTTAAATGCATTCAGCTCCAGGTTGTTTTGACTGCACCAGGCAGCCAGCTGAGCAACCTTCTTTCTGTACGCAGATTCATCACCATCTTGAATAAGGCCAATGACTGCGGTGTCATCTGCAAACTTCAGGAGTTTAACAGAAGGGTCTGTAGAGGTGCATGCGTTTGTGTAGAGTGAAATGGAATTAATGCCAAATATTACAGTGGAACTCCATAGTCGTGCCACTCGGCGGCCATCGTTGCAATGCACCTCCGGGCAGTTAGGGCAGTTATTACATAAAAGAAAAACGTGAATGGGAATACTGAAATTTCTACAATCGCCGGCTAAAATCCTAATTAAAAGGACAAATTTAAAAACAACATTTATAAATGATGTAAACTGTACCATAACGTTGTATACACATTTGGAACAACTCGACTATGAGTAAATGATGACAGAATTCATTTTTGGGTGAAGTATCCATTAAAGTAAATGTGAGTAAAAAGCATTCAGAAAATAATCGGAATAAGTAAAAAATACTGAGTTAAGCTGTAAGTTAAATTCAAAATATACTTAAGTTTAGTTACGCTTACTTCATTTAAACAAGGCAGCGAGTTTAACAATATGTTTTCACAGTTATACATTCCTCAAGTTTATTTCTATACACTGTGAAAATCAGGCCAAATATACCGAATTGATATGAAGGAATAAAACGACTGTAGCCTATGTGAGTTTGTCATTGATAATGAGCAGATTTTACATCGACTCAGTGTGTCCTCTTCTAAAAGTACATTAATACATCAATACATCTACACATTCTTCTAAGTTCACTAAAATTTAAGAGTTTTGGGATATACAAGTGCTTTTCTCAGTTGTCATTTTAAATCTAATCTTCAAATCAAATCAGGTGCAATTGCAAAACATCAAAGTAAAATAAGGCAAAGCGTAACTATATTATGAGGTGGTATATTATTTTGTGTTTATTTGAATACCTTTGCTGCCGCTTATAATTGTTTTAATTAAATCTGCATTGTCAAGGTTTGTTGTATTAAAAGTATTTACCACCTTTACTTTATGATGATCATCAAAATAATCATTTTTCCCAATGTGTAAATCTGTGGTGAAAAATAGCAGAGAAGCTCGCCCTGTTGTTTCTTCACATATATCACATATTTATTAAAATTACTATTATAAGGGCATACAAGACAAGAAGCTAAGACCAAAAATGAAGGATAATAAGAACAGCAAACATTTATTCATGTCACATGTTTATTAGCATAATTGAGTGCATTTACAAAAGTGATACTTAATGAATAGGCAACGCAAAGATGTAAAACGTATAGAATAAATCTAAATGTATAGAATATACCAATAACACACTACTGTTATACTACACACTGTCCCTCAGGTTATAGCCCACAATACACAACTAACACCACAAACATAGTGAGAATGATTATAATGAGCTTCATGTTCTAACATTCAGCAGTGACACCAGCAAGAATAATAAGAGAAATCACTGAATGAAATCAATGAACATTTGCATTAAACGTTCAGTTTGTGTCCAGATTAAAGATCTTTAACACAAGAACCTGTAAAAAAAGAATGAAGTCAATCAGATTATGTAAGCAATAAGGTACAACATGCTGAGCTTTATCATGAATCAAGGACTGAAATAAAAGATGAATTTGGATGTGTGTGTGTGTTTGTGCTCGCCTCTGGATTCCTTCTCTTCCTCTTCTCTCTCGGGGCGTTGTGACCAGGACAGTTTAACATCAGAGTTGTTTAATCCCAGAGCAGATTGAAGCTAAAATGCCGTATATTTCCACTTGTTTTAAACACATCAAACACTCTTGTATATCACTTCTCTTTTAAATAACACATGTATGTGGGGGTTTTAAGTCACCTGATGGAGGATTTTGTCGCTCTTAACAGCTACATCACCACTGGAGGAAAATTTCAGCCTCAGAAAGGTTCTTTTTCTAAGCACAGATCACTCACATTTAAGGGAAACATCAAGAGGGCACCAATGAAACAAAGCCGGAAGAAATGTAGCATGTAGTGTGAAAATTATACATATAGACATATGTATATCATGATGATGGTCAGGGAGGGGCAGTATTTCAAATTGATGAAAAAGGCTTCATATTTGGTATTGAAATACTTTAGTCAAAAGTCTACTTGTAAGGTTAATGTCGCTTAGTTTAAATATTTGAAAACGATAAACAGTTCTCACATATTTGTGTGTATTAGTAATTAAAAAGTAATCATTTACTTTATAAAGTGATTACATAGTTACACAACTAATTACATTTTAAAAAGAGTAACTTGTAATCTGTAACCTATTACATTTCCAAAGTAACAACATACCAGAGCTGCACATGACAGCATGTGAGTCATTCGCAAACTGTCGAACATTAAACTGTTTGTTACTTTAAAACTAACCTTCATCTGGGATGTGTCAAGGATTTGTGAATATTTGATCTGTTAACTGGTTGCATATGTCAGATTTATTGAGTAAATTGGACAGAGAACAACCGTCGCTATCATACGTTGAGTCACTTTAAATGAGATAGATGAAATAGGCCAGTCGATGGAAGGTTTGTAGTTTATTTTTATACACTTAAAATGAAGGTATTTGGTTTATTATTTAAAAATAGGCCCACATTTTGATGCATCTTTGCCCAACCGTGATGTTGGTATAGGTTTGACCTGCTGCCAGTAGAGCTGCTCTTTAAACGGTACTGACTGAAAGGGCTCAAAATGACTCGTAGTACCTAGTGTTTGTTATTATGGAATAGTCTTCGCATAGTCTAGACTTCGCAACTAATCAATCAGATTCAAGTACTCCAGAGTTCTGTGTACTGTTATGTTATTAAAAGTTTGTGGAAGATAAAATTTCTTCAAACAAAGCTAGTTTTTGTCATTCATTATATTAAATGTTTCCGATTCAAATGTTACATTTACCAGCTCTACAAAACAGTGTGACTTTTTAGGAATTACATTTTCCATAAATCTCCACTTCACAAATAGTGAGATGAGTTGTGCGCCCAGGCATGGCCACATTCACATAACGTCCCTCCATTGCACCACATGAGTAACTCTTGGGGACACGAAGTTGAATTCCAGAAGTTACAGCACATCTAGAGAGAGAGAGAGAGAGAAAATCAATCTCCATAGAGACGTTTTAATAAATCAATCAATCATCTCTATTATGGTGTTTAACTGAACAACTTTACATTGGATTGTTGTTTCCATTGTTGTCCAGTGAGTTTCCGATACGAATCTCTGCTCCGTTGGTAAATTCAGGACAGCAGGCTGGTTTAGGAGCAATGATCACTGTATCAATCTCATAATAATCCAGAAGATCTAACCTCCACCATGGGTTACTCTCAATTGGTGTAGTAGAGCAGTGTTCTGATTCAACTGCACCATATCTTACACCATCTACCGCTTTTTGAGCTACCCAGGAGGGAACTGTGGATGACTGTGTAGCTATTCCTTTCAATGATAAATTGTCTAGAAAAAACATTGACAAAACAAACAGCAGAATATAATCATTAATAGACAAATAAACGAATAATAGACTGAACACCACTAACAAATATACCATAATTAACCATAAAAAGAACGAGCAAATCCTCGTGGAAAAAGCCCTTGTCTAGCTATAGGTACTATAAAATTAATTTCAAAATCGTTTTTCACAACTTGATATCAATTTTTGAATATGAAGAATAAAAAGAATGTGTTTACCTTCCAAACCACCCGCAGTGGAAACAAGTCCTGCTGAGAAATATTTCAACAGCTTATCATAGTGATAATCATTTAATGAATTGTTACAAAGTCAGTAATTTAAAACAGTAAAAAAGTAGTGTTTAAGACCTAAACAGGGCCTGCCCGTGGCATGGGCTACATAGGTGATTAGGGGGCAAAATAACCTGCAGGGCAGCAGACGGATGCGCAAAAAGACGCAAGATGTGGCGTTTATAATTCATCATCGTAAAAAGTTAATCTCGCATGTGTAATGGAGACCAGTTTGTAATGAAGCACTTGCATCTTGAGGATCCATGTGCAGCTTTATTGAAACCAAGGTCGTACAAGCAGAATCACCAGCAAACACAATATCAAAGGCAAGACAGTTCGTAATCCAATGGCAGGCATGGGTTGAGGCAGGCAGCAGACAATCGTAATATCCAGTGGCAGGCGTAAGTCGAGGCAGGCGGCAAACAATCTTGTATTCCAGTAACCAGGGATCAGAGTCCAGAGACAGGCAGCAAACAGACACGAACGGTAAAGGCAGTCCAAGGATAATACACAGAAAGGCAGGTTATAGGAGATAGCTCAGAAGTGTTAACCGGGGCAAAACAAGACTTTGCAAAGATCCAAGGAGGGTACATGACTTAAATAGCTCCCACAATGAAGTTCAGGTGTGCAAGTAATCAGCAACAGGCATGTGGGAAATGAAGTCCAAATAGGTTCAATATTCTGGGGAGGGAGCCCTCTGATGGCGAACGGAAGAGTCTGCAGGAACCTCATTCGTGACACAGTTCACTGCACTAAGCCGGATAAACGCTCGCAAGGCTGCTGGCCCTGATGGCATCCCTGGTCGCGTACTCAGGGCATGTGCGGAGCAGCTCGCTGGGGTCTTCACGGACATCTTCAACCTGTCCCTCGCCCAAGCAGTGGTTCCAGCATGTTTCAAATCCACCTCCATTGTGCCCATTCCAAAACATTCCAGCCCGACATGCCTGAACGACTACCGCCCTGTAGCACTCACACCCATTGTTATGAAGTGCTTCGAGCGGCTGGTCCTGTCACACCTAAAAGACTCTCTACCATCCACACTGGACCCATACCAATTTGCCTACCGTAGCAATAGGAGCACCGATGATGCAGTGTCCATGGCGCTGCACTCCGTGCTCACACATCTGGACAATAAGGACACTTATGCACGCATGCTGTTTGTAGACTTCAGCTCTGCATTCAATACTGTAATTCCTTCCAAGCTAATCATCAAACTTGGAAACCTAGGCATAAACAATTCAACCTGCAACTGGATTATGGATTTCCTGACGAACAGGCCTCAGCTTGTTAGGTTAGGCAACATCTGCTCCACCACAACCACCCTCAACACTGGTATACCACAGGGCTGCGTACTGAGCCCCTTTCTCTACTCCCTTTTCACACTCGACTGCAGGCCTGTGAATGGATCTAACTCCCTCATCATGTTTGCAGACGATACAACAGTGATTGGTCTCATCAGCAACAACGATGAGACTGCTTACAGGGAGGAGGTACGGCACCTGGTCACATGGTGCTCAGACAACAACCTGCTCCTTAACACCTCCAAGACAAAGGAGATCATCGTGGACTTCAGGAAGGCGAAAGGAGGCACACACGACCCCATCCACATTAACGGGACGGCTGTTGAACGTGTTCCCAGTTTTAAGTTCCTGGGGACCCACATTTCGGAGGACCTGTCCTGGACCACCAACACCTCATGCCTGGTCAAGAAGGCTCACCAGCGTCTCCTCTTTCTGAGGACACTGAAGAAGAACCAACTGTCTTCAACTATCCTGGTGAACTTCTATCGCTGCACGATAGAGAGCATCCTGACCAACTGTGTCACAGTCTGGTACGGGAACTGTTCTGTTGCTGAGCGCAAGGCACTGCAGCGGGTGGTGAAAACAGCCCAGCGCATCACAGGAACTGCACTCCCTTCCATTGAGGACATCCAGAAGAAACGCTGTCTGCGTCGAGCTCGCAGCATTCTCAAGGACTCCTCTCACCCCGCTCATAGACTGTTTACTCTCCTGCCTTCCGGTAGGCGCTTCAGGAGCCTCCGGACAAGAACCAGCAGACTAGGAAACAGCTTTTTTTCCAGAGCTGTTTCATTATTGAACTCTGCTCCCCACTGACTTCACTACCTCTCATAACTTTAACTTAATGCTGCTATTACAATGTTAACATTGCACTACAGGGCTGCCATGCATGACGGAACTGTACACACCAGTACTTCATGTATCTGCTCTTCCGGACTGTTTACACACACACAGCATCATTTGCACTCTATACTGCTCACTTGCACACCAGGAATATTACACTGAATGCTCATTAGCACGAATGGACTACTTTCATAACTGCATTAACTCATCTACTGCACTGTAACTTCAATAACTGCACTAACTCACCTACTGCACTGTAACTCATCTATTGCATTATTGCATCTATCGCATAACTAACTGCATCTTCTCATTTATTGCACTATAGCTTCAATAACTGCACTAACTCATCTACTGCACTGTAACTGTATATCTGCATCTACTCATGTATTGCACCGTACCTTTAATAACCACATTAACTCATCTACTGCACTGTAACTTTAATAGCTAATGTCCGTAACTAATGCACTCTCAGGTCACTTGCACTATTGTATAGTCTATATTGTTATCTGTTTATAACCTCCTGTACATTAATGTTCACAGTATATAGCCTTCTGTATATATTGTCATAGTACATTCCTTCTGTAAAGTATTTTCATAGTACATGCCCATTGTATAGTAATTTCCTAATATTGTATCTGTATTTATTCACACTGTATATCTGCACTTGCTAATTGCACTTCTGGTTAGACCTAAACTACATTTCGTTACACTGTACTTGTATATGTGTAATGACAACAAAGTTGAATCTAATCTAATCTAATCTAAAAGTTAGTGTTCAATTCAATTCAAGTTTATTTATATAGCGCTTTTCACAATGTGTATTGTTTCAAAGCAGCTTTACAGAGGCAAACAGGAAAAACAGAAAAGTTAAAACACAGCACAGTGCATGGTGTTTATAGGACAAGCAAGATCATTCTAATAAATAATATCTAGTTTATAAATAAATAAATGAATGAATGCAGTCTCCCGGTGAGCAGGCCAACACTGCCCTGCTGTGGCGAGGAACCCAAACTCCAATGATTGATTAATGGAGAAAAAAAATCTCAAATTGGGAATGGGCATCTGTCGTCTGGACATGGTGGAACTTCTTCCTACCTCGGGATGGGCATCCCGAGGCAGAGGCGGAAAGATAATAAAGAGGATAATTAGCGTAGCTGCTGTTCATTAACTATGCATTAAGTGAAAGCTTGGCTGAAAAGATGTGTCTTTAATCTAGATTTAAATTGGGAGAGTGTGTCTGACCCTCGAATAGTATCAGGAAGGCTATTCCAGAGTTTAGGTGCTATGTATGAGAAAGCTCGACCCCCTTTGGTGGATTTTGTTATTCTAGGTGTTGTCAAAAGTCCTAAGTTTTGAGATCTTAGAGAGCGTGATGGGTTGTAACGTGATAAAAGCTCGGTTAAGTAAGTAGGGGCTAAACCGTTCAGGGCTTTGTAAGAAATTAAAAGAATTTTAAAATCAATAAGATACTTAATGGGTAGCCAGTGAAGCGATGTTAAAACTGGGGTTATGTGATCGTATTTTCTTGACCTAGTAAGATCTCTGGCAGCTGCATTCTGAACTAAGTGTAGTTTGTTTATCGATGATGCAGGACAACCACTAAGTAGATCATTACAATAGTCAAGTCTTGAGGTCACAAATGCATGAATAAGCTTTTCTGCTTCTGCGTCTGCAACACATAAACTATTTCGTAATTTGGCAACATTTCTAAGGTGGAAGAAGGCTGTTTTTGTGATATTTGAGATGTGATTTTTAAATGACAGGTTGCCGTCTAATATAACGCCTTGGTCTTTAACTGTATTTGTTGGAGTAACAGTGCAGCTTTCAATTTGCAGGCTGTAATCGGAGATATTCTGTTTACTTGATTTTGGTGCTATAAGTAATATTTCTGTTTGAGCCAGAGATGTTCACAAGTCTTTCAGCTAGAGTCAAGTCACATTTCATGCCTTATGGAAAAAAGTCTCAAACTCAAAAATCCTATTTACAAAGTTGCTTTATATAGAGAAAACATGATGTTTGGAAAACCAGGGAAACTACAGTCGCTAAGTGAGACGGAAGATCGTATGGCAAGCCAAATTAGCTTGTAATCCATCTCAGGATATTCATTTTAGAATTTTTGATATCAACAATTCAGCTTTAAAAGTTACAATTGCTATTTTTGATATCAGTAATTATATTTTTACTATAAAAATCTGAACTCTTGATATCAACAATCATGCAATCACTTGCAGAAGTATATATTCTAACCAGAAATTTCATTTCAACTAGTAAAAAAGATAAACCTTGATATCTGTAATTGTATTTTTACTAGTGAAATAACACAATAGGCTGCCATTCAAATTCAATTTCAGATATTAATAATTATTTTCTTACATGTTCAAAATCTTATTTCAGATATCAGAAATGCAATCTCTACTAGTAAAAACCGTATTTTTTACTTCAATTATTGTGTGGTTACTAGTGATAATGTTTTCTTGATATCAACAATTGCAAACATGCCAATTTCTGATATCAATGATTCAATTTTCACAAGTGACAATGTTCATTCTTGATATCAATAATTTATATCATTCTTGCTCAGGGCAACAGCAGAGGCTGGACCAGCCCTGGATTTCCATATTTGTTAACATCATGTGTGTCTTATATATGAAATAATATGGGCTGTACTCACCAGAAAGTAAAATTAACTGAATGAGTTTGTCCATGTCTGTTGACTGTTCAAAGATGATGAAGCAGATCCAGAGATGACCGATGAGAGAGAATTGAGTTTTGTATGGGTTTTGATCAGAACTCAAATAAGATGATTTGTGGTGTCTCAACCTCTCTTCTATCAATACATCTATACATCCCTCTGGACATTTGAATTTCGCTATCCACCCTCATGACATCATCACCGGCAGTTTGATGAATTTGATTTACATGTCATTGAATCTTTAGAAAAACAATTCTTTCCTCACCACCGGCTGTGATTTTAGGTCAAATTAACAAATCAAATCAGGTACAAAAGCAAAACTGAGACTGAACCTTAAGACCATACATGTGTCTGTTTGGTTTTGTTAACTTCTAGCTTTAAAATCGCAGGACATACAAACAAATATGCAGTTTGTCTGTTTCACAGTTTAGGTGAAAATAATATTGTAAAGCTGTATACTGATATCATATGATGAAAATAAAATTTTAAAATTATAATTTAAATGAACATGAGTCCCAAGAAACTACGTCAGACTGAAGCGTTTGTGAGTCAGTGGCCTTCTAAATACTTACTCAATAATGTTTGATTGATGATCTCGCTTGAGTATAGATTCAATTATTTAGATTAAAACTACATTCTATATAACAAGAGTTTCCATAATCTAGATTTTATTTTGTGTTTTTATGCAACCAGTCAAAAGCATTCGATATTCTGAACGTATGCATCTCTGTAGAGACTTGACTGGAAGTAATGGACACTGGTCACAGGGTTGCCAGATCTGTGTAAAAAAAACATTCCCATAACCAAACAAAACTAACCCAATTACCTTTGCTTTTGAGTGGCCATATTGATGTTTGTCTGAACAAGCATTTACTGGGCAGGAACATTTGTAAGCAAACACTACACTGTAAAAATACTGAACATAACATCAAAAACCTGTAATTTAATGGGGGGAATTTTGATTTTACTGATTTTTTACATTGAAATAGAGTTGGACACAACAGAAAAAACTGATGTGCAAAATATATAAAAAGTTAATTAACATCCCAGAAATAAATAACCAGGAATCTGTAACAATTTCTGATGGAATGAACACAAAGTTTGTCTCACAAATGTTCAGCCTTCAGTTCTCATTTACATTATTCTTCAGGCCTTCTACAGAAAACCAATGAGCCATTCGTGAAACACGGATTTTCTTATATTCATTTTTTCCACCTAAAATATTGAAAGAGTATGAGTATCCCTCTTAGTGCCGGCCCTCTTTATAAGCGAACTAAGCGGCTGCTTAGGGCCTCGCCGCCAGTAGGGGGCCCCCAAGAGCACATGAAATTAAAGTTTTTTTTTGATATATTTAAAAAACACATCCATTTTCTGACGAAGGGCTGTACTATTATTTCGGTTTTGTGTGTTAAAATTACACTAAATACACAAAATAAAAAGAATAAATTATCCTCAAGGCTTCTGTGGCTTTTAAAGGGGGTCATAGGTTGTGGTTAAAATAAAATCAAAATTAATTTTAAAATGAAATCTTTGAACAATAAATTCCACATGCTTTGAATGGTCTGTGCTCAAAATTTAAAGGGACAGTTCAGCTAAAATTGGAATCAAATGATTTGACTATCACAATACACGTAATGCAAGGTTTATGTATTCTTGTTTTTATGACATCCCCAACTACATCTACAACTAATATAATTGGGTGTGTTAGGTTTAAAGTATGCGTGCAAAAAATCAAACACTGATAATAGTTGTCTTTATTGGGGTACAGGGGGACTCCCAAATAATATTTATGATAATAATCTTTGTGACATCAGTAACATTTCACTTGAGGAAGGGGTTGTGTTTTACAAGTGAAAGAGGCTTTTGTAGTCTATGTACAAAATTAAATTTTAAGTGATCCTCAACACACTTGATGGGTGTAAAGTATGCCGTTTATTTAGACCGAAAACTCCGGCGCAGTGGAAAACTCCTCCGTGTGGGCGCATTTATACTCCGTAAGTGCGCAGAACAGTATCCGCCAGCGGAAAAGAACACTCTTGGCTCTCGCAACTGCTGCTCATCACTCCCTCGATCTTCAAGCTGAGTTTCGAGACTTTGATGGTGGGACAGGTGACTGATGACTCCGCATCTTTGATTGGTCATAAATGCAACACCCAGTCTGTTATCACCTGCCACCTTCCTCTTCGTCATCAAGATGTCTGAGAAAAAAGAGTAAAACAAGGAACTTTCAAGTTTACATTGTCCTTGAGTGACCAAAACTTTACAGAGCCTTTTTTTTTACGAAAGCAGTGACATATTTAATCCATGTAGTTATTGGTTTAAAAATACTGGTGCCATTGCATACAGTTACATCTAAAAAATATAGAATATCATGAAAAAGGTCAAATTTTTTTTGTTACTAATTTCAGAAAGCGAAACCCATATATTATATAGAAACATTACACAGAGTGAAATATTTCAAGCCTTTATTTATTGAAATTTTTATGATTATGCCTTACAGATAATGAAAACCCAAAATTCAGTGTCTAACAAAATTATAACATTACATACGATCAATAAAAAATATATATTTTTAACAGTTGAGCATCTTTTGCATGAGTTACTGCATCAATGCGGTGTGGCACTGCTCAAGTGTAATGGAAGCCCAGGTTGCTTTGATAGCAGCATTCAGGTCATCTCCATTGTTGGGTCTGGTGTCTTATCTACCTCTTTACAATGGGGTTCAAGTCAGGCAAGTTTGCTATATTTGCTAATTATAATGACATTTTAATTCCCTCTAGCAAAGCGTCGTATTAAATATAATTTACAATATCGAAATAATCATAACTATTGTCAAAGCTACGCCCGCTTCATTTAAAGTGTTGTTCTGGAGACACACTACATTATAAAGCACTAAAAGTACAAGAAGTGAGTGCTCATAGAGGTTCTCTTTATATGATGGTGTCAGAACTGACAAACCAAGCTTTCAATATCACTGCCCCTGTAAAACCTGGAGAAATATAGGAGATGATGAACACAGAGATACAGACAAACACTACCAGTCACAATTTTAGAAATGCCTGACTGCAATCTTTGTAATGATTTTACAAATCTTTTAATTTGAAGGTGTATCCTATAAAATTGTGTAAAAGTAATTTAATTGCAAAAAGTATAATCTTGTCAAAATATCAATGTAAAACGTTCAAGAAATTGGAAGGAGGCGGGAACCGGCAAACATTCAAACCAATATTTGACAAAACAAATGTAGCACCCTGTTAAATGTATATATTATTTTGTGTTCTGTTATCAGAAATAAATATATCCTGAAATATGGGCCAGTTTAATTGACCCTGGTGTGTAATACATTTTTGTATTAATACGTGTTAATGCAGTTATAATGTGGAGGTGTTGAAATATCCTCGGTTGTGAGTAACCTTTGAACCCTTTCTCATTTTATTTTGTATTGGGTGGCTGGGTGTCAGTTTTGTTTGTTATCCAATCACTGCCATCTAGAGAGCAGTTGGGCAATCAATCGGGTTGTTTAGGGGGCAGGACTAAAAATATAGAGCGAGACTAAAAACGAAAGTGACAACGAAAAAGTACCGGAGAGACAGTTACGAGCAAAAGTTAGTTCTAAGTTCTGTATGACTTTTATGTCCCCAAAAACTGAGACATAAAAGTAGAGAAAAAAAAACCCGGGGTATTGTTCATTGTTATTTACTTTGGAACATGAGGACAATTTAAAAGGTTAACTCACCTGGTTCTGGAAATATATATAAAAATATTTTTCTGTTCATATTCAACCTTTGTGGTCTGATATTTAAGTGTGTGCGTTTGAAAGGTGATTGTTGTGATTTTAGTTTCATGTTTGCAAATAAGGGTTATAGTGGCTATGTAAATGTGGATGGGAGTTTTATGCTCACAGTGAAAGAAAAAAAACAAACAAACATATATATTTAAGCTAACCAGGCCTCTATACACTCTAGCCAGAGTCGCATGGCCGAAGTTTAGTTGCTGTGAATACATCCTGATTTTAAATTCTAGTAACCTCTCTCTAATCCATTTCCCATGCACATGATAACTCCTTAAAGTAAAAGAAGAATTGTGTAGGAGGGTTACACAAACAAACCACAAAATGAAAGTAAAGGACCGACAGCTACCTCACGGTCGACTGCCGGCCACATAAACATAAATAAAACTTAGCATCATGTCCAGGCCTGGTCCTCGCTCGTCCTTTTATGCTTCCGATCTCCTCCGTGAGAGATGGGATATCGTTACAACGCGCAGCTGACAGTCATTATCACTCGCCGTTACTTCACGACCCTCGTCCCGCCTTGCTCCTTGCAATCAATTTAATTCAATAGAAAACTCAAATGTTATTAGAATTATGAATATTTTTTAAATGGACCAAATAATTAAGAAGCAGGTTTAAGCTGGAGATTGGACAGATAGATAAAGAGACATAAAGAGATAGAAACCCCACTGTTGACATGCATGAGGTTTCTCTCCGTTGTGAATTCTCATGTGCTGCTTAAGATGACCGCCACCTGTAAAAGTCTTTCTACACTATTGGCATGCAAATGGTTTCTGTCTAGTGTGAGTTCTCATGTGTATCTTAAGGTGTCCTTTTTGAGTAAAACTCTTTCCACACTGTTGGCATGCGTGAGGGTTTTCTCCGGTGTTTGTTCTCATGTGTGTCTTCAGGTATCTTTTACACGTGAAACTCTTTCCACACTGATGACACGTGACAGTATTCTCCCCAGTGTTCAGTTCCATCATATCTAAAAGGAACATATATAAATTGTTAAAAATGCAAAATCATCAGGGACAAAACCCGACAATCAAATTGCAGAAAGACCAAAAAACTTACCATTTGTTTGCATTGGCAGTTGTAGCAGGCGATATTCATTTTGTTATGAAAGCATGACTGCTTATGACTGCTTCCGCAGTGCCCGCACATCATATTCCAACCGGCCTACACAGCACAGAATGAACTCACACCCTGATTTGAGACACCGAAAGTGCACAGTCTCTCTGTTCACTCTGTCTATCATTATATTACGAACGGTTTGTGAGATCAGCAAAGTTAGTGAGTACCGATCGAGTCATTAAATGTGATTATCGACAGATTCCGATCTGTGGCCGATCGATCGGAGCGTCCCTATTTTACACATGTAGTCAAGTCAAGTCAGGTTTATTTATAAAGCACATTTAAACATGGCCGAGCCCAACCAAAGTGCTGTACAATAGCGGTTTTAATATATAGACAATATACATATACATCGAAGACTTACACTTATAGATACAGAAGCTAACATAAAAGCAATAAACCATAAGATTTAAAAGGTTGGTAAAACAAGTGGGTTATTGAAAGAGTTTTAAATAGCGGTAGAGTTGGAGCAGCTCTACGTGCAGCGGTAGAGTATTCCATAGGGTGGGACCGGCCAACGCAAAAGCTCTGGTGACTCTAGTCTTTAGCCGGGTTCTTGGGATCAGGAGCAAAGATTTTCCCTTAGAACGTAATCCCCTACATGGGACATAGGGCAGGATAACCTCACAGAGATATTGAGGGGCAAGATGATTTAAGGACTTGTATACCAAATGAAGTCATTTGAATATAGTGTTTTTATGAATGTTAATGAGGTACCGGAGGTACACACATGGTCAGACCCTCTGACAACAATAATGACGTACACTCTTAAAAATAAAGGTGCTTAAAAGGTTCTTCACAGCGATGCCATGAAATAATCCTTTTTGGTTCCAAAGAGATCCATTCAGCCAAAGGTTCCTTTGAAGAAAAATCTCTTTCTTACTTTAGTAGGATCATCCGTAGGATATTCCTGTTCGTTTGAATACATTTGCTTTCGCTTGTATTTGTTTTATTTTACAGTAATTCTGAATTGTCAAGGTTTGTCGTAGTGAAAGATTAGGATATTCACTTTATAATGATCATCAAAATAACAAATATAAATCTGAGGTGAAGTTCAGCATGCCTCGTTGCTTCTTAAAATGACTATTATTAAAGCATACAGACAAGCAGATAAGACCAAACGAGAACAATAATAAGTTCATAAGAACAGTAAATATTTATTCAAGTCACATGTTTATTGGCATGATTGCTAGCATTTACAAAAGTGCAAATTAATTAACAAGCAAAGAAAAGATGTAAAATATATAAAACAAGTGTAAATATATATAAATAATGTATAGAATATACCAATGACACACTACTATTGTACTACACACTGTCCCTCAGGTTGTTACACAAAATACACAACTAACACCACAAACATAGTGAGAATGATTATAATGAGCTTCATGTTCTAACATTCAGCAGTGACACCAGCAAGAATAATAAGAGAAATCACTGAATGAAATCAATGAACATTTGCATTAAACGTTCAGTTTGTGTCCAGATTAAAGATCTTTAACACAAGAACCTGTAAAAAAAACAAGAATAAATCGATCAGATTATACAAGCGATAAGGTACAACATGCTGAGCTTTATCATGTATAACATACAGCTATTGACCAACCAGAATCAAGGTCTGAAACGAACTGTTTTATATTTACGCTTTCATCCAAAGAAATTAACAGTTTATTCAGGCCATACATTTCATTTCAAACCTTCGACCTTTTGCTCTTCAGACATGATGCTCTAACTACTGAAACCAGGTGTCACATTCACTTGAATACGGCACAGGGTCATAATCTTATTTTTTTCTTTGGCAGACGCCTTTTTCCGAAGCGACTTACATTGCATTATCCTATACATTTATACTTAGGCATGTGCAATCCCCTGGGATCGAACCCACAACCTTGCGTTGTAAACGCAACGCACATACCACTGAGCTACAGGAAAGCATCTTACATATCAACATATAGCACCGGAGCAGATTTACAGAAAATCTTTACTGTTTTCAATGTTTCTATCTTTAAAGCACCAGTTAGTAAATTAAGTGACTCCCCAAAAAAATGATCAAAAGATATTTGTTTTGAAGAAATTAAACCAAACTTTTGGATGCGTGTGTGTGTGTGTACTCGCCTCTGTTTGCCTTCTCTTCCTCTTCTTTCTCAGGCTGTTGTGTCCAGGACAGTTTAACATCAGAGGTGTTTAATCTCAGTGCAGACTGAAGCTAAAATATCAATACACACATGATGAAACATCCTGTCATTTCTTATTCTCTCATCACTCATGTCATACACACACATGTTCACTATCAAACACTCTCATATATCACTTCTCTCTTAAATATCAAGTCACCTGATGGAGGATTTTGTCGCTCTCAGCAGCTACATCACCACTGGAGGACATTTTGAGTCTCAGAAAAGTTCTCTTTCTGTGACCTGAGACACAAATTCATCAATCACACACAAATTAAATCGCTCACATTTAAGAGGTCACCAATGAATCAAGTCAAATATTTACATGTTCTACAAAACAGTATAAGTGTGTATGTATTACGTTTTCCATAAACCTCCACTTCACAAATAGTGAGATAAGTTGTCTGTCCAGTCATGACCACATTCACATAACGTCCTTCCATTGCACCACATGAGTGACTGATGGGGACACCAAGTTGAATTCTAGAAGTTACAGCACATCTAGAGAGAGAGAGAGAGAGAGAGAGAGAAAGAGAGAGAATCAGTGAATCTTTATACAGACAATTAAATCAATCAATCCTCCTGGAAGTGATTTCATGAATAACTTTACATTGGATTGTTGTTTCCATTGTTGACCAGTGAGTTTCCGATACGAATCTCTGCTCCATTGGTAAATTCAGGACAGCAGGCTGGTTTAGGAGCGATGATCACTGTATCAATCTCATAATAATCCAGAAGATCTAACCTCCACCATGGGTTACTCTCAGATGATGTAGAAGAGCAGTGTTCTCTTTCAACTGAGCCATATCTTACACCATCTACAGCATATGGAGCTATCCAGGTGAGATATGTTGATGGTTGTGTGGCTGTTCCTTTAAATGCTAAATTCTCTAGAAAATATATATTGAAAGACAGACGATCAATCAGTCTGCAGATAAATCAACACAACTGTGAGAATCAAGTAAGAATCATGTAAATCGTTTCTGCCTTTATAACATTTGACATTCACATTCATGCATTTACAGATGCTTTTGTCCACAGCAATACATATTATTAGATTCTGCCTCATCATGTCATGTCTTTCTTGGTCTTGTGGCATAATCATAATTTATATTTATTTAATCATAAATTTTCTGTGAATAATATATGGACAAACAATTTGTCAAATGAAAGAATCTCAGCTTTTAAACAAAAGAAACCGTATTCTTCTATCTTCATTTGTTCGTTTTTTATCACTCCATAGATGTGGGTAGGTTTCTTCAAAAATGCATCACTTTGATTAAACAGCTGAGATAATTACATTTTTTTTTCAAAGATTCCGCCCAGATTACACTCAGAACAATCATTAAAAACCGCTAAAACATATACGTTCTATGTTCGGGGATTCTGTACATTTTTCCAAAGGTGTGTACTAGCTGTACAACAGTACAAACACTGATTGCCGTAAAAACTTGTCTTTGGCGGGGAACAGTTTTTTTTTTTATGACGAGATAACTGGTCAATGGCAGTGAAAGAGTTATATGGTCTCTTTGGTCTTGTCTCTGTCCCCGCCCTCTCGTTTCCTTGTTAGCTTCCCTTGAGTGTTTCAATACCCACACCTGCCGATTGTTAATTATCCTTTGTTACTCTCCCCTTTAAATAGTCCTCATGTTCCATTGTCCTGTGCTCAGTCATTGTTTTTGAATACTATGCTTACCTGTGTTCGCCTATATTCATGCTCATGCTCCTGTCGTGAATGATCTTGTCCAGTTTAGGAAGTGTTCAGTCTAATTTATTTCAAGTGTTGTTTACATCTGTTTATTGAAAGTCAGTCTACATCCTTATTATCCTGTTTGTACCCTTATTCCCCATCGTGGGTCTTTGTTTTGTAAAAAAATACCCTTTTTCTTACCTGTGAACGCTGCCTGCAATTTTCTTCTTCCTCACGTTTCATGACAATTAGTACATGCTAGCAATTGTAAAATTCTATTAAAATTACTCTAATTTCTCAGTTCTATGTAATGCTATTAAAATTATGTAAAAAATTACCTGTTCCATACACCTCCACCTCACAAAGAGAGAGACTATTAGTCTGTCCAGTCATGACCACATTCACATAACGTCCTTCCATCCCATGACACGAGTAACTGATGGTGTGACCAACTAGAATATCAGAAGCTACAGCACATCTAGAGAGAGAAAAGCAATGAATCTCCATAGAGGTTTTTCAATCAATCAAGTGTTGAAGTGACTTCATGAATAACTTTACATGGGATTGTCGTTTCCATTGTTGATCAGTGAGTTTCCAACACGAATCTCTGCTCCATTGGTTTCAGTAGAACAGCAGTCTGATCTAGGAGTGATGATCACTGTACTAATGTTATAAACATCCGTAAGATTCAGCCTCCACCATGGGTTACCTTCAAATCCTGTAGCAGAGCATGTCACTCCATCATATCTTACACCATCTTTGGATATTTCAGCTACATGGATGTAATATGTGGATGACTGTGCAACTGTTCCTTTCAATGCTAAATTCTCTGGAAAACAAATATTAAAAGACATTTGATCAGTTAGTCTGCAGATATATAAACACACATGTGATCATCAATTAATACATTTTTGTTTATGTGCGCATTTCTGACAGTGTAATGGTAAAAGTCTCAAATGGAAAAAAACAAAAGTCCGCTCTCGAGTCATGCAGTTGATGTCGAAACGACTGAACAAAAAAACTATTGTTGGAGTTGCATTTGAAAGATATAAAAATACAGCTTCTGACTGATTTCACGCAGCGTTTTAAATTACTAGACGGACTATTGACGGTGACGTCACTCAAAGTGAGAAATTTGAGTGAGTCTCTGTTACGGCCCATAACCAGTTTAAGGGTCATTAAACTAGATAAATCAAACCAGAAGGAAATCGGCCGAACATATTCAAAAATCACAAAACTGAGTTGCTTTCAAAAATGCCTCCACTTAATTAAGGGACAAGAAATTGGATTCCAGAGATAACAATAAAAAAAAATGATTTCACAAATAATAATACCATAACAAATCGAATAAATCAGTAACAAGAAAAGAAAATAGTAGGCAACGGATAGGACACTTAAGAAAACAGAAACCCTGACTACATCTGCCTCGGGAGAAAGTTCTTACCTGGCTTCCGACAAAATAATATAAAACAGGTGAGTCTTCCGGGCAACTGCTTCCTTCGCTTCAGCTCTTACTAAATAACAAACGTGAACTAAAAATAAAATACACTACCCGCTGCTACTAACTACAAAAGAAAGACAAAAGTATTATCGAAATCCAAGCATAACAAAATGAAACAACACGAAACGAATCCAAAGAGACGCTGGGAGAGACGCCCACGAGAGCAATGGTCAGTGAATGAGACCGAGAGAGGAAAGAGACGCCATTGCTGCGTCAACGTCAGCTTTTATCCGGAATCCCTGATGACGTCACGCAGCTCTCGTGCAACAGGACTATCCCACTGGTCTTCCTACGGATTAAAATACATTGAAAAGAAAATACAGAGATTTTCGTAACAGTCTCATATTTCCATAAACACGTGTTTTGAATAGCTGTTGATGTGCATGTAAACCGGTTTCTTTTGCTTTGTAAACGCAATCACTGAAAAACAAGTCTGAAATTATTCTAACAGTACAGAATTATGAGTCAAATTTACCAGTTCCATACACCTCCACCTCACACAGAGACAGATGAGCTGTACGTCCAGGCATGAACATATTTACATAACGTCCCAACATCCCACGACATGAGTAAGTGATGGTGCGACCAGGTTGCAGACCAGAAGTTACAGCACATCTATACAGAGAGAGAAAGAGAGAGAGAAAGAGAAAGAAAATCAATTAATCTGTGTTCAAATCAACCAACCAATCGATCAAACGTGATTTCATGAATAACTTTACACAGGGTTGTTGTTTCCGTTGTTTTCCAGTGAGTTTCCAACATGAATCTCAGCTCCGTTGGCTTGATCCAAATAGCTGGCATGAGTAGTGATGATCACTGTACTGATGTTATAAACATCCAAGAGATCCAACCTCCACCATGGGTTACTTTGATACGATGTCGCAAAGCAGTATTCGGATCCATATTTTTTACCATCTATGGCATTTTGAGCTAGCCAGGTGAGATGTGTGGACGACTGTGTGACTGTTCCATTCAATGCTAAATTCTCTAGAAAACAACATTAACAAAAAATATTCAGAATATATTCCTGTGACAAGCGGAGCGGGACTAGGGCCGTGAGGGATTGGTGCGAGGCCGGAGACGCAAGTGACAATGAGCTCTAGAAACATAAAAGGAGGAGCGACAAACGTGCAGGACGAGAGAGGACCAGGCCTGGATTGTGTGTTGTGTTTTATTATGTTTGTGTGGCTGGCAGTCGACCGTGAGGGAGCTGTTGGCACTTAACTTTAGGGGAGAGCGTGACGAAATAACAATTTTCAGAAAGAGATATATTTATTTTGTGGTCCGTAACTATCATGTGTGGTCTAGCAATACCAGTTGGTATTTTGTTCAAATGTTGAATAACTTTTGTATAATTTCACTTTGAAGATAAATTAAAAAAAGAGCTTATATTGGTGTGTTACTTTCGACCCTACTGACGTGGTCCAAATTAACACACAGGTGGGTTAAAAGTAACACTCCAATATAAGCTAGGTTCTTACGTGTCACTCTGGTTTTATTAATTGAACTGACTTTAACCTTGTTAATATGTAACTGCAAACACCTTATGTCTTTTATCTTTGAAAAAAATATTACTTATCATTTTAAATTTCAGTTTTACACACTATAAAAAAGAAACCGATACTACAAACTTTAATTGTTTTGAATAATTTATGATTGGCAATGTCATTGCATTTTATAAAACGTTTTAACACTATGAACAATATGAAAATTAAATGAAATTATATCTGCATAATCTAATTACATCAGCAAAGGGACGAAATTAACAAGTGTTACGTTCCGACTGGAACTCCTGACATTTAAACCCGATTTACTTTTTATGATGAAAAACTCTGACAAGGCAAACTTCAGGATGTGTTTCAGCACTGAATCATCTGTAGATTAATCATTACTGTGACACATGAAACAACAAACACAACTTGTAATTAGAAAAAAAGCCAAAGGTTGCATGCTGAACATGATGTTATAGCTTGGAATGCAAATGTTGTCAGGGCTCTAAGTAAATAGCTGTGCTACTTTCGTCCTTGCTCTCCCCTATTTGTTGTTTGTTTACTTTATTAAAAGTTGGTTTTAATTTCGCCATTTCACGCCTCCTTCCTTCCGTACTTTGAACGTTGCTACAATTCCATGAGCGATGGTTATTAAAAACACGAACATGCCAATATTAACCATGAAAAGAACAATCAGAACCTCATGAACAGAATTAAGCCCTTATTTAACTTTACGTAATTTTTGCATTTTGCTCGTATGTCTAAATGAGCTGTTTTTAGGCATTTTCAGGTAAAAACACAACTTTTTCAACGATTGCATTCTGTGTTGTCAAAGTTGACGAGCACTAATTTATATTTTTATCTGTTAGATATTTTCAAAACTCAGTGAAAAACATAAAGATAATCATGATTTAATGCAAAAAAATGAAATCATAAAAAATGGAGATACAAGGTTTCGGAAGCACATCAGCAACATGAAGAATTGTTTTACCTTCCAAAGTACCCGGAATGAAAGCAAGACCTGTTGAGAAACATTTTACAGCATTTCAGACTGATAATGAATTAATAAATTGTCTTTCATTTTAAAATAGATGTGTTAAATATTTAAATCGTTGCTAACATGATTGGGTTTATATGAGATGATGTGAGCTGTACTCACCAGAAAGTAAAATCAGATGAACAAGTTTGTCCATGTCAATGTGTAAAGATGATGAAGCATAACCAGGGAAAAGAGAATTGAGTTTCTGTACAGATACAAATGGTATAGGTTTTGTTTAGTTCCGTTTTGCATGGAACTCATTTGTTAAGAAGATCAATTCAAATGTATGTAGGAAAGAAATGGGAGTGCATCTTTATCATTTATTTTCATCACTCATGTGAAAAAGTCTAATGCATCTTTTCAGTGTTCTGTTATTTCTTTCATAATGATAACACCATTTACAGCTCACTAATCCATGAATTAATGGAATATTGCTTATACAGATCCCAGATCAGACACGGAAAACACTTCTCACAATGTAAAAACCCTGATAAACACTGTGTAGGGTTTATGTAACAAAAGAAAAGAAATCTGCGTGCAATAATTACATTGGTCAATGCAAAAATGGGCTTTAGTCAGTAAATTTGGCATCTCAAACAGTCCATACTTTAGTTAAGACAGCTCAAAAACATGCATTGTAGTCTGGGATTTAATTTGTCAGTGAAACTGGACCAACATGTTATTATTTTATTAAACAGTAAAAAGGATAAATTGGGCTCGCTGTTTGTGTACGTGATGTTAAGAGATTCAAATCAAAGAAATGCAAATCATATGGAAGAAGAAAACTGCTGTTGAGGCTCGCACCTCTTTAACTTTTAGAAGAACAGAACCTCCTTCAATAATGTCTGACATCAGCAGAGAGTTCAGCAAAGATACAATTAATTTGAAACGTATAATTCAAATGACTCCAGTGATAAGGGAATACAGAACACCAGGAGGAGTTTATGCAAAATGGAGCATGACTGATCACTCTGAACCTCCCTCCTGGAAGTGGGTTGGGCGCAGATTCTTGGATGATGTGGAAACTACTACAAGAAGACAATTCAAGGGAATGAAAATATTCCATATCAATGGAAACAATATACAAAATGGATTGCATAGAGAGTCTGGATAGATACTAATCTAATGATGCAGCTGAATCACTTTTGTACAGTGACCATGAAGTGCAAAACAAAACAACAAATGGTAAACTAATAACAAATAAAAAATCTATATCAAAAATACAAACACAAATCTGAAAACATATTATAAAATATTAAAACAAAAAGCGACCATAAACACAACAACAATTTGGGAAACAATATTTTGGGAGTAAGCAAAAAATCATTGAGTAAATGTAAAACGAAAGGCGTTTTAAAGACATTCAGCAGGATCTAACACAGAGCTTCGGAGAGGCAATTGAAAATGTGAGGGCTGCTTCTGCAACCAAATGTGAACTTCGCCGCGAAATAAAATGTTGACTTCCATTTTACTCCGAACAGATGCCATTCTGTAGGGTGAATCGGTATATACTTGAAAGCGTCCGTAATGTCGGCTTTAGCTTGCCAAGCTCCTTGGCCGGCTATCTTTATTAATTATCGTTATCGACTGAGGCATAATGCAAGGAGAAGGTATCTGAGGGAATGCATTTGTTAACGCTTTCTGTCATGCTAGAGTGAGGAGAAGACATGTGAAAGAGAAAGTGTTTCTTACCCAAGTAGCGACGCTGAGCGAGTTGATGCGAAACTGAGAATAAGGAGGAGAAACGAATGGGCCAATAACACATCCTTTATGAACTTCTTTCTCTAACAGTGGTGAGACTATTTCTGGTTCAGATTGCACGAAAGAAGTCGTGAGATGGAACCTGACACCCTTAATTTAGACTGGTGATTAAATAATCGACAAAGCGTGGATCAGGCTGTGTAGAGAGTTAGCTTGAGAGGACTGGAACATTAATGGGTTTAGATGAATGTCTAATCAGAATTTATTTAGATGGATTCTCATTGATGGCAGGCCTGTATCTTCGTTGGCAGGCTGATTTTGGGTGTGGTTCCTTGCAAAAGCTACAAATGTGAGTGAATTTGCATTGGGTGAAAGAACAAACAGATTAATTACAGTTATTACATAGAGAAGTGGCATTAAAGTCCAAAAAATTACGACCTCTAGCATCTAAATGCTTTCTTACTTTTCCATTCCCATGGACAGTGGGCGAAACTGAACTAGCGGCTGTTTTGGGGCAGAACTGTTCCGAATGTCAATGGGAGCTGCCTTTTTGCGAATGTTAGTGTCGTTTGGCCACCAAAATGGCGGACGAGCAGTTCTTTGTCGATGATGGACCAGTCTATTCTCGAGTTGAAAAGAGCGTTAACCAAGGAAGATTTTGCTGAGAAGGAATTATGATATTTGCAGAATAATGTACACTTAAAACCTATGTGTTGATTAAAGTCTGCCATTGTTGCTAAATAAAAATCTATATAACAAATCGCCTACCGAAAGCTTGTGCTGGGACGGCAGTAGCGAGGGAAAAATGAGGCGTTGAGAGTGGAGGCATCTTGGAAAGATGTCTGGATTATATTAGTAGCTGCTACAGGGGTAGATGTTGAAGGCATGGTCAGCAGATCGGGAGGATCCGGAGCTCGTCTGGATATTAAATCCTGGGTTGGTGAGAGTGTTTTCGAAATTCATCATTATTGATTGGAGGCCTTTAAAAGTTTCTGAGAGATTTTGGATGACCTGGATTAGCTGATCATTGGCGTAGCTGGTTACGGGTGGAGGAGAGTAAATCCGTGTGGGCTGCGTGCATCTTTTCATAACCGATATGACACCCAACACTTCAAATCACAATTGAACTCTTTGGATATTTAAGTACATTTCTCAGTTGTCATTTTAGATAAATACAAATCAGGTGCAAATGCAAAAAATCTGAAGAAAATAAGAAAAAAAATTAAATGTCAGAACAAGCATGATTGTGTTTCTTTCATTTCTAGTTTCAAAATTTTAATGGTTTTGTTACAAAAGGGTCAGGAAGGCAGAGTCGTATCCAAAAGCAGCTTTATTAAAAGAGGTATTCCAAATCATAATCGATAAAACAGGCAAAAGGTAGAGACAGGCAGAAAACAATCATAAAACAACATCCAGGTCTAGGCACGGGTCAACGCAAAAGTGCAGTTGGACAAACAACACTGAACAGTGTGTAATGTAGTTAGTTTGGCTTTTATAGTGATTTGGTGATAGGCAACAGGTGAAGGTACAATCAGAGGAAGACCTTGGAAATGGAGTCCATGGTGAAACAGTCAGTGTGGTATTTGACAACCACTGGTGGAAGGGAACAGATATGTGACAGGTTTACATTTACACATGTGGCAGACGCTTTATCGAAGGCGACTTATATTGCATTTTCCTATACATTTTGTAAAAGTATGTGTAATCCCCTGGGATCGAACCCACAACCTTGCATTGTTGACGCAATGTTCGTACCACTGAGCTACGGGAGACATTCAGGTGGGAGCAAACACAAACATGTCATTATTAAGCTAGAAAAGAACAATCAGAACCTCATGAACAGAATTAAGCTCTTATTTAACTTTACATTATTTTGGCTGTAAATCCAAATGAGCTGTTTTTCAGGGATTGGGAAAAAATGATTGCATTCTGTGTTGTCAATGTTGCGAGCACTTTATAGTATTTGTGTCTGTTAGATATTGGCAAAACCCAATGAAAAACAAAGATAATCATGATTTATGGCAAAAAATAAAAATCGTAAAATATGGAGATACAATGTTTCAGGTGCACATCAGCGATATGAAGAATTGTTTTACCTTCCAAACTTCCCGGAATGAAAGCAAGACCTGTTGAGAAACATTTTACATCATTTCAGAGTGATTATGAGTTAATGAATTGTCTTTTTTTGGTCAACATGATGTGTGTTATATGAGATGATGTGAGCTGTACTCACCAGAAAGTAAAATCAGAACAAGTTTGTCCATGTCACTGTGTAAAGATGATGAACCAGATCCAGAGATGACTGATGAGAGAGACCAGAAGATAATTGAGTTTTCTTAAGGGCGTTATGAGCAAAACCTTCTGTCACACATGAAGATTTGTTGTGGTGTTTCCTCCTATCTTATATCAATACATCTATAAATCCCTCTGGACATTTGACTTTTGCTCTCCATCCTCATGACATCATCACCGGCAGTTTGATGATTTTGTTTTACATGTCATTGAATCTTTAGAAAAGCACTTCTCACCTAAAGCTATTATTTTAGGTCAAATTAACAAATCAAATCAGTTACAAATGCAAAACTGAGAACGAATCTAAAGACCTTACATGTGTCATGAAAATGGGTCATCAGGTGCCTGTTTGGTTTTGTTTACTTCTAGCAAGACAAACAAACATTAACATATTTCACTTAAATACAGTTCATGTTGTAAAGAAATAGTGTACAGCAATATGCTGATATCATATGAGTAAGTATAAGTACAGGGAATTTAAATGAACATGAGTCCTATGAAACTACCTCAGAATGACCCGTCTGTGAGTCAGCGGCCTTCTCAAATCTGAATGATGTTTGTTTGATGATCTCTCTTGAGTATAGATTCAATTCTTCAGTCTGACACTGATTATAATAACAAGAGTTTCCATAATCAACAAAAATAGTTTTTATGCCCCGTTCAGACCCCCACGACAAAGTGAAGTGATGTCATTCATTTCAATGGAGAGTCGGCAACAATGACCATTGGTGACAGGAAGTGGGCGTGTCTAGAGAGAATGTTGAGATTTACTCAACTCTATGTGAATGATGAGCGACTTTTGGGAGCGACTACCAATAGGAGTACAGCAGCGGAGCTCACGTCATCCATCTCGTCAGTTACTGCAGGGTTTGTTTATATTTCTAGGACAACCAAAGCAATGAATGCCTATTAACAACCAGTGTAGTAAGAGAACACAGCTTTATGCAACAGGTCAAAAGCATTAGATGTTCGGAACATATGCATCTCTGTAGAGACTTGACTGGAATTAATGGACACTGGTCACAGGGTTGCCAGATCTATGTTGCATAACCAGGCCAATGACCAAACAAAACTAACCCACATTTCCGAAACCAGGAGTCTTTTGAGTGGCCATATTGATGTTTGTACAAACAAGCATTTCCTGGGCGGGAACATTTGTTAGAAAAATGTGCGAAACTATTTTTTTCAGATTTTTTCCACAGAATGGTAAAAACCTGTAAATTAGTGATGAAAAACAAATTGAAGCCGTTCTCATTTTAGATGTTTGTGATCAGTTTGATACGCACTGGATTTTAAATGACATTCAGAGTAATGTGAGATGAAGACTGTATGATGACTTTTTGTTCTTCATCATTTAAATGGTCAATAAAGATAAAGGACGAGTGATATATAGAAATGATTGAGATCATCTGCTGCACAGCACACTAAAAGACATGATCAGTACGTAAAGATAAATGAAACGACATGTATTGTGTCATAGAAACACAAATGACCTGATTCTCTCTGTTTTGTTTAGTTCTGTTTTGCTTGGGACTCATTTGTTAAGATGATCAATTCAAATTTAAGTGAGAAAGAAACATCTGTGCTTATTTTCATTATTTTCATCACTCATTTGAAACAGCTTAAACATGACTCTTTTTAGTGTTCTTCACAAGGATAACACCATTAACAGCTCGAATATTACTTATACAGATCCCAGATCAGACATGGAAAACACTTCTCATAATAAAAACAACCTGATAAAAACTGTGTTGGGTTCATGTAAAAAACGCAATATTAACACTGGTCAATGCAAAAATGGGCTTTAGTCAGTAAATGAAAGAAAGGCTTGCCGATAATTTGGCATCTGCAACTTTAGTTAAAACAGGTGAAAAACAAGCAACTTAATCTGGGATTTGTTTTAAGATTTGTCAAACCAGGCCAATATGTTAAAAACATTAAAAGGATAAATTGGGCCTCACTTTTTGTGTACGTGAGGTTAAGAGATTCAAATCAAAGAAATGCAAATCACATGAAGCTCGGTCCTTTTTAACTTTTACCTCAGGGGAAATTTTTCGAGTTTGCATTCAACTAGTTTCTAAGCCACACCTTCCCAGCGAACAGTGTCAATCTCACGGGAAATATGGCATAAACACAAATACCAACAGGGAACACATTCATTTATCATCTCGAGTGTGATGATGCTACAAAAAGTAAAATGACATTTTGTTTGCGTGAAACAAAGCATTGTATGAAATATCATTTACAATAATGAAATAAACCTACAAAAACAAATGTTCGAAGCTTTGCCCAGCCCCTGTAGCTGAGCCGGACAACAGGCTCCACATCAGGTGTTATCACAAAAGCATCCCACATCATCATCAGGACATGAACTTAACTCCAGTGATGAGGGACAAATCTAAATCTCTTGTCCAACAAAATGTTCAACTAGAATTGCAGAACTAAAATGTAATTCTCATGTCATAATGAACTTGTTTGTACTAAATAATTATCTAGTAAAATTTGCACATGTTGTAAGTATACAGCATATGTTTCATTTATAACATTCAATAGTGTTTAGATTTTAGTGCAATTTCTTTATGCTAGCAAAGCTTTCTTGAAATAACATAATATCATCATCAAGTTTACTTTACTAAATCAACATGCCCACCAAAAAAAGGAGTGCAAAATATTTGCATGATTTATAGATTTAAAAAAGGCTTTTGACTCCATTTGGAGTCGTTATATGAAATCATTCAGAGAGGTATAGGATGTATGACCTGATCAAAACATGTATAATCGTGATAAATTTGAAAGGACTGAATATTTTTTCCAGCAGAGAGAAGTGAGACATCGCTGTTATTTCAGTCAAACTTTATTTAACACTTTATTAATGATCGACTGAACCATACAGAGCCCAGAACTACTGAAATATGACACTAAAATTAAGCATTTATTATATGCAGATTATGTCACGGTGTGACAAATGGTATATGGAACTTATTCCCGTTGAAGCTGTGTTCCCGCTGGGACACTTTGAGTGTAACACCGTTCCCAGGCCTGTGTGTGCGTCTGTTGCCATGACAACCCCAAATGACCGATTGGAAACAGGTGTGGGAAATTAATTTAGAGCCATGATGAAGCCATGTGGGCATTGAGAAGGATATAAAAAAGCCAGTGAAGAGAGACTGTGGTGTGGTTCTCTCCCGTGAGAAGTCGTTTTATCGAGTGGTTGCAGTTATTGGAGTGCGGGTGAATGAAGAGGAGAGTGTTGACTTGATGAGGGACTCGAGGGCAACAGAGGGAAAGTGAAATATCCTGTTTGCATTGGAGAGGAGCTAAGTAATCGAGAACTGAGTCTCGTAATTGCATGTATTCGACACTGAATTGGATGTGGTTTGGAGTGTGTGGATCACGATCATAAATGTCACTGAGTGTATTGTACTGATTCATTACCGACCTCCTATCTCTTTCTCCATTATAAATGGTGATGTGAACTCTGCCTGTGTTTGTGAAGAAAAACATCCCGAAATATCCTTTGCAGCATTGATGAACGCGGTCCCCTCGGACAGAGACCCAAGGGGGAGTGCGGGCTTTAAATTGCACTTCGTGAAGTGAGATTGCAGTGCCTAAGATTGACGTTTCCCCCACATTATATGCTAGAAGTGGAATTGCTGTGTGTGTGGAAGATACATTCCCTTTGCCGTGCACTCTCCCTGTGCTACGCTGGTCTACTGTCAATAGTGAGAGTTCTGTGTCATTGATCTGTTCTAACTGAGTGGATGTTGAGGAATTATCATCTGGAATTTGAATTAACCCCTCTGTTTGAGTGCATAAGAGACGAGATGCCCTGTTGAATTGTTCGTGGTCTGTCTCCGTAGAAGTCCCATTCAGCCCGCTGACTTTGAGTCTGCTGTATTCCTGCAACGCAGCCGTACTGTGAGAAGTGCTCACTCCCTTCTATGCATATGAACTGTATACCTTGTGTGAAGCATCCTTTCTGTCTGCTCCAGTAGAGGTCCCGTTCAGCCCATCGACTTTGAGTCTGCTGTAACCTGGGAGCCCACCTGTGTGGGGAGAAGTGACTGTCCCTCTGCTGTGAACGTAAAGCCGGCCCGTTCTGTCTGGAATATCCACTTCATTTATGCCAGAAGAGGTCTTGTTCAGCCTGTCGACTTGAGTCTACTGAATTCCCGCAATTCATCTGTATCGTGAGAAGTGTTCGTCCCCTTCCAACTCATGTGAACTGTATGCTTGCTTGAAGTATCCCTTCTGTCTGTCTCAGTAGGAGCCCTGTGCAACCGGTCGACTTCGAGTCTACTGTATCCTTATAGTCACCTGTGCTGAGAGAAGTGGCTGTCCTTCTGTTACGAACGTGGTTGGTACACTTTGTCTGTAGTATCCATCTGCTCCAGTTTCTGTGCCTGTGGAGAGAGGGAGGTTGGAATTATTCGCTTACCCTGTAAAGATTCCCTCGCCACCCCATCATCAGATTGTGAATCTGCCGTATACGTACCTGACCGACGGCCATCTGCTCCGGATCTCGTACCTGTGGAGGAAGGAAGGTTGGAATCACTTACTTACCCAAGGAAGACTCCCCAGCCGTCCCACCATAAGACCGTGTACCTGCTGCATACGTACTCGACTGATAACCATTTGCCTCAATTCTTGCACCTGTGAAAGAAGGAAGGGAGGTTGGAAATATTTACTTACCAGAAGAGACTTACCGGACCGTTCGCCTGTTCACTGCATCTCCACCTGTGAAAGACCTACCTGACAATTTACCTGTCCACTGCCCCATCCACTACAGGGCCCGCACTGAGGAAGAGAGCGGGAGAGACCCTGGTTGTTGCACTGTTCACCTTCGATTCCTGAGGGCAAGAAGGAAGAAGATTTTAGATTAGGATTTTCAAATTGCTTTTACTTTTAAATAAAACTTGTTGAATTTATTCTGTCTCCGATTCCTCCCTCTGACACGCTCCTCGAGGTGGTCCTGGTTCAGGGGTGGGCGTAGTCCGGCTTGGCCCATCCCGACCTGTGACAATGACTTGGTAGTGTTGTCTAAAACACCCGAAAGCCTTGAGAACAACCTAGAGATCTAATCCAACTATGACTGAAGCCTAAAAGTTCATGTACAAAACAAACAAATAACTATTTCAAGGGCTGAATTCAAGACAGCACGTGATTTGTTTCTCCGACATTGTTTTCCTTCATTTTTCGTATGTTTTCATGATTTTGGGGGTTATCCCGTAAGAAACTTGGCTAAATGGTTATGTGTGTCCGGTTTATTGTTGTGCTTATTGCTTTGAGTCAAAGCTTGTTTTACTGCACTTAAAACAAAACAAAAACATGATTATTATACTTGAACAATATTTTTCCACTAAATAACCATGTCTCTGTTCGAGGATGAACCTCTCGTCGTCCATTTCTTGTCTCATATCAAAGATATGTGATGTGAAATACGACTGAAAATCTGCACAGGGACTTTTATTTTGACATAAAACTGTGCAGCTTGGACTAGACTTGACTTGACTAGAAGTGCTGCATTGCACCAAGCATTTAATATCACTCTCCCTGTAAAACCTGGAGAAATATGAATAACACAGAGAAACAGACAAACACTGGTCAAAATGTTGGAAATGCCTGAATGCAGCGTTTCTAATGGTCTTCAAAATATTTTAATCTGAAGGGGTACACTTACATGAAACAATTTAATTTATTAGAAAACAAAAATCTTATTTAAAAAAAATATCTTCAAAGGTACCAAATAATGAAGAAAATGTGCTGAGATCCATGTGCAGAACAGAACTGATGCACATAAGGTGACTGAATTCTTGTTTGATTGAAACTTGAACCCAAGTGTAGAACCAGTAGAACTTAAATACAGAACATAAACGAAACAAGGCCCCGTTTTCATAGAAAGGCTTAGCCCATGCCAGGACTATGTCTTGGTTAATTTAGGCTACTTGAGTCACTTGTATTCAAATGCAGTTGATAAAAAATCACATCACTTAGCCAGTTTGATTCAACCTTTTGAAGCACTGATTCGAGAAATTCTCTAGAAAATAAAGTCCCCTTCCTATGGGTCTTAAAATGGCTGCCCCTTCCAGTATTTGGTTTTGCAAGTTGAGAGAGGATCCAGAGAGTAAGTATTGCATGTTTTATATACTTCCAACTGCTTTGAAATTAAATAAACTGTTGGCTACATACAACGTGTGGTTCGGCCTTCTTTGAACCTCAAATTACACATACATTTACACAAATACCCCAAAACAAGCAACATGAATATAACAACTAACTAACAGAAACCAACAATGGGGCACACAAAGATGGCTGAATAAAAGCCTTTAGTCTCAGTTACTCTGTAACATTTACTATCATTGTTAATTAAGTCAAGTCAAATTTATTTATATCAAGTCAAATTTATTTATATCAAGTCAAATTTATTTACATAGCCTGTTTTACATTTTTCATTGTTACAAAGCAGCTGTACAAAAAAATATTTACTACAAGCCAGACATTTAAAGCACACATTTAATAAAAGGGAGAGAGAAACACAGGTCAAATATTAAACAGACTATACATTTCTATATATAATGTTAATTAAGTAAAACTTTTAAATAAATTAAGGTAATAGGTTGTTATCCAACAATAAAAGATCTTTATCAGGACTTGGAATTAAAGATATAAGGAGTTGAGTCATGCAGGAATGGCAAAACAGATCAACAGATTCTTCACATACCTTTAAAAGAAATCTGACTAAATCATCTTGAAATATAAAAAAATTCGGGACCTATGCCATCATTACCTGGGGACTTACTCAATTTCAGTTTTTTTAGAGCTGTTCTTATTTCTAGAATTGATACGTCTTTATCACACAAGGCTTTAAAATCTTCATCGATCTTATCTATATTATGTTTAAGGGGTCCCAATTGTCTATTTTGTCTATTGAACATACATTGCTGGCATTTACATTGGCATAAAAATTGGAAACATATGTACAAGATTGTAATAGGGTATTCCATTTCATGGCCAATTATAATAAGTTTCCAAATAGTTGTGTATTCTCCATTTCTTTTCTCCAAATTATAAATATATCTAGAGTTAGTTTCCCTTCTTCAAACCAACGATTTTGTGATCTTACAAAGGCTTTTTACAAAAAAAGGTTTCTCTTACCTTTTAACATATTTTCAATACCAGAGAATACCTCAACATTATGTCTTTTGATGTTTTAGGCAGAACATAATAAAAACATTTTCCCCCTCACTGGATACTGATAAAATGACCTATCTATCTCCATTCTAGACTTTATTATTAATTACTTTGCATTTAAATGACCCCTTTAAAATTGCAACTCCAGCAGAATGATTACTTCCACATGAATGCCAGATTTCACTAACCCATTGAGACTTATGTCTTATGAGAAGTATGTCTGATGTGTCTCGTGTAAAAAATTAAAATCCCAGTTAAATCTTTTGCGATACAAAAAAACAGCTTTTCGTTTTGTTAAATCTCGAATACCCCTGACATTGAAAGAACAAAATGATTCTGACTTTAACTATAACAATCACAAAAAGAAGAAAAGAAAAACAATTGTTTAAGGGGTATATGTAACTCGGGGTGCATAATCCCTTTAAATTTACAATTTAACCTAGGAAATTGTGTTTAGTCCATCCTTGATCGCTGTATTTCAATTAGCTCTTTTCCCTCTCATCTTTTCCCTTCTAAAACCATTCGGACAAACCTTCATTTGGGGAAATTTACAACGCCATCCACAAAGGCTCTCCTCCCCACAAAATAGGCTTCACAACCTTTCTCTCTAGCCTCTTTCACCATGGGCCACATGATCTTTCGCCTCTCCACACCCATTGCGGTCAGATCCTCTGTAAACCGTAACTGTTGCAAGGAATTCATAATTCTTCGCCCTTTTCCAGAGTAAATCCCGAGTAGACATATTGAGAACTGGAATATCTTGCTCTTGGACTTCCTCACTGTTCATTGCGACCCAGTCTATGAACAATGTCCACATCGAGGTGGCATCTCTCCTCTAGGCCTGGAGCAACTGAACCGGAAATTCCAATGAACGGATGGTTGAGATCTTCGTCAGTTTTCTCAGGAACACCGTGTAACATCAAATCCCATCTCTGATAAGTCATTTTTGCCTCGTTGATTTTTCGTTCAAGCTCAGCAACTTTTTGCTCGTGTCCTTTCGTAAGATCTTTCACCACTTTCATTTCATCTTTTAAGTCCTTGACTTGACATAATCAAGAGACTTTTTTAGGCTACAAATGCTGAGCGTATTTTCTCTGATCAGATTCTCCAGGTGTCCCGAACTCTCATGAATCTTTTTTCATAAGTTTTTTTCATAGAGTTCTCTTGCATGTGAAGAAGGGATGACTTCTCTTTTAGTTTCTTTGATCGAGGTCTCTCTGGCATGTCATCTATATCCGGCATACATTGAAGATCTTTCTCGAATGTATATGAGTGATCTGTCATCACAATGTCACTACTTGCAGCCTCATCTTGTGTCATTACAGATTTCGATGTTCCACCTTCCTGCTGTAAAATACTGTAAACCAGGTTGTGTTTTAACACATTTATTATATTTGTAATATCTACAAATAATTGTCTATGGTAAAACTGAATTGGTAAATTTATTAAACATTTAATATCAATAAATTTTTCCCTTTTAAAATAAATTTATAAGTTAATGTTAAAGGAACACTCCCCTGTTTTGGAAAAATGCTCATTTTAATTTAATAAATTGAGATTTACCGTTTTGGAATGTAATCTTCCGATCTCCAGAGTCTGGCAATAGCACTTTTAGCATAGCTAAGCACAGATCATTGAATCTAATTAGACCAGTAGCATCGGATTCAAAAATGAGTTTTTATATTTTTCCTATTTAGAAATTGACTCTTATGTAGTTAACTAATTAGCAATAAAGGCAATAAGCTCGCTAAAGTTTGTCAACTAAATGAACACTAAGACAATAATTAAACAAAATGATTCAAAATGAACACCGGACCAAAGCAACAAAATGATATTTGACAGAATGTTTCTGTTTCTGTCAGGAACCCTTAATTTATAAAGAAGAGAAACCAATAACAAAACATAACAAATCACAAATAGACAGTAGACGACTAAAAGGCCCAGATGGACTAGCTTGGTGTCGAGGTGAACACAAATCAATCACCCTTGGCCATCATTAGTAGAACCCAGAACACCTACGTGATGACGATGCATCATAATTTCATTTCTTTGGCCTTTTAGTTGTCCACTTGGTTCAAAGACGTTGAATAATATAGAGGAGTTTTATTTTTAACAGGAATGATTTTAAGATGTAATATCGTATTTTTCTGTTAATGACCTTTGAGGTGTCCAATCACTGCTCAGTTAATTTGGTGGTCTGGTACAGTCACAGTGAAGAAAAATGATATGCCGCTGTTAACTGCTGAAATTTAAATTGATCTACACTTACAATTTACGATTTAAAAAACAACCTATAAAATTTACTCAATAAAATTGAGCTAACAATTTGCACTCACTTTAAAGGAGTATATTCTACCCCATATTTTTGAGTAAAGAGTACCTAAATTTATAAGTTATAATAAACTAAATTAAATTGGATAAATTTTACCTAATATATTATACAAGTAATTACTTAATAAAATTGGGTAATGTTTACCCTTTGACAGCAGGTATTGCTCATCTACCTAATTATTATAAGTAATATATAGCCAATATAAATAATTAAATGTTACTCATTAATAGATGGTTGAATTTACTTAAAAACGGTGAAAGGTCATTGCAATAAAAACATTTCAATGAACACTTTATTTTGTAAACACTGAAATCCTCTTACACTCAATTTCTAATAACATTCCGCTTCACTTTTACAAATTACTCCTTAACTAATGTCTTTACTGGATGTCAGAATATACATTAGAAGCAACATTTCCTATACACACAACTATAACATTTTGTCCTTTTAAACAATAAGCAACTATTATCCAATGCATTGTGGCGCTACAGTGGTTGCAACACAAGATCTGTAATGAAAGGCAGATCATATTTACCTCTGTGGATGGACATATTAAACGCTAACTAATGCAAGTACGAAAGAGCCCTTCTACATTCAAATTCGAGTGACACAGAACTATTGCAAACTCATTTAAATAAAATATAAATAGTTTTCGCTGGATGTCAAAATATACATTCATAGCAATATTCTTGTTCTTAACATCAATTTCAATTGAGATACAAGTCATCGTTGTATTTCTTGAACATTTTCCATCCAAAAATGTCTTTGTTGGCTAAAGCAAATGTACAGTAAAAAAAGCGTATTCCCTAATCTTTTGGACCTTCTTGAGGGGGTTTGCTCCATCAAGTTCCAAAAAAAGCTTTTGGAACACGTCAAAACTGTACTTCAGGTTTCTTGGATACTTTATGTTCAGTGCATATATCATTCCCATCAACAGTATGCATGCTGTGGTTCTGATTCCACACCCGCTCAAAACTTTGCTGCCTACCATAACTAAACACACATCTGCTGGGTCCTGCTTTTGAAGCACTCCTACCTGTTAAAAATAAAAACAAAATGCATGTCAATTTTCACATTAGATAAATAAACATTATTCACATATCCTCTTATGTTGTGAGTGCTGTCTCCATTACAAATCCACGATAGTCACCACCTATATTATCTAATGCAAGACAATCAGAAAAAAAGCAGTTTCAACAAGCTAAGGGCACAGCTTTAAACATTATAATGATGTACAGCAGTTTAATGTAAGAAACCTTTTCAAGAAATTGAACGTACTTGGGTGCAAAAGAAAGTAAGAAGATTCACATGCACAGCCGTGAATTACAGCTGATACGGCTCTTAATAGGTCTTGTTCTGCGACTCGTCAGCGCCTCACTGGTGCTGATAACAAAACAGCGCCTCCATTGTGGCGTTATGCCGCAACTGCATTTATAAATGACAGTCTGTTGAATGCACCCGACATCATTTTGGCGAGTCTGAGGCGGCACGATTTTTTTTCGCTGTACGAATCGCCTAACGTTACAGGCAGAGGCGATTCTATGTGTTCACTATTAGGGGGCTCAGCCTCCAATGAGCATACATACAGTATATATATAGCCACTCTCCTTAAGCACCACACATAACGTTACATTCATTAAATGAGGCCCTGTCAGCCTGTGGCGCCGAGAAAATAGGGGTATTACACAGAGTCGTAACTTTATTTAAACCCAAAGAAGAAAATAATGGTAGAGCTAACATTTAAGTTTGTACACATTTGCTTAAATTATGATATAAAGAAGTTGAACAAAAACGTACCGGAGGCTCCACAAATCCTGTCACCGAATCTGAAGAGGATGCGTCACGTGATTCCTGATTTCCCGCCGGGGCGTTGACGCATGCGCACCTCACAGTGTCATAGCTAACATTTTCGGATAAATTTTACCTTGTTTTTTAAGTTCCCATTATTACTCATAAAAAGTAGGTGGTGTAGGTAGAATGTACCTATTAATATATATATTATAAACAAAACTTTAGATCATGTCTATACAAACATGGCTGAAGCTTACACCGCAACCCCCCTCCCCCACCTGGGTCAATCTGATCACCTTTCTTTGTTCCTCACCCCCAAGTATTCACCTCTCATTAATCGTGTGAAGCCATCAGTAAAGACCATCAAGGTTTGGCCTGCGGGGGCAGACTTCACACTCCAGGAAAGGTTTCTACACACAGACTGGAGTATGTTTGCTTCTCAGGCCACCAGTGGCTCTCACACGGATATAGACAGCTACACCTCCTCTGTATTGGACTACATCAATACCACCATTGATAGTGTCACAACTCAAAAGCAGATCACCATATACCCTAATCAGAAGCCATGGATGAACAAGGAAGTGCGCCTCCTGTTGAAAGCACGCAACACCGCCTTCAGATCAGGTGATGCACAGGCCTATAGTACCTCCAGAGCAAATCTGAAGAGGGGCATCAAAAAGGCCAAGCACTGCTACAAGTTGAAGCTAGAGGAGCATTTTACCAATTCTGACCCTCGACGCATGTGGCAGGGCATCCAGGCCATTAGTGACTATAAACCCAACCACTCCATCCCCATAACCACAGATGCTGTCTTTCTGAACGAGCTTAATGACTTTTATGCACGCTTTGAGAGAGACAATAAGGAACCCGCCACCAGGCTCACACCTTCCACCGACCACCCAATCATCACAGTAAATTCCACAGATGTTTTCACTGCACTAAGCAGGATAAACGCGCGCAAGGCTGCTGGCCCAGATGGCATCCCTGGTCGCGTACTCAGGGCATGTGCGGAGCAGCTCGCTGGGGTCTTCACGGACATCTTCAACCTGTCCCTCACCCAGGCAGTGGTTCCAGCATGTTTCAAATCCACCTCCATTGTGCCCATTCCGAAACATTCCAGCCCGACATGCCTGAACGACTACCGCCCTGTAGCACTCACACCCATTGTTATGAAGTGCTTCGAGCGGCTGGTCCTGTCACGACTAAAAGACTCTTTACCATCCACACTGGACCCATACCAATTTGCCTACCGTAGCAATAGGAGCACAGATGATGCAGTGTCCATGGCGCTGCACTCCGTGCTCACACATCTGGACAATAAGGACACTTATGCACGCATGCTGTTTGTAGACTTCAGCTCTGCATTCAATACCGTAATCCCTTCCAAGCTAATCATCAAACTTGGAAACCTAGGCATTAACAATTCAACCTGCAACTGGATTATGGATTTCCTGACGAATAGGCCTCAGCTTGTTAGGTTAGGCAACATCTGCTCCACCATAACCACCCTCAACACTGGTGTACCACAGGGCTGCGTACTGAGCCCCTTTCTCTACTCCCTTTTCACACTCGACTGCAGGCCTGTGAATGGATCTAACTCCCTCATCAAGTTTGCAGACGATACAACAGTGATTGGTCTCATCAGAAACAACGATGAGACTGCTTACAGGGAGGAGGTACGGCACCTGGCCACATGGTGCTCAAACAACAACCTACTCCTTAACACCTCCAAGACAAAGGAGATCATTGTGGACTTCAGGAAGGCGAAAGGAGGCACACACGACCCCATCCACATTAACGGGACGGCTGTTGAACGTGTTTCCAGTTTTAAGTTCCTGGGGACCCACATTTCGGAGGACCTGTCCTGGACCACCAACACCTCATGCCTGGTCAAGAAGGCTCACCAGCGTCTCTTCTTTCTGAGGACACTGAAGAAGAACCAACTGTCTTCAACTATCCTGGTGAACTTCTATCGCTGCACGATAGAGAGCATCCTGACCAACTGTGTCACAGTCTGGTACGGGAACTGTTCTGTTGCTGAGCGCAAGGCACTGCAGCGGGTGGTGAAAACAGCCCAGCACATCACAGGAACTGCACTCCCTTCCATTGAGGACATCCAGAAGAAACGCTGTCTGCGTCGAGCTCGCAGCATTCTCAAGGACTCCTCTCACCCCGCTCATAGACTGTTTACTCTCCTGCCTTCCCGGTAGGCGCTTCAGGTGCCTCCGGACAAGAACCAGCAGACTAGGAAACAGCTTTTTTCCCAGAGCTGTTTCATTATTGAACTCTGCTCCCCACTGATTTAACTACCTCTCATAACTTTAACTTAATGCTGCTATTACAATTTTTACATTGCACTACAGGGCTGCCATGCATGACTGAACTGTACACACCAGTACTTCATGTATCTGCTCTACCGGACTGTTTACACACACACAGCATCATTTGCACTCTATACTGCTCACTTGCACACCAGGAATACTATACTCAATGCTCATTTGCACTAATGGACTACTTTCATAACTGCATTAACTCATCTTCTGCACTGTAACCTTAACAACTGAATTTACTCATCTACTGCACTGTAACTTCAATAACTGCACTAACTCACCTACTGCACTCTAACTCATCTATTGCATTGCATCTATCGCATAACTAACTGCACTAACTCATCTACTGCACTGTAACTGTATATCTGCATCTACATATTGCACCGTACCTTTAATAACTGCATTAACTCATGTACTGCACCGTACCTTTAATAACTGGATTAACTCATCTACTGCACTGTAACTTTAATAGCTAATGTCTGTAACTAATGCACACTCAAGTCACTTGCACTATTGTATAGTCTATACTGTTATCTGTTCATAACCTCCTGTACACTAATGTTCACAGTATATAGCCTTCTGTATATATTGTTCATAGTACATACCGATTGTCATATTTTCATAGTACATGCCCATCGTAAATTATTTTCCTAATATTGTATTCTGTATTTATTCACACTGTATATCTGCACTTGCTAATTGCACTTCTGGTTAGACCTAAACTACATTTCGTTACACTGTACTTGTATATGTGTAATGACAATAAAGTTGAATCTAATCTAATCTAATCTAATATTTTATTTTCTAACCAATATTTTAAGCTACCTTTTAACTGATTTTAATGGGTTGTATTTAACACCTTCCAGAATCGTTTTTATACGCGCAATCTTTCTGGAGCGGACAAATAAGATAAAAGTGTAATAATTGTCTTGGTTAATTTAATACGCGTTTGTGTTTTAACCCGTTTGGTGTTTTTCATGTCGTTTAAACCTGTACCTGTTGGCTTTGTATGGAAGCAAATAAGAGACATAATGTTTTGAAATTTAACAGCCTATAAATACTTGATTTTGAATTATTTTACTTTGGAAACCATGTATCTGAATTTATTTGTTTCGAATTTACCTCTATGAAATTTAAATATGAAAATTCTTGATTTCCAATTTAAAAACCTGAATTTAATGCTCAGAAATTCAGATACAAAAAAAATCAACTTACAGAATTTCAGATAAAATACATTCAGATTGATCAAATTTGATTGCTCTTATTCAGATCTCAAATTTCAAGTTAATACTTTTCAAAGAAAATATACGTCTAATTTGACTGCTCAAATTCAGATCGAAAAATTCAAGTTAAATATTCACATGGTAACATCCGGGCTACCCAGGATAGGAAAAACAGTTGAGCCCAGAGCCCGTCTGCAATTGAACCGAACCATTGAACCAAACCAATGAACCGACGTCGGGCGGCCTATCAGAGCACGACAACCTGACTGTCTGTCATGATCCAAGAAGAGGCCAAGGCACGGATATTAAATCTGTAAAGAAGATGACTTCTAGGGAAAACGAAGGCGCTCCGGTAAATTTGCTGTTTATGTACAATCAGACACTACAGAACAAAAGTATGTTGTTGCTAATTATTTTTTGGAACTATTATTATTATTATTATTATTTTTCGACGTCGGTTAGGTTCATTGGTTCGGTTCAATGGTTCGGTTCAATTGCAGACGGGCTCTGGGCTCAACTGTTTTTCCTATCCTGGGTAGCCCGGATGTTACCATGTGAATATTTAACTTGAATTTTTCGGTCTGAATTTGAGCAGTCGAATTAGACGTATGTTTTCTTTGAAATTATTAACTTGAAATTTGAGATCTGAAGAAGAGCAATCAAATTTGATCAATCTGAATGTATTTTATCTGAAATTCTGTAAGTTGATTTTTTTGTATCTGAATTTGTTAGCATTAAATTCAGGTTTTTAAATTGGAAATCAAGAATTTTCATATTTAAATTTCATAGAGGTAAATTCGAAACAAATACATTCAGTTACATGGTTTCCAAAGTAAAATAATTCAATATCAAGTATTCATAGGCTGTTAAATTTCAAAACATTATGTCTCTTATTTGCTTCCATACTTTGTAGTTTGTAACGTTTTACCCTTTTGATATATAACCATAGACATTAATATTGAACTAATTCGCTTGGTTTTGAAATGTCCTGGGAAAAGTCTGTTGTGCTGCAAAATCTATTTGAGGCTAACTTCATATTAAGTTGTGCTTGTGCGTCGTATATGACGTTGCATTATCATTTTACCTATTTGGCCTTTCAGTGGTCAGCTCGATGCAACGACATGGAATAAAATAGAGGAGTTTTATTTTTAACAGAAATACTTTTAAAATGTAAAATCTTGTCCTTCTGTTATTGACTTTTGACGTGTCCAATCAGTGCTCGGGACGTTGCATTGCATGCGCGGGGTGGCTTGTTGTTTTGGCGGTCTTTCTGCAACAGTCACATGAAAGCAAAGTAATATATCGCTGTTATCTGCTGGAATTCACAAGAAATCTCATTGAGCACATCAAAAACACATTTTGTAAGTGTAATAATTGTATTAGATATTTGTTAACCAAGTCAATACACTCTTTCATTGTTATTTCGAAACATTTTGGGATGCAAATTAGGAGTCTGTGTTACTGCAGCAATGGCGTCGGAGATTTCTTGTCAAACAGATATCTGCATTTTGAAGATTTCTAAGACATGGTGCTGCTCCTGCTTGCCTACTTCGATGAAAAGGAAGAGAAGATGTTTCATTATGTGGAAGATTCTTGGCCTGTCGAAGATGTAGAGCTAGACAAGTTACCAGCAACACCCTGCATCATTGTCTGTGGTAAGTTTGAATGAATAACATTGTTTTTCAAATTTAAAACTTTTCTAAAGAAGGTTATCGTTAAAGTTCAAATACAGTTATAATGTCTGAATTATTTTTTTCAGGGATTTGCTCAATAAATAACAAAAAATGAATTCCAACAAACTGGGACTTAAACTTAAAAATAATTTTTATTTGTTTTTGTCTTTAGGCTCTTCGCGCTACACATCAAAGCTGTTCATGTTGAGCGTCGACCAACGGATTACAACTGCACACATTTCTACTTTCATCTCAGCAATCTGCATAATGTTGGGCAGTTACTACTGCTTTAACATTCATTATCCTTTGGATCTGGGTTCTACTCTGGAGTTCCTGAAAAGGTAGCCGCCAAACTATTTCTAAGTATGAAATTGTATAAAAGTTCACCCAAAAACTTAAATATTACCATTATTTCCTTACCAACCTTGTTAATCTAAGCACTTTCCACAAACCCTGCATTTAAAATGCATTATAAGCATAGTTTTATAAAAATACAATGCAGGCATATTCCCTCACTTAAAAAATTATAAATTGTTACTGAAGAATAATTATAACAACAGTTACTTAGATAATGATACCTACTTGTTGGTATACCTTAGAGCAGAATGGAAATTATAATTTAAAACGCATGATAAACTCCATGGTTGTGTATTAAAAGCATCACAATTTGACATTGCCTATCTTACCACATTATTTTGTTGCTCAAAGTGCACGACACTTATATTACATTATAACTATATTCATCTTGTATTATATCATATTACACAATTTAACAGTTCAAACACAAATAGGTATTAAAATGTATTTAAACTGTTATTGCAATTACTAAAAAACCTATGTTGTATCATTTTATAAGTCATTATGGCTGCAATGGAATGCATTAATTATTTATTTACAATACATTATACATGCAATATTCATAGGCTGTGTTACTTGTTAAAAGTTTGATTGTTGCAATGCTGTTTTGTTTATGGTGATCGTGTATGTTTGTGAGCAACAAAGATATTCATTTGTTTCTCTTTTTAAGGGTTTCTTTGGCATAAACCCAGAGAAGGGCACCAAAGGTGAATGGAGGAAACACAAAAAACAGCTCCCAGTGAATCCCAGAGTCGTTACACTCATAGCAAATGTCACGGTGTGACAAATGAGGGCGGAACTAAAGTTCGCCGCAATTGTGTCCCCTCCGGTATAATAACAAGGAAACACTACCCCCCGTGTAAGTGTATATCTGTTGCCCTGCCAACCGGGATGAGGAAATTGACACCAGGTGTGGGAAATTAATTTAGAGCCATGACGAAGCCATGTGGGCATTGAGAAGGATATAAAAAGCCAGTGAAGAGGGACTGTTGGGTGGTTCTCTCCCGTGAGAAGTCGTTCTATTTGAGTGTTGCAGAGAAGAATTGCGGGGTGCAAAGGGAAGTGCTGCTGGAGGGGACTCGAGGAGTGTGGAAGAGTTGTGAAAACACACCGTTTGCCTGGAAGGGAGAGAGATAAGTAATCGACCATCGTATCTCGTACCTGCATGTTTCAACACTGAATTTGAGGTGGATTGGAGTGCTTTGATTGTGCTATCTAAACGTCACTGAGTGAATTATACTGATTCATGGTCGATCTCTTGCCCTCTTCCCCCGTGTTGGAACGGTGATGTGAATCCGTCTATGTCTGGGGAGGAAAACCCTGAAATATCTTCTTCCCAACATTTGAGCTCGTTGCTTGTGGCACGGAGACCCCTGGGTGAGTGCTGGCCTTATCTGCACTTATTGAAGTGGATTGCAGTGCTTAAATTGACGTTTCCCCCTTCACGTTGCATGTTTGGAGTGAAATTGCCGTGTGTGTGTGGAAGATTTATTCTCTTTTGCTGTGCACTCCCCACGTGCCATGCTGGTCTACTGTCAGTAACTGGAGCTTAATAATGTCGATCGGTCCCATCTGTTGAGGACTAGAAGGGATAGCATCTGTGAGTCAAACTAACCTGTCTGTTCTTAAGTAGCGATTCTGACTGGCTTAGAAGAAGCTCTGTCCAGCCTGTTGACTTAAGTTCGCTACTTGCCTGTCAACCCACCTGTATGGTGAGAAGGTTTGCCCCCCCCTCCCCTTGCAACACGTGTGAGAACTGTATAGTGCTGTTGAAGTTGATTCTGTTTGTCTTAGAGGAGTTCCACTCAGCCCGCGACTTGAGCCTGCTACAACCCCAAGTCCATCTGCATGGTGTGAAGTCATCTGTCCCCTGCAACACACGTGAGAATTGTATACTGCTGTTGAAGTTGATTCTGTCTGTTCTAGAGGAGCTCCACTCAGCCTGCGACTTGAATCTGCTATAGCCCCAGGTCCATCTGCATGGTGTGAAGTTATCTGTCCCCCGCAACACACGTGAGAGTTGTATATCGCTGTTGAAGTTGATTCTGTCTGTCCAGGAGAAGCTCCGCTCGGCCTGCACCTTTGAGTCTGCTATAGCCCCCGGTCCATCTGCATGGTGTGGAGTCACCTGTCCCCGGCAACACACGTGAGGCCTATATACTGCTGTTGAAGCTGACTCTGTCTGTTCTAACTGTCTGTCCTAGAGAAGCTCCGTCCAGCCGTTGACTCGAGTCTGCTGTAGCCCTAGAGTTCCAACTGTCTACTCACCTGTGGAAACTTACCTGTCCGTCGTAGGCCTCTGTGAACTTTGCATCAGTGTGGGAAGAGGATTAGCCCTGACTGTATATCCACCTGTAGAAACTCACCTGTCTTCCGTCGGTCCCTGTGAACCCTGCATCAGTGTGGGAAGAGGAAGGGCCCTGACTGTCTACTCACCTGTGGAAACTCACCTGTCTGTCGTCGGCCCCTGTAAATCCTGCATCAGTGTGGGAAGAGGAACAGCCCCGACTGTATACACACCCGTGGAAATCCATCGATCCATCTCAGGCCATTGTGAACCTTGTATCGGCGTGGGAGTGGGCTCCGGAGACTGCTGTATTGCCTCGATTCCGGGGAAGAAGAGGAAAGGAAGATTTTAGCTTAGGTTATTCAAATTACTTTTAACTTTAATAAAAAGAACTGTTATTCCCTTGAATTCTGTTTCCGTCTCGTCTCTGACACGCTCCTCAGGGTGGTCCTGGTTCAGGGGTGGGCGCAGTCCGGCTTGGCCCATCCCGACCTGTGACAGATTTGGCGTAAGTCGGCAGGGTACCACCTTGAGTTGAGCGATCAGAGTGAGATGGCTGAAGAAGAAGAGCCAGTAGTGCGGCAACCGGCAATGCCGATTTTTATGGGAGCCCCGTGGGCCCAGAAGTACGGAGGCCCTGGATCAGAAGTGAGTTTGTCATGTTGGAAAGCGCAGGTCGAGTACTTAGCCGGACTTCAAGGTCTGAGTGCCCCCCAGAAAGTACAGTTTGTTTTAAATTCCTTGGAAGGAGAAGCAAGAAGAGAGGTACAGGCAGCGCCGGAAGCAAATCGAACGACGGTCCAAGCAATCTTTGAATTTCTCACGGGGCAATATGGAGACACCACCCCGGTAGCTGTCCTGCGAATGCAGTTTTTCAATTGTAGACAAGGGCCTCGACAAAATGTCCGTGCATTCACACTACAGTTGAGGGAACAGTTCTCCCGTTTGAAAGGAAGACAGGATCATGGTCTGGGTGATGAGGAAGTCCTGTTGAGAGATCAGTTTTTATTAGGATTACGAGAAGGCCCTGTGCGTCAGAGTTTGCGGGTCCAACTACGACGAGAACCCGACCTCACTTTTGAAGAGCTGCGTGGAGAAGCTTTAGCCCTTGAACGTGACCATGCTGCGAGCGTAGACCCTCCCAGTTGTCTGGCTACCAACGCCACTAGTGTTCCACCGCCCCCTGCTACATCGGACTGGAAACAGGCCCTTCGGGAGGAGCTGAAGAAGGACGTGCGTGAGCAACTGTCCGAACTGTCTAAGTCCCTCGTGGCAGAACTTCGCCGGGAACATCCCCGTTCATTGCCTCCGCCACGGGAGCGGGCGTACTCCGATGGGGGCCATCTCCCAGAACGCCGTCCACTTCGGCCTTTGGGGCCTCGATTCCAGTGGGATGAACAGGGTCGTCCTCTCTGCAATAACTGTGGAGAACCGGGTCATTACTTCCGTCAGTGCTCCTCCAGACGGGCATCGCAGGGGGGTTTTTTAGAGCGTCCGGCCACTGTGGGTCAAGTGGTCGGGACCCCCTTGTTAGACCCTCAGCTTCCCACACTCCCCAACGAATACCTGGTGGGCCGTTGCCCGGTTGTGGCGATTCAGGTCAACGGCCAGGAAGTACAATGCCTCCTGGACACCGGGTCGCAAGTAACCTTGTTTGCGGAGAGCCTGACTCATGAGTTATTTGGTGCCCAGGGTCGGTCGACGGCCGAAGCCCCCTGGTTGACCCTGCGTGGGGCAAATGGACTTGACATACCATACGTTGGATATTTGGTGATGGATCTGGAGATACACGGGGTTATGGTACCCCAGAAGGGAGTAGTGGTGGTGCGAGATGGCTGTCTGGGGTCTCATCGGGCCCTACTGGGCATGAACGTGATCTCTGAGTGTTGGGGGGAACTGTTCCGGGGCAGACCAGTGCGAACTGCCTCGTCATCGGATGGCCAGGAGTGGGATCGGGTGAGAGCCGACTGTCGCCGGGTTTGCCTGGCCGAGCAGCAGGGCGAACGGGAGAGTACTGGGAGAGTGGCCTGCCGTTATGCCTTGTCCGTTCCCGCTCGAAGTGAAGCCGTGGTCTGGGCCAGGGTGCCCTCTCGGCTTTATAGCCCCCAGGAGTGGGTTTTGGTGGAGCCCTACCCGGATGGCCCCAAGGTGGAAGTTGCTCGGGGGCTGGCGTCCGTAAGGAGAGGCCGAGTCTCAGTTAGAGTCCGAAACACAAATTCTTTCCCGATCCATCTATACCGCCACCAACGCCTGGCCCGAGTTACCTCGGTGAAGCCCCATCAAATTCGAGAACAGGGAGAAGTGGAATTCTGTCGAGTAAGTCCAACAGTGGTAGAGGTGGCCCTGGCACAAACGGGTCGACACGTGGAAGAGGTTGGAGGAAGACTGCCGACACACCTGGAAGGAGAGTCGTTACGTGGAGAGGGATTGAAAGAGGACCAAGTCCAACAACTCCAATGTTTCTTGACGAAATGGCAACATTTGTTCTCTACCCACGACGAGGACTACGGCCGTACGGATGCAGTTAAGCACCAGATCCCGACCGGAGAGGCCACACCCAGCAGGGAGCGTTATCGACCTGTGCCTCCGACCCTGTATTCAGAGGTTCGCACCCTCCTGAGGGGGATGTTGGATAAGGGAATTATCCGGGAGAGCAGCAGTCCTTGGGCCGCGCCGATAGTACTGGTACGGAAGAAAAATGGTTCTTGGAGGTTCTGTGTGGACTACCGGCGGCTCAACCAGGTGACCAAAAGGGATGCTTTCCCATTGCCCCGAGTAGAAGATTCTCTCACCAGCCTTACACAAGCAGCTTGGTATTCGACACTCGATCTGGCCAGCGGATACTGGCAAGTCCAGGTGGATGAGCGGGACAGGGAGAAGACTGCGTTCACTACCCCCTTTGGGTTATATGAGTGGGACCGGATGCCCTTTGGCCTCTGCAACGCCCCAGCCACCTTCCAACGGCTCATGCAGCGTTGCCTGGGCGGCCAACTAATGGAGACCACGCTTGTCTACCTCGACGACGTGATCGTCTATTCTCCGGATTTCGGGTCCCATCTCCAACACCTGGAACAGGTCTTTCTCTCCCTGGAGAGGTATGGGCTGAAACTCCAGCCGAATAAATGTCAGCTTTTCCGAAAGGAGGTAAAATTCTTGGGCCACATTGTGAGTGCTGGAGGGATTTCTGTCGATCCGGAGAAGGTGGCGGCTGTGCAGGGGTGGGCCACCCCTAAGACGGTACGGCAGGTTAGATCCTTCCTGGGCTTCGTCGGATATTATAGGCGATTCATAAAAGACTTCTCCAGAATCGCCAAGCCAATCAATCAGCTGCTGGGAGGTACGGGACGAGTTCGGGGTCGAGGGTCGCCATCGATCCAGTGGGATCCGGCGTGTGAGGAGGCCTTTCAGAGGCTCAAACAAGAGTTATTACAGGCCCCGATTTTGGCTTATGCCGACTTCACACAGCCTTTCATCCTGTACACAGATGCCAGTAACCTGGGTTTAGGAGCTGTCCTGGCTCAGAAGCAACAAGGAAAAGAGAGGGTAATCGCTTATGCGAGCCGAAGCCTGCACCCCACCGAGAGAAACGACGCCAATTACAGTTCCTTTAAACTCGAGCTGCTGGCAATGAAGTGGGCGGTGAGTGAAAAATTTAAAGATTACCTGTGGGGAGCCAGGGTGCAAGTGGTTACGGACAATAATCCGCTCGTACATCTGCAGACCGCCAAGCTGGGGGCGGTAGAACAGAGATGGGTGGCACAACTGGCGAACTTCGATTACCAGCTCCAGTACCGGCCCGGGAGAGAACATACCAACGCCGATGTCCTATCTAGGCTGCCAGAGGAAGGATCATCGGGCCCGGTATTGGCTCAGGAAGCAGGACATGACGAAGGACTAATGGTGGGGATTGTGGAGGCACCCGGCCAGCCCTTGGAAGAACCCCCGGGTAGTTGGGGATGGGACCCGCAGCGCTGGAGGGTATGGCAGGGCGAGGACGAGGATCTGCTGGTGGTCCGAACTTGGCTGAGGCGGAAGGCATGGCCCGCCGGTGCGGAATGCCGAGCTCAGACCCGAATAGTGCGAGGACTGTTGGGCCAGAGAGAGAGACTCTACTTGAAGGAAGGGGTGATTTGCAGGGCCCTCCAGGATCCCAAGTGGGGCGACGGGGTCTGTCAGGTGGTGGTCCCCGAGGGACGCTGGTCAGCGCTGTTGGAAGCCTATCACACCAGGATGGGGCATCAAGGGCAGGAGAGGACGACGGCCTTATTACGGCGACACTTCTACTGGCCCGGGATGGAGGGCACGACGAGGGCCTATCTACAGAAGTGTCCACGCTGTATACTGTTTAAGACCAGGAAAGAGGTACGGGCTCCGCTGGTTCCAATTCAGGCCAAGGCACCCTTGCACATTGTCGCTATGGACTATCTGACCCTGGGTCGGCCGGTGGACCGGATCCAGTATATCCTTGTGGTTACGGACCTGTTCACGAAGTACGCTTGGGCCGTTCCGACCCTAGATCAGACTGCCATTACCACCGCCAACGCCCTGTGGAAGTACGTAATTCAGCCGTTTGGGTGTCCCGAAGTACTCCATTCTGATCAGGGGCCTAACTTTGAGTCCAGGGTGATACACGAGCTGTGCCAGCTGTATGGAGGGAAGAAGACCCATACGACCCCTTATCACCCCCAAGGGAACGGGGGGTGTGAGAGGTTTAACCAGACGTTGCTGAGCCTGCTGGGGACCCTGGAGGAGGACCAACAGGGCCATTGGGCCGACAGACTCCCGGCATTAGTTCAGGCATACAACAATAGCGTACACAGTACTACGGGCTATGCCCCAACTTACCTTATGTTTGGAAGGCATGTGAGGCTTCCAACTGATTTGCTCTTGGGGACCATGGCGGCGGAAGAAGGGAGCAGTCTGACCGATTGGGTGACCAGGCACCACCAGCGCCTTCAGTCGGCTTATGAGCAGGTCTCGGATCAGATCAATCAGGCTGCAGCGAAGAACAAAAGGCTATACGACCGGACGGCTCGGGAAGCACCACTACTACCAGGGGAGAGAGTATTGGTAAGGGACAACCGTCGCCAGGGGAAGGGTAAACTAAGCGACCGGTGGGAGTCACAGCCCTATGTAGTCCAGCGGCAACCACACCCAGACCAGCCGGTTTATGCCATCCGTCCCGAAGGGAGAGCCGGTCCAGAGCGGGTGTTGCATCGCAACCTGATTCGCCCCTGTCCGAACTATCCGACTCCTGCTCCCGAAAAGCCCCCCGGTGAAGCAGCATGGATGCCCCAGTTGGTAGGATGGGCGGTGGTCCCGAGGGGACTAGGCATAGAGCCACGGCCTGAAGAGCCTATTTCTCCACCCAGGCGGCCCCAGCGGGAGAACCGAGGTCGGCCCCCAGCTAGATATGGAGACTGGGTGTCCGGCTCCCGTTCTCGGGACTAGAACGGTTTGGCGGGGGAGTATGTCACGGTGTGACAAATGAGGGCGGAACTAAAGTTCGCCGCAATTGTGTCCCCTCCGGTATAATAACAAGGAAACACTACCCCCCGTGTAAGTGTATATCTGTTGCCCTGCCAACCGGGATGAGGAAATTGACACCAGGTGTGGGAAATTAATTTAGAGCCATGACGAAGCCATGTGGGCATTGAGAAGGATATAAAAAGCCAGTGAAGAGGGACTGTTGGGTGGTTCTCTCCCGTGAGAAGTCGTTCTATTTGAGTGTTGCAGAGAAGAATTGCGGGGTGCAAAGGGAAGTGCTGCTGGAGGGGACTCGAGGAGTGTGGAAGAGTTGTGAAAACACACCGTTTGCCTGGAAGGGAGAGAGATAAGTAATCGACCATCGTATCTCGTACCTGCATGTTTCAACACTGAATTTGAGGTGGATTGGAGTGCTTTGATTGTGCTATCTAAACGTCACTGAGTGAATTATACTGATTCATGGTCGATCTCTTGCCCTCTTCCCCCGTGTTGGAACGGTGATGTGAATCCGTCTATGTCTGGGGAGGAAAACCCTGAAATATCTTCTTCCCAACATTTGAGCTCGTTGCTTGTGGCACGGAGACCCCTGGGTGAGTGCTGGCCTTATCTGCACTTATTGAAGTGGATTGCAGTGCTTAAATTGACGTTTCCCCCTTCACGTTGCATGTTTGGAGTGAAATTGCCGTGTGTGTGTGGAAGATTTATTCTCTTTTGCTGTGCACTCCCCACGTGCCATGCTGGTCTACTGTCAGTAACTGGAGCTTAATAATGTCGATCGGTCCCATCTGTTGAGGACTAGAAGGGATAGCATCTGTGAGTCAAACTAACCTGTCTGTTCTTAAGTAGCGATTCTGACTGGCTTAGAAGAAGCTCTGTCCAGCCTGTTGACTTAAGTTCGCTACTTGCCTGTCAACCCACCTGTATGGTGAGAAGGTTTGCCCCCCCTCCCCTTGCAACACGTGTGAGAACTGTATAGTGCTGTTGAAGTTGATTCTGTTTGTCTTAGAGGAGTTCCACTCAGCCCGCGACTTGAGCCTGCTACAACCCCAAGTCCATCTGCATGGTGTGAAGTCATCTGTCCCCTGCAACACACGTGAGAATTGTATACTGCTGTTGAAGTTGATTCTGTCTGTTCTAGAGGAGCTCCACTCAGCCTGCGACTTGAATCTGCTATAGCCCCAGGTCCATCTGCATGGTGTGAAGTTATCTGTCCCCCGCAACACACGTGAGAGTTGTATATCGCTGTTGAAGTTGATTCTGTCTGTCCAGGAGAAGCTCCGCTCGGCCTGCACCTTTGAGTCTGCTATAGCCCCCGGTCCATCTGCATGGTGTGGAGTCACCTGTCCCCGGCAACACACGTGAGGCCTATATACTGCTGTTGAAGCTGACTCTGTCTGTTCTAACTGTCTGTCCTAGAGAAGCTCCGTCCAGCCGTTGACTCGAGTCTGCTGTAGCCCTAGAGTTCCAACTGTCTACTCACCTGTGGAAACTTACCTGTCCGTCGTAGGCCTCTGTGAACTTTGCATCAGTGTGGGAAGAGGATTAGCCCTGACTGTATATCCACCTGTAGAAACTCACCTGTCTTCCGTCGGTCCCTGTGAACCCTGCATCAGTGTGGGAAGAGGAAGGGCCCTGACTGTCTACTCACCTGTGGAAACTCACCTGTCTGTCGTCGGCCCCTGTAAATCCTGCATCAGTGTGGGAAGAGGAACAGCCCCGACTGTATACACACCCGTGGAAATCCATCGATCCATCTCAGGCCATTGTGAACCTTGTATCGGCGTGGGAGTGGGCTCCGGAGACTGCTGTATTGCCTCGATTCCGGGGAAGAAGAGGAAAGGAAGATTTTAGCTTAGGTTATTCAAATTACTTTTAACTTTAATAAAAAGAACTGTTATTCCCTTGAATTCTGTTTCCGTCTCGTCTCTGACACGCTCCTCAGGGTGGTCCTGGTTCAGGGGTGGGCGCAGTCCGGCTTGGCCCATCCCGACCTGTGACACAAACCTTGCGGATAATGAATGGAAAGCAGATTAAGGTTGGAAAAAAACTTTTTTGTCAGTTGGATGACTAAAGATTACATTGATACTTATGTTTTACTACCTTAACCTGGTAGGACTTTGGCCTTTTTCCTTATTGATGTTTACAGTATTTAAGTTCACTTTAAGTTGTGGAAATTTGTTTTTCAGTACAATGCTAATAGTCACTGACTGGTTCTCAAACTTTGTGATGAAAATAATTAAGTGTTAATTCATCTTACAAAGTTATTTTAATTTAATTTAATATTTAACTCTGAAATATGCCGTGAATTTCACGGTCCACATCTTTGTGTACTGTAAACCAAAGAACATTTCTACCATATTTTTTATCATTAATCGTGATCATTAATCATTATACTAAAAAGGATTGGACTTACAAAGAAACCCCTACCATTTTCTGCTCTAAAAATCTCTGATTGACACATCCCTACTTTCAAAACACATGCCATAACTTCTTTCATTTTAATTGTCTTTTCCATTTCATTACTTATTTAGGCACATTTTGTAGTGACGTCACCCAAAATATACAAGGACCGAGTCCAACCCACTAGAGTAGAAATGTTTTTATTTTGTCAGAGCTATTAGATAATAAAAGCAAACTCTTGTTATTTGTGTTACACATTATACACTGGCACATTGTACCCATTAACACTCACAGAGTTAAACTGGATTTTCACACAAGTAAAGAAATACCATCAATCTACGGCAGTGTGTGTGCATTTGTATTTTAGGAGGGTCCATTGATTCGCAAGTGATGGTGTATTCAACTGATAGAGAGGAGAAGGGTATGATAGACTCTATACAGCCAAGATATTAAAATGACATTTGTAAAGTCACTGTTGGTAAAGTGAGAACTTACCACAAAAATAAAATTTGTATCATTTACATATATTCCAAAGGCATGGACAGACATTTGCACACTGGACAGAATAAGCGTCCCAGCTCCTTCAGGGAACTTTTAAAAGCAGGGGCCAACATTTACAGAGGGGGCCAGGTATAGTGTGCAATTCTTTTTCAATCATTCAATTGCTGCTGGCGCTACCAGATTTCTGAACAAAACACTGGAGATGAGTTAGAGAATGATGCAGGTTTACTTATGATAAACAGAGATGATTATAGGTCAGTTAGCAAGCCAACACAACACAAAACTTTACATATTTATAAACATACGTTTGGTATGACCAAATACTCTAGGGTTTTATGTATCAGACACTATAATCCGTCCCTGAACTAGTATATTCTCTTGGCTATACTATTCGCTTTTAGACTCCAGCTCTCACAGTAGGTTATGTGGTTCCCAAACTGGCATTTGTTGAAGGTCACTTGGCTGTTGCGGTGCACTAAACTTAAAAACAATTTATTCCTATGACTAAAAATGTCACTTTTCATTGGTTTACACATTTTTGTGTTTGATCGCTGGATGCACAAACAAGTGCCACGAGTGAGGATGATGCACACATTTTTATACTGGTTCGGTTTCTGAAGTCCCGGCTCTCTGTCTTACGCAAATATAACTTACGAGTGTGAGCAGCTGGAGATCTGTGTTTTCCACGTGTTTTCAATATTAATGGCCCATGAACAATAGGCTACACACCTTCAGGAAGCATTTCTTAATTTCTTCCAAAAAGTGGTGGGGACATGTCCCACCCACAAATTACGCCTATGCCAAAATTACATACCATCAAATACTACAGCAAGAACTACTGACCTAACAAATATAAAGTTCAACCGTTATTAAACCGCATATCAGGTGTAGGTTACAGAGGCCCTAGATCCGCCAGTGAACTAATACCAAACTTTTTCGATAAAAACTAACACATGGACATACATCATACAGCTTTCATACAGACATACAGCTTTCCTGGGGCTCAGTGCACACACGTAGACACCTTCAGACTCTCTCATGGGCGCCGTATAGGGGGGAAAAGTTAGGACGATTCCAAGGGCCCATGACTGACAGAACTAATATAATATTATCAAACCATCATCATTCATCATATATATTTGTATAATAATACAATTAATAATCTCTTTGTTCTTGCAGGTAAAAGTAAAAAATCCCAAATGACCAAAAAGTAAACATCCATATTGACCGACCACCCCCGTATCTGCATGAAATGGGTTGGTCCTGCCTTAGCGTTCTCAGTGACGGTGTTAAGTTTCAGTCAGTAGACGCTCCAGGACTACAGTGACGACAATGCTCCCTAATCAAAATCTGGTTTCAAGTTTTCAAAAAAGGAAAGAGAGAAAAGAGAGAGAGAGGAAAGACAAAGGAAAGGGTGTCAAACTGTAACCCAGTTTTTACCGAGAATGGTGTGTAGCCTATTGCAGTGCTTCTCAACTCTGGTCCGCGAGATCCACTTTCCTGTCAAATTCAGCACCAACTGTGATAAAACACCTGAAGATGCTAATCAGTGACTTTAGGAACAGACGCGTTCAACTTAATGTTGGGTTGTGCAGATTGTTTGGCATATCGCATTAAAGTACCGCGAGAACGATAAAATGCGTACCGCACAATTTGCATTTGAATCTCTTTTGCGGTACTAAATGTCACACGATGATAGATTTGCGGAGTGCCTCATTAAGTTGAACGCATCTATTCTAAAGACGCTGATTAGCTTGTTCATGTGTTTTATATCAGAGTTGGGGATAAACTCTGTAGGAAAATGGATCTCGCGGGCTAGGGTTGAGAACCACTGGCCTATAGTCTGTGAGTGGTATTAACCTGTTGCTTGATGTCCATAGTGAAATAAGATAGCTAGCAAAACATTTACATTTATGCTTTTGGCAGACGCTTTTATCCAAAGCGACTTACATTGCATTAACCTGTACATTTATACTTAGGTATGTGCAATCCCTGGGATCGAACCCACAATGCTCTTACCACTCAGCTACAGGAGAGCAAAAGTCAAGTGTTAGCCTACATTTAATCACCATTTAATCAGTGCAGGGAAACATTTAGTACTACAATAACCCTAATAATTTTGTTAAGATAATTTTGCATTTTGTCAAATTTTACAAAAAAATACATTGGAACAGCAAATTTAATCTGGAATCAAATTGTAAACTGCATAATAGACTTGCATGCATGTACAAATCACAAGCAGTAAATATTGTGCTAGTACAAGTATTGAACTACAAGATGCAAGACAGTTGCAGGCCTTTAATTTGAGTATGTAAAGCTTTTGATGGGACAGTTAGGTCCTTGAGATGTGGTGACAACAGCTGTGCAAAGGGGGCCCAATTCGATTTTTTGTCATGGGGCCCAAAATTCCTGGCGGCGCCCCTGGACTCTCTGGTCATAGATATATTGATAGCCAGTTCGAACCCTGCCTTTGAACAGATTTGAGTTGGAATTACTGCATGTCACAATTACTTGTTTATTACCTTTATCGCTTCATTTCTGCATGTACTGTATGTCTGTATTTATTAATTTCTTTATTTATAAGCTTTATTAAGTAATTTCTCATCGTCCGTAGAAAATGATGCTCTGATGTAGAACACGTACCGTGGATGCTGTCATTATTGTAAGGAAGGATGAGATATATTTTGATATATCTTATTCACTGTAAAGAGAAACGGTACAGTTTTAATACAAAAAAATCACAGGGATATGACAAAATTCCACTCGGGTTCCACTCGGATTGCTCTCCTGAAATCAAAGAACACTCCAATGAATGTATGCAGCCTCTTCATGAATCCTCTATTAAATCACATGTGACATTTAAGTCACTGAGATGGTCTCTATGTGACCAAGATGTGTGCCATGAATGACTGTATTAAGTGAATGAATGAATGAGTTACACCACTTGGGCTTTAAAAGGAGGCGATGGAAATAAACTCTGGGTTTACCAACAAAACCTGCTCCCGACCAGGTTAGGTTTACAGAGTAAGTTACTATGGTTACTAACTCTGAGTATAAGTGTCCTCTCCTTCAGAAACGGGCTTGAGTTACTCTGCTTTCTCGTGTTTGACATACTTCACATTCTGAAACGGAAAACCCAGTTTCCCTCATTTCAGGGTTAATATACTCAGAGTTTTCATTAAACCTCCTTTCTGAAACGGGCCCTTGCTCAGGACAAGCTTAAACTTTAAGCTAATTTGTACATTAAACATTTGACTTCATTTCAACCCTTCATAAAGCATGTGAAGTCTACAAGATGTACAAACAATGATGAACTGATAAAAACACATTTTATAATCTTTCAATTAAAACAAATATAAAAACACAAGTGCAGGAGAATCTGGTTCCATAGGCTTTCTTCAGATGCGCGTGTTGAACAGAACGGATGCACATTCATGACTGAATTACTGATTGATTGAAACTTGAATCTAAACGGTTTAAAACAACCAGAACTTAAAAAGAACTTAAGAGTTTTAAATACAAATGTGTATTAAAGGCATGCAAAAGACTGTTTACACTGATGATGTACGAAAGGTGTCTCTCCTGTGAATTCTTTTGTGTCTGTTTAGTTTACCTTCACACGTCAAGCTCTCTCCACACTGGACACAAGTGTGAGGTTTCTCTCCGGTCTGAATTCTCATGTGTCTGTTAAGGACACTTTTACATGTGAAACTCTTTCCACACTGATGACACGTGATGGTATTCTCCCCAGTGACTTCCATCATATCTAAAAGGAACACATTAAATTGTTAAAAATGACATAGATAGAAATTTAGAAGCTGTTTTTGATGTGCAAATTCCTTTTACTTGTGAGTTTTTGTATATGGCTAATATTCCTTTTGAAAGATGGAATAATAAAGATAAAGACTCTTCTGGCAGCCAGTAAAAAAGTAGTTACTAGAAAATGGCTAAAACCTGAAACACGTACGGTTGAAGAGTGGATTGATATTATACATAACATATGTAATGGAAAGGCTTTCCTTTGCTTTAAAAACTAAGATGGATGACTGTGATGGGTCCGTCATTAGCAATCTTTTAGAGGTTGATGTAAAGGCACTCTCAAGCAGACAATGTCAGACTTAGTGATGACGGGACTTTTAATTTTCCCAATTAAGGCCAGAGGCAGAGGAGAATGTATCTTTACAAACATAATTTAAATAAACTTATAAAAAAACAATTTTACCAAATGAGAACAGTCTATGATATGGTTATTTAAATGAAAAGAATATACACTTGTATTACGCTTAAACGGTAGATGTAACTTAGCGCTGTGAATAGGACAGATCTATATCTATCTAATCGCTGCACTCTATAAAATAATTCTGCACGAATACCGTTAAAGACAGATGTACTCTTAACTCTCAAAATAGATCCAAGTTTTGATATACAAAAGACAATATTTCATAACGAATATCACAATTATTTTCCACATAAAATATACTATCAAAAGTTCATAGTCCAGTGGCAGCACTGACTGTCGTGACAGTACATCGTTCATCCCGTCACAAGGATTTCTTTTTCAATATGGAGTATAGCCAGACTTTTTGTGAAAGTAAATGATCTGTAAGGTAAATACAAGAATTGTAAGTAAAAGCTTCCCATGTTCATGTACATAGTTGCTGTGTAAATGAGGAAAACTCAAAAACATCTGTATAAACATAAACAGAAGACGTTCATGACAAAGGGCAGTCATATTTTCTTTTCTATGTGATGCTGTATAAGTATTGACACATATTTTGTCTCTTTGCTAAACAGTATTTCTGCCTAGATGAATGTATGAATGTAAAAAGGACTTAGAATCTTTAAAGCACTTATCCAAAGATAATCAACCCCATCGGTGAGTTCTATAAAACCATGTATGAGTCTCTTTTCTTTTAAGAATGGTAAAATTTAGTGTCCTTGCAACGCCCCCCCCCCCCCCCCCCCTCCGGCAATGTTCAAAACCATTTTTTCTTTGTTGTTTTGTTGTGTTTAGAGTTATATATACACATGGATACTTATGTATTTTTTCATATGCATATTTTTGTTCCCCATTTGAGTTTGTAAATGAATGGTGTTTCAATAAATAAATAAAAAACATGAGAAATGTGCAAAATACATATAGAAATCAATGCAAATGTCGTTTTTAACTCTGGTTATTTCTATCTACTGTCATTCTACAATGCTGAGCCTGTCCTAAAACATGGCGGTGACTACCCAGAATGCAATGCACAAAGTAGATTCCCAAGCTCTATAGGCGGTCAATTTTTAAAATGTGAATTAATAAAACAGAAAGCCGGATCTAAAACAATGTGTCGAAACCAGTGGTCGAATCTCAGGTTGGCTGTGTCTACACGACAAATCTCTCGACCAATCAGAGAAATGTGCTCTTGTTGCTGTCATTCAGCGCGGTAGCAAAAGGACCTGCCAGACGGCGTAGCTCCGCCCACAGTGATAAATAGACTCGACGGGTTAATTATTATACAAATATTTTATTTATTAAAGTGTTGTAGTGTTATTGCTTTTAATGTCAGTACAAACAATATTATAACAAAAAAAATCCTGGAAAAAATAAGTCCATGATACTTGAGAAGCTTGATTGACAGTTGTGTTAGCCAATTAGAAGTTCTCGGCTGTTCTTTCGACGGTTTGTTGGTGTTAAATCCAGTCTGAAAATCTGCTAAAAGTCTAATTTAAATCTCAGCACGTCTTCTGTACTTCTAAAACGAAAACAATTTCCTTGAGATGGATACAAATATATGTTTTTAATTAACAGCCTTACTTGTGCAACGTGTACATATCGAGCCAATAATGCACGAGACTAAAAAACTATAACTTTATATCGTAAACGAAGGCTGCACTATTAACGACACTTCATGTATATTTTATATTTAAACCCGCAAATAACGTTTTTTTTCTTGTGCAAAGCATCGTGTTGCGCTTCTATATGTGTGCAGTTCCACAGTCTTAACACCAGATGGCAAAATACTTCAATGTTGTTGTAACTGAATGAACACTGGACTCTTCAACTGATGCTTCACACGCTTTTATTTACAAATCCATTTCAATCACATTGTAATCAAGATCGTTTGAAGTGTGAAGATCTGTAAGAACTTACGTGTATAACAAAAACAGAAAACAAAAACAAAGCATTGAATGAATAATAAGGGAAAATCAGCAAATAAAACCATCAAAAAGAAACCCATTATATCCAACACACAATCAAATAACATTTACTTCGGTATCCATTCAAACTAGGTGCTAGAAAACCTTCAAGGCGCAATTAACCTTAGCGCGAGTCAACCGTGTGCGTTTGATCTTCATCAACTCCATTTCCTTTGAGGCGCTATGAGACACACAAGACTTTTATCTTTCATCATAACAATATCAAAATAAAAGTCCCTGCTTAACAGGTATACTGACACTGGCAAACGTAAACAAAAAGATATATACTTAAATCGTGAACTTTTAAATTAAATAATCAATTACAAATTAAACAAATACTCCAAACCTTATCGTTGTTTTTATATTGACGTCTACAAATAACCACATCTAGTAATATACATTTTATTTGTATTCACTACAACCTAAGAGGCAGATACTGAAGTGATTATTATGATATTGTAAATATATTATATTACACTATCATCATTGAGCGTTTTATGCTGTTAGCAGATGTGGTGAAAATAATATAAAAAGGGGAAGATTACCTTTGATGGTGGAAAGAAGTATTTTTAATTAATTAAATTTTATTGTTGTAATTATTTTTTTAAAGGAAATATTTTAGCGCTGAGTTTGATGTTACTTTAATAATTTAGTTACTGTCAAATCACACGTACCCACACACGGACACGCATTCTATATACTTAAATTGATTTGATATCAGGCTCGTGATATATATTCTATACCATAACCTAAGCACAACACCTAAACCTGAGAAGCACATAAACATGTTTAGACTGAATGATGAGAATTTTTATTTAGTGATGACCAGTAAAATGTCCTCACAAGTGGGTTGTTATGATAATTCAATGAATGACTGAGGACATTTGGCCCACACAAATATGACTGAACCTGTTCACACACGCACACACACACTTATACAGAAGAACTTGAAGTCGTGTGACTTGTGCTACCTGTTTGGTTACTTTTCTCTTGTGTATCGAGACTCTTCCTGCTCTCACGAAGCAAATATTGAAAGAATCATCTAAACACGAAGAAACCATTCAGGTAATAACTTTTAAAGTTTGTGATATCAGTGTATGTCAAAATTAGACGTAAAATATTACAACAAGTTTAATTACAAATGCAAAACATGCCTGAATGAGAAAAGTTTCACTTTCACCTTTAACCGAACCGACTCTGTGCAATAACATTCACTTTAATGTTGGGCATCAGATTCTTAATCTTTATTTAGTATATACAGCAAAGTATATTTTACACCATTGGAGACACTTTTCTGTCTAATGGTCTATTACTCGGCAGGCTACTTAAAGTCTAACGGCCGGTTCACACTGCATGCGTAAGCAGTACATAGGCCGAGTGGGAGCAGCGCATAGGGAGAGCGTTGACAGCGTGTGTCCATCGTCCTTTCACACCAGCAGCATATGCACCGCACTGCCTGGGTACAACAGTACAGCAATGCAATTTCACATTATGTTATTTAAATACATCACTGAGCAAAATATCTTCCAGAACTTCATCAAAGCGCACTTTAAGTAGACTGCATAACTATAATTTGTTATATCCGTCCGTTTCATGCTCTTTTTGATCCACATGGGACAAGTTATAAATAAAAAGCAATCATGTTTGAAGGATAAGGAGTACCATAGGAGAGAGTGGCTGACTTTTTTAAAAACTTTAAAATATTATTTTCAATAAAAGTTGGCCGATTTCCCCTATTAGATGTGTATATTTATCTTACTAGGGTCGATGCAGACAATATCCACGTCAGATTTCTAAGTCTCACGAGAGTAATTCAAGATCACGGAGCACTCGCAGTTTTGCGATGTCAAAAGCTATCTGCACAGCCTGTGCATGCTTGAAGAAGTCGAACGTGTGCATACGAGCGCATTCTGTTAGCATACGACTGGCTGACACTACAGTAAATCAATGGGAGAGATTCATTTTGAATGACAGTAAAACTGACCAATCATATCATTATCAGAAAAGCTGATAAACATTGTACAAAACAACAGAAGGAAGACTTTGTTATTTAATTTTTATTATAAAATTGTAAGTTAAGTTATTATTTAAATTTACTACAGTCAGTTCCATACGCTTAGTTCACTGTAACGTTACCAGTTTAATATTACAATTTATTATAATCATAGTTTATATGATTTGGGGGATGGTTGGATTGTGATTGTGCAGAGGGCCAAGGCTAAAATGTCACAGCACGCTAATGCACAATACAAGCATATAACATAATATCTATGTAGTTACATCTGTTTTTTAGAAGGTTATGATAACAGTGGGGTTCAGAAAGTACACTGACAACATAATGCGTTCGTTTTCCACTCATTCGTAAGTAATATATAGTGAGGGGAAAAAATATGATCCCTGCTTATTTTGTACGTTAGCCCACTGACAAAGAAATGATCAGTCTATAATTTTAAAGGTAGGTTTATTTTAACATATAGAGACAGAATACTATTTCAATAATAAAATATAGAAAAAAAAACATTATATAACATTATGTAAAGGTTATACATTTTTTTTTTAATTCAGTGAGTAAAATAAGCATTGATCGTCTACCGTCCAGCAAGAATTCTGTCTCCCACAGATTGGTTATGTGTTTATATGAACCACAGATTATTCCTGTCACTTTAAGAAAGCAGTCCTAATGTCACCTTGTTAGGTTCATTTTACCTCTGTGGCGTGGGTTTCTCAACTAAGTACAAAGTCTTATTTTGCTCGGGGATGAAATTTATTTTACTCAATGAAATGCAAATCAACGTATAACTTTTTCATAATGTGTTTTTCTGGATTTTGTGTTTTAAATTCTGTTTCCATCAGTTAAAATAAACTTACCATAAAATTCTAGACCCTTCATTTCCTGTAGGTAGGCAAAAATTACAAAATCAGCGGGGGATCAAATTATTATTTCCCTCACTGTAAGCATTACATGTAAGATACTTGAAGTCATGGCAACTGTTAAAAACACATTAGACACCACTTACATGGTTTCAAGGTAAAAGTGTTATGCTTTATTAAAGTGTGAGCAGCGCAGCAAAAATAGATTTGTGCTGAAATGAGCCGCTTCTGCTCCGCGAGCACGCATGCCTTGTGAATGCTCTCATCTGTTAACATGTGCGGCGAAAAACATTTGCGCTGCTTGCGTGTGCAGTGTAAAACAGGCGTAATGTGTGTTTCATCAGTATGTGTGTTCACTGTGAATGAAACCTCTGTAATCTGAGCATTTTAGGAAAACATAATTAACGCTTTAATCCCTTAAACTCCATAAAGTAGAAACAAACCTTGGTAGAAGCAACACTTGCCTGGAGGGACGGGGTGTTTTCTCTGGCTATGAGATCATCTGAAGATTAATAAAGACACTCAGTACAGAAACATGTCCAGCACTGACAGCACAGGTGAGATACACTATTTTCTATTGATATTTCACACTGGTGTTCATCTCAGAGTTAAATATCAGTCTGACATGTTTGTTTCCTCCAGTGTCTGTACAAAATTCTGCTCAAATTAGTAGAGCCAGCAATCCCATTGAGCCTCCTAATAGTAAGTTTTTACAAAGTCATTATTTGTGGACAGTTTTATTGTGTTCAAGTGTGAAATTAACCTTAAATGCATCTCCTGTTGAATTTTGTTTTGTGAAACTTGAGTTTTCATAACATGTTACAGATGACATGTGTTGCATGATTGAGTGATGTTGATGAGTGTAAAGAGTAAATGTGTGTTTGTTGTGTTACAGTGAGGATTGTTCTGTTGTGTAAAGATGTGTCAGTAAACAGTAAATGTGTGTTTGTTGTGTTACAGTGAGGATTGTTCTGTTGTGTAAAGATGTGTCAGTAAACAGTAAATGTGTGTTTGTTGTGTTACAGTGAGGATTGTTCTGTTGTGTAAAGATGTGTCAGTAAACAGTAAATGTGTGTTTGTTGTGTTACAGTGAGGATTGTTCTGTTGTGTAAAGATGTGTCAGTAAACAGTTAATGTGTGTTTGTTGTGTTACAGTGAGGATTGTTCTTCTGGGTAAAGATGTGTCAGTAAACAGTAAATGTGTGTTTGTTGTGTTACAGTGAGGATTGTTCTGTTGGGTAAAGATGTGTCAGTAAACAGTAAATGTGTGTTTGTTGTGTTACAGTGAGGATTGTTCTGTTGTGTAAAGATGTGTCAGTAAACAGTAAATGTGTGTTTGTTGTGTTACAGTGAGGATTGTTCTGTTGGGTAAAGATGTGTCAGTAAACAGTAAATGTGTGTTTGTTGTGTTACAGTGAGGATTGTTCTGTTGGGTAAAGATGTGTCAGTAAACAGTAAATGTGTGTTTGTTGTGTTACAGTGAGGATTGTTCTGTTGTGTAAAGATGTGTCTGTAAACAGTAAATGTGTGTTTGTTGTGTTACAGTGAGGATTGTTCTTCTGGGTAAAGATGTGTCAGTAAACAGTTAATGTGTGTTTGTTGTGTTACAGTGAGGATTGTTCTGTTGGGTAAAGATGTGTCAGTAAACAGTAAATGTGTGTTTGTTGTGTTACAGTGAGGATTGTTCTGTTGGGTAAAGATGTGTCAGTAAACAGTAAATGTGTGTTTGTTGTGTTACAGTGAGGATTGTTCTGTTGGGTAAAGATGTGTCAGTAAACAGTAAATGTGTGTTTGTTGTGTTACAGTGAGGATTGTTCTGTTGGGTAAAGATGTGTCAGTAAACAGTTAATGTGTGTTTGTTGTGTTACAGTGAGGATTGTTCTGTTGGGTAAAGATGTGTCAGTAAACAGTAAATGTGTGTTTGTTGTGTTACAGTGAGGATTGTTCTGTTGTGTAAAGATGTGTCAGTAAACAGTAAATGTGTGTTTGTTGTGTTACAGTGAGGATTGTTCTGTTGGGTAAAGATGTGTCAGTAAACAGTAAATGTGTGTTTGTTGTGTTACAGTGAGGATTGTTCTGTTGGGTAAAGATGTGTCAGTAAACAGTAAATGTGTGTTTGTTGTGTTACAGTGAGGATTGTTCTGTTGGGTAAAGATGTGTCAGTAAACAGTAAATGTGTGTTTGTTGTGTTACAGTGAGGATTGTTCTGTTGTGTAAAGATGTGTCAGTAAACAGTAAATGTGTGTTTGTTGTGTTACAGTGAGGATTGTTCTGTTGGGTAAAGATGTGTCAGTAAACAGTAAATGTGTGTTTGTTGTGTTACAGTGAGGATTGTTCTGTTGTGTAAAGATGTGTCAGTAAACAGTTAATGTGTGTTTGTTGTGTTACAGTGAGGATTGTTCTGATGGGTAAAGATGTGTCAGTAAACAGTAAATGTGTGTTTGTTGTGTTACAGTGAGGATTGTTCTGTTGTGTAAAGATGTGTCAGTAAACAGTTAATGTGTGTTTGTTGTGTTACAGTGAGGATTGTTCTGTTGTGTAAAGATGTGTCAGTAAACAGTAAATGTGTGTTTGTTGTGTTACAGTGAGGATTGTTCTGTTGAGTAAAGATGTGTCAGTAAACAGTTAATGTGTGTTTGTTGTGTTACAGTGAGGATTGTTCTGTTGTGTAAAGATGTGTCAGTAAACAGTAAATGTGTGTTTGTTGTGTTACAGTGAGGATTGTTCTGTTGTGTAAAGATGTGTCAGTAAACAGTTAATGTGTGTTTGTTGTGTTACAGTGAGGATTGTTCTGTTGAGTAAAGATGTGTCAGTAAACAGTTAATGTGTGTTTGTTGTGTTACAGTGAGGATTGTTCTGTTGTGTAAAGATGTGTCAGTAAACAGTAAATGTGTGTTTGTTGTGTTACAGTGAGGATTGTTCTGTTGTGTAAAGATGTGTCAGTAAACAGTAAATGTGTGTTTGTTGTGTTACAGTGAGGATTGTTCTGTTGGGTAAAGATGTGTCAGTAAACAGTAAATGTGTGTTTGTTGTGTTACAGTGAGGATTGTTCTGTTGTGTAAAGATGTGTCAGTAAACAGTTAATGTGTGTTTGTTGTGTTACAGTGAGGATTGTTCTGTTGGGTAAAGATGTGTCAGTAAACAGTTAATGTGTGTTTGTTGTGTTGCAGTGAGGATTGTTCTGTTGGGTAAAGATGTGTCAGTAAACAGTAAATGTGTGTTTGTTGTGTTACAGTGAGGATTGTTCTGTTGTGTAAAGATGTGTCAGTAAACAGTAAATGTGTGTTTGTTGTGTTACAGTGAGGATTGTTCTGTTGGGTAAAGATGTGTCAGTAAACAGTAAATGTGTGTTTGTTGTGTTACAGTGAGGATTGTTCTGTTGTGTAAAGATGTGTCAGTAAACAGTAAATGTGTGTTTGTTGTGTTACAGTGAGGATTGTTCTGTTGAGTAAAGATGTGTCAGTAAACAGTTAATGTGTGTTTGTTGTGTTGCAGTGAGGATTGTTCTGTTGGGTAAAGATGTGTCAGTAAACAGTAAATGTGTGTTTGTTGTGTTACAGTGAGGATTGTTCTGTTGTGTAAAGATGTGTCAGTAAACAGTTAATGTGTGTTTGTTGTGTTACAGTGAGGATTGTTCTGTTGGGTAAAGATGTGTCAGTAAACAGTAAATGTGTGTTTGTTGTGTTACAGTGAGGATTGTTCTGTTGGGTAAAGATGTGTCAGTAAACAGTAAATGTGTGTTTGTTGTGTTACAGTGAGGATTGTTCTGTTGGGTAAAGATGTGTCAGTAAACAGTTAATGTGTGTTTTTTGTGTTACAGTGAGGATTGTTCTTCTGGGTAAAGATGTGTCAGTAAACAGTTAATGTGTGTTTGTTGTGTTACAGTGAGGATTGTTCTTCTGGGTAAAGATGTGTCAGTAAACAGTTAATGTGTGTTTGTTGTGTTACAGTGAGGATTGTTCTGTTGGGTAAAGATGTGTCAGTAAACAGTAAATGTGTGTTTGTTGTGTTACAGTGAGGATTGTTCTGTTGGGTAAAGATGTGTCAGTAAACAGTTAATGTGTGTTTTTTGTGTTACAGTGAGGATTGTTCTTCTGGGTAAAGATGTGTCAGTAAACAGTTAATGTGTGTTTGTTGTGTTACAGTGAGGATTGTTCTGTTGTGTAAAGATGTGTCAGTAAACAGTTAATGTGTGTTTGTTGTGTTACAGTGAGGATTGTTCTTCTGGGTAAAGATGTGTCAGTAAACAGTAAATGTGTGTTTGTTGTGTTAAAGTGAGGATTGTTCTGTTGTGTAAAGATGTGTCAGTAAACAGTAAATGTGTGTTTGTTGTGTTACAGTGAGGATTGTTCTTCTGGGTAAAGATGTGTCAGTAAACAGTAAATGTGTGTTTGTTGTGTTACAGTGAGGATTGTTCTGTTGTGTAAAGATGTGTCAGTAAACAGTAAATGTGTGTTTGTTGTGTTACAGTGAGGATTGTTCTGTTGGGTAAAGATGTGTCAGTAAACAGTAAATGTGTGTTTGTTGTGTTACAGTGAGGATTGTTCTGTTGGGTAAAGATGTGTCAGTAAACAGTAAATGTGTGTTTTTTGTGTTACAGTGAGGATTGTTCTTCTGGGTAAAGATGTGTCAGTAAACAGTTAATGTGTGTTTGTTGTGTTACAGTGAGGATTGTTCTGTTGTGTAAAGATGTGTCAGTAAACAGTTAATGTGTGTTTGTTGTGTTACAGTGAGGATTGTTCTTCTGGGTAAAGATGTGTCAGTAAACAGTTAATGTGTGTTTGTTGTGTTACAGTGAGGATTGTTCTGTTGGGTAAAGATGTGTCAGTAAACAGTAAATGTGTGTTTGTTGTGTTACAGTGAGGATTGTTCTGTTGGGTAAAGATGTGTCAGTAAACAGTTAATGTGTGTTTTTTGTGTTACAGTGAGGATTGTTCTTCTGGGTAAAGATGTGTCAGTAAACAGTTAATGTGTGTTTGTTGTGTTACAGTGAGGATTGTTCTGTTGTGTAAAGATGTGTCAGTAAACAGTTAATGTGTGTTTGTTGTGTTACAGTGAGGATTGTTCTTCTGGGTAAAGATGTGTCAGTAAACAGTAAATGTGTGTTTGTTGTGTTAAAGTGAGGATTGTTCTGTTGTGTAAAGATGTGTCAGTAAACAGTAAATGTGTGTTTGTTGTGTTACAGTGAGGATTGTTCTTCTGGGTAAAGATGTGTCAGTAAACAGTAAATGTGTGTTTGTTGTGTTACAGTGAGGATTGTTCTGTTGTGTAAAGATGTGTCAGTAAACAGTAAATGTGTGTTTGTTGTGTTACAGTGATGATTGTTCTTCTGGGTAAAGATGTGTCAGTAAACAGTAAATGTGTGTTTGTTGTGTTACAGTGAGGATTGTTCTGTTGGGTAAAGATGTGTCAGTAAACAGTAAATGTGTGTTTGTTGTGTTACAGTGAGGATTGTTCTGTTGGGTAAAGATGTGTCAGTAAACAGTAAATGTGTGTTTGTTGTGTTACAGTGAGGATTGTTCTGTTGTGTAAAGATGTGTCAGTAAACAGTAAATGTGTGTTTGTTGTGTTACAGTGAGGATTGTTCTGTTGTGTAAAGATGTGTCAGTAAACAGTAAATGTGTGTTTGTTGTGTTACAGTGAGGATTGTTCTGTTGTGTAAAGATGTGTCAGTAAACAGTAAATGTGTGTTTGTTGTGTTACAGTGAGGATTGTTCTGTTGGGTAAAGATGTGTCAGTAAACAGTTAATGTGTGTTTGTTGTGTTACAGTGAGGATTGTTCTGTTGGGTAAAGATGTGTCAGTAAACAGTAAATGTGTGTTTGTTGTGTTACAGTGAGGATTGTTCTGTTGTGTAAAGATGTGTCAGTAAACAGTTAATGTGTGTTTGTTGTGTTACAGTGAGGATTGTTCTGTTGTGTAAAGATGTGTCAGTAAACAGTAAATGTGTGTTTGTTGTGTTACAGTGAGGATTGTTCTGTTGTGTAAAGATGTGTCAGTAAACAGTAAATGTGTGTTTGTTGTGTTACAGTGAGGATTGTTCTTCTGGGTAAAGATGTGTCAGTAAACAGTTAATGTGTGTTTGTTGTGTTACAGTGAGGATTGTTCTGTTGGGTAAAGATGTGTCAGTAAACAGTTAATGTGTGTTTGTTGTGTTACAGTGAGGATTGTTCTGTTGGGTAAAGATGCGTCAGTAAACAGTAAATGTGTGTTTGTTGTGTTACAGTGAGGATTGTTCTTCTGGGTAAAGATGTGTCAGTAAACAGTTAATGTGTGTTTGTTGTGTTACAGTGAGGATTGTTCTTCTGGGTAAAGATGTGTCAGTAAACAGTCGAGTGGGAAACCTGATGTTGTGTAGATCAGCGTTTGACACTGAATCTCCTCCAGATGATCTTCACTGCTGTGAGAGAGTCAGAGGAAAACACATGACACTCATCAACTGTCCTCATCTGCTCCAACACAACCTCTCATCACATCACATCACACAGACACTGAGAGAGTGTGTGTCTTTGTCTCATCCAGGACCTCATGTCATCATTCTCATCTTTAAACATGATGATGAGTGTTCAAGAGAAGATCAAGAGCATGTGGAGATGATCCTCAACTCTTTCTCTGACAGTGTTTATGAACACACATTGGTGTTGACCACACACGACTCAAGACAGCCTGATGTCAATGACAATATACAAGAAATGATTAGAAAGTGTCTGAACAAACACTACAGACTGGAGAGAAACAGTTCTCCTGATGATCTTAGAAAGACATTAGAGAATATTGTACAACTGAACAGTGGACGACATCTGATGTGTGAAGAACATGAAGAATCTCTCACAATGATGCAGCAGACAGAAGAAAGCTGTGAGTTTAATATATTTTATTACATTAAAATGAACAAAAGTTAATTATTTTAATCTTCCTATTCTTTCACTTTCAGATGTTGTTAAGCTGAATGTGGTTGTGTGTGGAAGTGACAGAAGATTAAAAAGCTTCATCTCAAAGCTGATGTTGAATGAGAGCAGCAGAAGATCAGAGTTGAGATCAGATTGTGTGATGAAGAGAGAGATGGAGGTGTGTGGACGTCTGATCAATCTGCTGGAGCTTCCAGATCTCTTCAACACTTCACTGTCAGATGATGAACTGATGCGTCAAACTCTCTGCTGTCTGTCTCTCTGTCATCCTGGAGTTCATGTGTTTCTCCTCATCATTCCTCATCATTCACTCACTGATGAACACAAAGCTGAAATGCAGGAGATACACTGAATATTCAGCTCAAGAATCAGAAGTCACATGATGATCCTGATAATGCAGAAGTCTGAAGACACAACAGCAGAACTTGATGACGTCACACAGTCTGTTATTAAACATTATGCAACTCAATGTCATTTCATTCATCCAAACACACAAGTGTCCACATTACTGGAGAGAATTCAGCAGATGATAGAAGATAACAGAGGAACTTCTTTCACTACACAAACATTTTTACATGAGCAGATGAAGATGATGATGAAATCCGAAGAAACGAAGAGAAAAATCGAGTTACCAGGTAAAAAAAACAATGATTTTTACCTGTCAATGAAGTTGAGAGATTGGATGTATTTTTTCACTACCAGAATGTTCCAAAGATATTGTTTATTTTATATCTTGATAGAAATAAATGAAGAGTTTATTTCCAAAATGAAATAACTCAGTTTTTAAAAAATGTCAAAAATCATTTTTATTTTATGGGCTTATTCCAATTAATATCAATCAAACTGCAGTTGGTTTGTTTTGATTTAAGCCATAATATCTAAAAAAAATATAGCTAATTCAAGAAGAACCCTGGCTTTACCATCTGATTGTGCCAATGTGCTTTCCTGCTTAGGGGTTTCATCAAATGATATCTTCAAATTATATTATCATGCCATTACAGTACCACAACAAACTGATGTCATTGTTTTTCTCATTGCTAAAGTTAACGTTGACAAGAGTCTTCAAATATGAAACTTGATTTTCTTTAAAACTCCCCATGAAAATAAAATTTACTGTCGATCCACCAAAAATCACATTTGTAATCTAGTTTTACTGAAAACTTCTGCTCTGAAGTGACGATACATCTCTGAACTTCTATTTGATTGTTTGAGCAGAACAACCATTCAGTATTCTGTTTAACTGAAGACAATCACAATGTCTGCTTTACCTTTAATGTGCAAATTATACAACATATTAACAGTGTCACATCAGATTTATAATTGATATATTTTCTTCTTCTATGTTCAATAGAGATCAGAGATGAGGTCAGGATTGTGCTGTTGGGTAAGACTGGAGTTGGGAAGAGTGCTACAGGAAACACAATCTTAGGAAGAAAATTGTTTACATCAGATGTATGTCAAGAGTCAATAACTAAAGAGTGTCAGAGAGAAACAGCTGAAATCAAGAAGAGATTGATCACTGTGATCGACACTCCAGGACTGTTTGATACTGAACTGAGTCAAGAAGAGATTCAGAGAGAAATTACCAACTGTATCTCCATGATTCTGCCTGGACCTCATGTGTTTGTCATTGTGTTGAGTTTATCTCACCGTTTCACTCAAGAAGAGGCAACAACAGTGAAAATCATTCAAGAAACATTTGGTAAAATGTCTTTCATGTACACCATGGTGCTCTTCACCAGAGGAGACGATCTGAAGAAGAAAACTATTGAAGAATGTTTAGGAAACCCTGAATCTCCTCTGAGAAAGCTGATAGAAGAGTGTGGAAACAGATATCATGTGTTCAATAACAATGAGGCTGAAGACCGCACACAAGTGTCTGATCTACTGGAGAAAATAGATCACATGGTCATAGAAAATGGAGGAAGTTACTACTCATGTAAGAGATTCAGAGAGATGGAGAGAGAAAAACAAGAGGAGCATGAGAGAAAGATTAGAGACACTTTTTAAAAGCAAAATAGAGGAACTAATGAAAGAAAATAAACAGATCCAGGTGAAATATGACAAACTGAGAAGAGAACAAGAGGAAACAGGTGAACAAGTGAAAGATATGAAAATCCTCCCTCAATCATATTCTCCAGAACAGGTAAGATTCATGTCACTTCTATGTGTTTTTTTTGTGTGTTATTGCAAGAAACTACTCTCCATAAAAACATGGTGTAGAGCTTGAAAGACAAACTGTGGAACTAGCCATAACATCAATGGTGGCCCATGTGACAGTGCGTGTGTTACTCGTACTTATTAACGTTGAGTGTAGATTTACTTTAACATTATGACCAGCGGAGAGGCGTTTACACACACCAGACTGCTAAGTCTGTTAATGACACTGACAGCTCATACCAACAAAAGACTCAATTTGCTGATTAATATACTAACAGATATTTGGAAAAGCCCGTGGTTCTGTTCCAAATGGCACACTTGATGTGAGCTTGGGGTGCTGTGCGGGACCGGGTATTTTTGCTTTTTTAGATGAACTGCACCACATATGTGTAATAAAATGTGAACTGTGAATCGCGCGAATGAAGCCCTGGTTATGAGATGATGAGGCGACGCGAATGACGCGAATCACGCGAGTTGAAAAATCTCGTTCTTGCCCCCTACAGTGCAATTAATCTAGATATACATCCGCGCTAAAATATCAAGGTGAAAGTCATCATAAACCCAACTTTGAGAATAGATTATCGGCGACATTTTTTTTATCGCCCGATAAGAGTCTCACGTTAACGCAAGCACGTTAATGCCGAAAACGGCCCACCACTAATTTGAATACAACTGAATTCTCAATGAACACGTTGTTGTTTCTTTTCATTTATATATTTAATGTTTCTGTTAGACATAAAATAACATCATACAAATATTTATGTTTCAAATGTGCAATCCAGTCAGAAACAATGAAAGGTGCTTGAAATGCGCGATTATGTTCAGGGCAGGGGTGACATTAGTAGCCCACAATCACTCTAATAACAAAACGGGGAGTTACAAATTGCCTCTATTGTAATCCGTCAAAATGACGGACGGCCCTCAGAATTTTACTTCACTGGTAAAACAAATCTGTCAATGACAGAGAATTTTCGGTTAACCCGACCTCTGAGCTACATGTTCAAACCTAGGTCCTTTACGTGCAAAAGCCCGGCACTCACTAGTTATCACATCAAATAACGGCTACGTTACGGAAAAATGTGTTGATGAATATATTATTTTCGAGCATATTACAACATGACTAAATAAAAGAAAAGAAAAAGCAATCCGTTTGAGCATTTTATTTTATTTTACAAGCAGCCCAAATTTTGTCCAACCGCCCAAAGTGTTTTTCTCTGGTCTTACCCGATCAAAAGAAGCTCAATTGGGTGGGAACCTACCCAATCTGGCTACACTGCTTTACAGACTGAACACGAAATACGCATGCGTATGACGTCATCGTTGTCACAAAATGCCAGCTTCAGGGTTTACACAGAGTTGATAACACGTAATTTTCAATGTTTCAATGGGCGCTATACGCAGGTCGTCTGCCATTTTGGAACGGTGGGAGACGATTTGTTTTGACAGCAGGTTTGCAGTTTATTCATTGGATTTGGTTACTTTTAAACTGATGATGCGGGTTGTTTATCCACATGTTAGTAGTGGAAGGATTTTTTATTAAGCTCTCAATCTTATAGTGATTTTATTTATCTACAGCTTTCAGCTCTCCTGTAGCTCAGTGGAAAGAGCATTGCGTTAACAACGCAAGGTTGTGGGTTGGATCTCAGGGGATTGCAAATACCTATGTAAAATGTATAGGATAAAGCAATGTAAGTCGCTTTGGATAAAAGCGTCTGCCAAATGCCTAAATGTAAATGTAAATTTATGAATGTTAATGTAGTGGAGTAGGCGGCACGAGACCATAGTTCGAGACCTGTGAGTAATTGTTAATGAGCGCCAGCTGTGCGCGCACTGGTCTCGTATCACGAAGGAGATCAGGAGTATAAAGACAACGAGCGACCGGACCGTCGAAGAGAGAGGATTGGGCCCGATAGTGTCTATGTTTGTATCTATTGTTTTATTCGCCGGCATGTTGTCCGTGAGGGGCTTCCGTCTGTCTTTTTACTTTGTTATTACTTTATTCAATGTTTAAATGTCTGCCGGTTCCTGCCTCCTTTCTTCCTTTTAATGAACCTTGTTACAGTTAAGTTCTGTTATTTGGACTAGGGATATCAGGCTCATGATGAATGGTTTTGTTTCACAGATCTGGCAACCCAGTCGGTCCGTTAACATTAAGAGCAAGCTGATTATGCGTTTGCAACTAGTTATACACGCGTATGATTATGAAAATGTATTTACAGTTGTAAACTCAACAATATATTTGCTAAACTAAACTAAAACATGACAACATCAAAAGGGTTTTCCATTTTTCGGGAATTTAAATACCTGTAGTTAACGCAATCAAATGTTTTCTGTTTTTAGTTGAAAACATTCTTGTGTCCTTAATAGTACACATCTAAAGCAGCTCAAAACTCAAAACAATTAGAAAGTGTTTAAAACTATTAATTATAATATTTTTATGTTTGTTTTAAATCTACAAGATTACAGCATACAGCAAACTGGAGACTGCATACAGTGAGTGGTCCTGGACTCTTCGCAGTGCCATGCTGGAAATTGAGAACAAACTACAAAATCAAATATTAAGTGACGCAACTAATGAAATCCAGGAAACTGTTCTTAAAACCGAACTGAAGGAGAAAACTGAGAAAGTGGAAAAATCTATGTCAGAATTCTTTGAAAAATATCAAGATATTCCAATTCAGATGAAAACCTCTTTAGAGACAAAAATCAAAGAGCTTCAAGAACACATTTTGATAGAAATGAAAAGGAAATTAAATGAGATTCTTCATCAAGATCTGAAGAAAGATATAGATGCTCGGAAAACACAACATGAAAACACTCTGTTTGATAGGAGCAAAGAACTTGCATTAAAACTGAAAGACAAGGCAAATGATGAAGAATCTTTGAAGACGGAGTTTGATCTTTTTTGGGATGAGAGTGTGAAGAAGATCATTAAAGAAACTACTCCAATCAAAGACATTGACATACTGGGAGATGTGAACGAGGTTCTGAGTGACTTCTATGAAAGTGTCCATGTACACACTTGGAACGACATCAATAATATTTTCACTGTGAAGAATTATTCAGATTATGTCAAGTCAAAAAAATCTAGCGGATTTACAGGACCTGCTAAAAATGTCTTAAAAGCAGCTCAAGAAAGGTTTGGGTCTGTTCTGTCTAAAGAGGGTGAAACCAATATAAGAACCTTAATCACAGATGTTTCTTACCATACAGATGAGATGATTAAATCCTTTAATATGTCAAAGATGGGCTACAACATCAGATACATTCAACAACTCACATGTTACATCAAGAAGAGAATCAGAGGATATGAGGGAAGACCAGAGAAATATGTGTTAAAGAGAGAATTCTTCATTGATTTGGTGTTTTCTATATTTAAGAGATCAAACCAGACATTCACTGACCAACACAGAATGTTCAGAGAAGTCAATGATCCTGATCTCTATCTGAAGAAGAAGAAGAGAGAATACTTTAGTGTTTTCCAGAAATACTGTCAAGGAGCAACATCAGCTGCTATTTTTGGTGAGATCATCTGTCAGAAACTGAAAGAACCCATTGAACAGAGTGTCTACAGACAGACCGCCAGAGATTTAGTAGATGAGATGAGATCAAACTGTCCATCACTGAATGGAAACAGTTCAAATCTGGAGAAACACATCCTGAAGAGACTGGCAGAAGAGGAGAAATTTGACAAATACATGGACTACATTCATAATCCTAAAGATCACTTCAAGAGTTTCATCAGAGATGAAGTGAGTCAGTACATCAGAGATCAGTTCAGTGTCAGTGTTCAGCTCAAGATGAGTAAGAATATTGAACTCCTGCAGAAGAAGATCATGACAGCAGCACATGAATCTACTCAACATGTTAAAGAGAAAAGAGGAAATGTTGATTTGTGGTTGAAGTTTTTCACACAGAAGCTCTCAGATGTTCTGATGTTCTCTGTGAAGGACTTCAGTGGAGTCAAACATGATGATGTTGATGATTTCAAACTTCTAGAAGACGTGATAAGAACAGAACTTCTTCCTGTAATGTCTGACATCAGTAGTAGATTCAACACAGCATTTACAGAAAATCTGGAATATAAGGACAGACCAGATGAGATTCTGATTGATCACTTGTGTCAGTGCTGTTGGGTTCAGTGTCCTTTCTGTAATGCCACCTGCACAAACACAATAGAAGACCATGATGGAGATCACAGTGTTCCTTTCCATCGTGTTAATGGACTGAATGGCTCGTTTTACAATACGACAACAAACTTGTGCATTAGTATCTGCACATCATCAGTAGCAGGAGATGGATATTTTTATCCGAATGCCTCAGATGACAAAGTCCTCTGGAAAAGATACAGAAGTGCAGGAGAAGTTTATGAAAAATGGCGCATCACCCCTAACCTCACCGAACTGCCCTACTGGAAATGGTTTGTGTGTAGATTCCAGAAAGATCTGGAAAACCATTATAAAAAAACATTCCAGGGCCATGGTAAAGTACCAGATGAATGGGGAAACATCACAAAACAGGAAGCTATTGAGAGTTTAGATAGAAACTTAGAATGAAGCATCTAGGTCTATGTGTCAGATTACAACAAAATGTAAAAAATGTGCCTATCCTAAATTCAGCTTGTATCTGAATTTGACAGGACTGTGCACTTTAAAGGAACAGTTCAGTTCAGATATTAAATTAGTCTATACCCCTCCCAGGTGGATATTACCTTCTTCTTTAAGAGGACCACAATCTGATTTATATTGAATAATATTCTAGATCTTCCCAGCTTGGTAGTGGTTGTGGATGTTTTTGAAGCTCCAAAAAATAGCATATTTTTGTCATAAAAAGAATCCATAATTCGGAGGTTAACACAAGTCTTCTGGAGCAAACTTTTTGTTTTAATAAATATTTGTTGTAAATTACAATCTGTAAACTATGGCTTCCAGCAGTACAATATGCACATGCATGAGAGAGTCCAGTTCCGTCTGAATGCTGATCTCTTACCCGACATACTTTAAAGGGCTCATATGGGGCGTATACGTGTTTTTCTATGTCTTTGGTGTGTTATGAGTTACCCAAACATGTATTAGACACGTGTCGGAACAAAAGATGCATTCTATCTAAAAGCGAATGCTCACCCAGACCTGCCTGAAATGGCATTTATTTCATTTTTTTTTAGATTTGTTATCAGTTTTGTTACATTTTATCTAGTTTAATTATTGTTTATAGCACTTATAGTGATGAATGTGTGCACCTTCTCAAGGTCAATCTACTGTATAGAAAGGCCACGTTTGAGGAGTTTATATTCATCGGGTGGCAGCTGTATGTTTCTCAATTATATACAGTACAAATCAGATTCTAGTTATTCAATGTTGTCATATTATTTTATCAATCAATGTAATATACTTTTAGGAATTGTATCATTAAATTATGTCACATAGGAGGCATCTGTAAACTTGTTTATAAAAATTTCAACCTAACGCCATTTATGGTTTTACGATCTTCTATAGATTATTTTATTTATAATACTCTATTCATAATTGAACAGAACATTGTTTTTAAAACCGATTGAAAAAAGAAAAATTTCATTTTTAAAGCAAGATTTAAACCGATTGACACATATACTCAGTCGTTTAATTAAAAAATACAGTTTATTTTATCATAGTGTAACTTATCCAGAACAGAACAAACACAAAAAGTTATTTTTTTCCTGCTAGAGATGTTAGTCAGTGTGTGAACATTCTAAACCTTCAAGATCTCTTGGAGATCCCTTATTATGATATGACAGTGCAAGTTTAATTCTGAACGGTGAACCTTTCTCTCTAGATTGTGTTCATGGCATGTTTTGTTTATGAGTATGTGTTGATGTACTGGGTTATTAACAAATGTATGAAACAAATAAACGTTTGGAGACTAATGAATGTGTCCATATTCATTTTTAAAGAATCAGTTTTGTGCTCCCGTTCTTTGTGGTGCTGTTTGTTCGTGTGTGTTGTGAAGTGTTTTTAGTCCTGAAGGAGGAAATTGTAGATGCCAAAGTTATTGTCATTGGCCGGTATGAGCATGTCTGCTCTGGCTTTATCCAGCCTCCTGCGCAGAAACTCCCGTCGTCTGCACCATTCTTCAAGCTCCTCCTCACTGTGAGCGTAATCGCAACTCACGCCATCAGGACAACCCTCCTCCAACCTGTCAATCAAACATTACAGCCAATCATCAGCGTCACAGCTGTCACGTGGGCTCTTAATGAATGATGAATGATGTACCTGTGGCAGAGAGAGAAAGAGCGTCCAGGGAAGCGATAGGTCCAGGCCAGACTCTCGTCCTCTCCCTCTCCGCTGAACACTCTGTGTTTGTGTTTCTCTGATGTGATGTGCTGCATCCACTGACGCTCGCTGTTACTGTGTTTACCACACAGAGAGCAGTGAAAACTGTCCAGCTGACAAACACACAACACACAAACATTCAGTTGTGCGTCTACACACACAAACAAACACCATTGAGACAATAATAAACAAGGCAAACTTCTGCTAAATCCGTCGGCATGGTGATCTGCTTCTCTTCCACCGGCTGAGACAGTGAGGGACGGTTCTGATTGGTCGTGGACAGCCAGTAGTCGTACACCTGCTGGGTGTCTCTACCTGCAGTGAAGAGCAGGTGCACAATTCATTGAATAGGTCGTCATTTAAATCGGGATTCAGTTTATGAATGAATCTAAAGCTCACAGTTGTTGTTCTTCATATACGTCCACAGCTCTTTCTCCTCTTCACTGTGAGCGAACGTACAGTTGCCGATATAATTACACTTGCGCTGCTTCAGCACGTGAACACAGATCTGTGGAGAAACGTCACATCAATGATGTAAGACGAGGTCACACATTTGGGTTTGGTTCACAATTTTCACGTGATCCAACCCCAGACCCCCAAAACTCATGATTAAACAGGTTCACCATCATACAAACCCTTTAGGTTAAGATGTCAAGAAATACGTGTTTGTTTGTGCTCGTTACTCACGTCATATTGTTGAGGGAACGTCTTAGCAAAGGGCAAAGTTCGCACAGCAACCCACTTCATTCTCTCCTGACACTTCACCAGTAAAATCCTTCTGTCCTTGGTCCAGCTGATGAGACACACACAGTCAAAAGAAGAGAGTGAGACAGAGATGGACAGACGGATAAAGAAAACATCAGGCAGACGGAGGAGAGTGAGACGGAGAAAAGAGTGAGGTAAAAAAATTGTCAGAGAGAAGAAAGTGAGTGAGACAAACAGAAGAGAGTAAGACCGGCAGACAGAAGAGAGTGAGACAAGAATGAGAGAGACAGAAAGACAGTGAGAGAGACAGATAGAAGAGAGTAAGACGGGCAAACAAGACAGAAAAGAGTGAGACAGACCGAATAGAGTAAAACAGAGAGACAGACAGAAGAGAGTGAGACAAGAAAGACAGTGAGACAAACAGAAGAGAGGCAGACAGAAGAGGGTGAGACAAGGAAGAGAGAGACAGAAAGACAGTGAGATAGAAAAAGATAGAAGAGAGTGAGAGGGGCCGACAGACAGAAGAGAGTGAGACAAGGAAGAGAGTGAGACAAGGAAGAGAGTGAGACAAAGAATAGTGTGAGACAAACAGAAGAGAGTGAGAGGGGCAGACAGACAGAAGAGAGTGAGACAAGGAAGAGAGTGAGACAAAGAATAGTGTGAGACAAACAGAAGAGAGTGAGAGGGGCAGACAGACAGAAGAGAGTGAGACAAGGACGAGAGTGACAGAAAGACAGTGAGACAGAGAAAGATAGAAGAGAGTGAGACAAACACAAGAGAGTGAGAGGGGCAGACAGAAGACAGTGAGACAAACACAAGAGAGTGAGACAAGAGAGAGACAGACAGAAGAGAATGGTGTTTGTGTGTTCTGTCACCCGTGTCGAGCTTTAGCGCTGCAGTATTTCAGCGCTCGGTCTGGTTCACTGTGCAGTCCATCTTTCCAGCACTGACCACACACAAACTTCATCTCCAGCCCGTGACCTTTGACCTCAGCAGACTCGGCACTTCCTGTTCTCTGCACAGGACCCGCCTTCCCACCGGTCTCCTTCACTTTGATTGGACTTTTTGATTTGACAGCAGTGGGTTTGTAAGAGGAAACATTCACAGGCTGATGAGACACAACACATCACTAATGTTTAATAATGTCATGAGCGAGCTGTTCTTAAACATGAGATTATGGAAGTGAAGCGCTTTGAATGCAGTTGTTCTGTTGAGTTAATGAGATCATTTCATACGACACACAGACTGTTCACTGCTTTCACTTCCTGGATGTTGAGAGATGAACAACTCACTCTCTGTTTGTTCCAGTGTTTCTTTGACTCGTTCACGATCTCTTCAGGAGTAATTCCTAAGCAAACACACACGGCGTGTGAAGATCTGATCCACTACATGTCTTCAAAAGTTATTTTTAGTGTCAACTTTAATGTGTGTCATGATGTGTGTGTGTACCAGTTTCTCTCAGCAGTCTCCAGACCTGTAGCTCTATGGGCGAGTGTGAGAGGAAGCAGTCGTTCTGTCTCTTACAGCCCAAACTGAGCTCATTTCGACACACGTCAATCTGACATTGAGACGTGAACGCACGGATCTTACTGTAACACACGGCCGTGTTCTTCACCACATGAACCAAACACCTGAGACGCACACAAAGACACACACACACATGATCTACTGTTAAAGAAAGAAAGAACAAATTATTAGTTAATGGATGAAAATAGGGCTTTAGGTATTTGTGCAAGACATGAAATCTATGAATATGAGATGTGTGACTGTTGTGTCAAGTTTGCTTTCTAACATACTTCGTCTTGTCGAACTGGTGTTGTGTTTGCGTGTTGGCACACAGAGAAGGATGGTCTAAACGCCGCTTGCTGATAATTCTGGGCTTGCAGTCAAAACAGGCCTGAAGAAGGACAAGACGACACAAAATATCACACACGCTGACGTACACCAGAACCATCAGGCGTCTCAACAACACGTGATATAAAATACACAACATCTATGAGAAAACTGAAGACTGCAAAAGTGTGTGTTTACCTCACAGAGGAACATGAACATGCCCGCGTGAACATTCAGAAGTTTGATCACACTCAGCTCTGGTCTCTCATTGGTCGAAAATGGGCTAAAAAGCAGTTCTCTGACGAGTAAGCCCCGCCTCTCCTTCGTCCACACGTCAATTTCTTCTTGATAATATGCAAATGTGCAGTCTTCACCGTATTTACACTCCTGATTCTCTAACACCTCTACACACACACACACACACACATTATTATATATATATAAATGAGATTAACATTTTTCAAAAATCATGTTTTTTTATTGTGTATTCCAATGAAAATTGATCAAACTCCAGTTGGTTTGTTTCTCATTTGAGCCATAATAACTCAAAAAAACACAGCTAACTCACACATTAAAAACTGTTTTTTTAACAAATTTAAAAACACAATTGTCTAATTTTGGAACCAAACTCTTCAAATATAATCTGCATTATGTGAGAAACAGGAGACATATTTATATTCACACAAGTGATGTACCTCTACAGAGCACAAAGGCACCCTGGAAGTTTTTGCAGGTTGGGCGTGGCCGGATCCGCCTCCAGGGTGAGTTAGCCCCGCCCCTCCTCCTGCACAGCAGAAGATCTTTCTTACAGCTGTGACTCAAATCATACCTGAACTCGAAAGCCATTACACCAGGACCTGACAGAGAGAGAGATGAGTGAGCTAGGTTTCCATTACAGATTAACACAACATTTTACAAATGTCGATTAAAAAAATATTGCGGTATGACTGCATTTCCATTAAACGATGTTTTGCAATTAAAGTGTATTTTGTTTCTTCTGGCGATAATGTTTTAAGACAAATTTCGTTTGAAGGGTAATGGAAACGCAGCTAGAGAGAGAGACAGACGAGTGCGTCACCTGTCGAAATGAAGCACATGTTGCAGGCTTGTGTGAAGTCATGGGTTTGTTCTAGAGGGTTCTTGGATAGACAGGAGAGATTGGAGGTCATGTGACCATTTCTCTGTAACACACACACACACACACACACACACGTGTTGTAGAAATAAACTGAAGTGTATCACAGAGACAGAAAGATGTCTGTCACTCACCGCATGATGAGCGTTCGCTGGATCCTCCAGGTTAGACAGTTTGACCGGAAGAAAACTCTGACACACTTTCCCACCTGACGAACAATAAGCACACACAATGAACAGATGACATGAACGACAACAAAAACTTTTCACGAATCATGACTTTCTCAGGAGGCACAAACCAGGCAGACTGAATTCAGAAAGCGAATCGAGCGTGTCTCCTCCCACCGCTAGAGGGCGCTGCAGCGGGACGGAGTCTGCGATCTGCGGCGGACGGATGAAGTCTAACGCATCCAGAGCGCCGCAGGAAGAGATCGAGTCCAGCTCAGGTTGAGTGAAAGAGTCGAGCGCGTTCAAACGGCTGCCGGCGGAGGGGAAGAAAGCAGGAGGAAGTCGAGGAGATGAAAATGAGAAAGACAGCAGACCGCTGGGAACGGCGACGCTCTGAGGACACAAACAACAACAAGTTCACCTATTGCGATTCAAAGAAAAATAAGCGATTTTAAAAACTCTTGTTTGATGTTCCTCACTCGAGGTGCATCATGTTCTCCGGCCACACTGTCCAGCAGACTGTCCAGCTCATCTCCCATCAGGTCATTATCCTCCTCACACAACGGCACTGACACGCGCAGGTGAGCCTCAGGCTCTGAACCGGACAGCCCCGGGTCCTCACACGAGTCACTGACCGGGACCGGAGCGGGTGAGACGGGAGACAGACATTCAGAGGAACCAGCTGTCAGAAAAACACACACGTCGACCATCACCAGAACGCTCATTTCACAAATATATTTCAATTCAAGCGCATAGCATTGTGGGATACAGTACATTGTTGTATTCTGCACATCTCGGCACATGTAGTGGTCATTAGATTATTCACATACTAGTTTCATTGTGTTATTCTGAACGTGTAGAAGTACCTGTCGTGTTGTTCAGGCGGTCACCAGATATCTGAAAATAAACACAAATGAATCACAGGCTGTGCTATAATGTAGATTTGTGACAAACTGGTCGGAGGTTAAAAAACTGAAGGTTTATCTGTCCTGTCGCTTTAAATGGGATACTCAATATATTACACTCTTTTATATTATATGACACACCAAAAAAAGAATAACATCGCTGTGCTTACTTTTTCTTGGGTGCAAGGAACAGCAGATAACCAACAGAAAAATGAAATTTCATTTTTCAAAAAAGGTAAAAAACATCCGTATTTATATGGAAGAATCACAACCCTGCTTTTGAGTGGTAGTGTATGTAGCTTTGGATTGGCTATAGGAGAAACAATTGAAAAGCATCGTGCAGGGAATTGTGGGTACTCACATGAGGACTGTACGGTTTCTGCTCTTCAATCCCAAACTAACAGCAAGTTCCTGAGCCAAACTGCTCACGGTTTTATCCTGAAAACACCAACAGTCTTCTGTCATTTCATCGTCTCTCTCGTGGTGTGCTTCAGTCATGTTGTCGATGTTTACCTGCGGTGATGTCAGCATAAACGCAGCGGTGCAGTCATATGCTTCACTCAGTTTACCAGACTCCTTCAGACACATGGCCTTACGATACAGCGCTTTAGGACTGTCCTTACACACCTCTAGAGCCAGATCACAATCCTTCACCCCGCTCTCAAGCTCACCCTACAAACACACACAGAGAGAAAATGTCACTTTAACAATTAAACTGAGAAATTAGACATGCCATCGTGTCTGAATGCATCTTCACCATGTTCTGATGGGCGGCCGCGCGGTTTATATAGAGACTCTCCAGCAGGGCGGCGGGAACCTGCAGACCCTCGCCCCGGGCGTACAGTGCCACATTGACCCCCTCTGTGAAATAAGCCCGCGCCTGTGACCACTCGTCATCACGAAACGCAGCGTTACCCTCGTCCAAGAGATCACACACCAGCTGAACCACAAACCCCTGGAATGACAACAATGACACACAAAATCTGACGTTTACGAAGTATCCGGAGATCATTTTTTGGGAAGGACTGTTTTACGCGCAAATGACTCTGAATTTACTCAAATATTTACGAATGTTTCATGAACGAGGCCCAATGTGTGTGTAACAACGAGGACAGTTAAACCTAACGTCATCTATTGTTAGCAGTCATAAGTGAAATTGATTATTGATTCAACTAAATGATGCTTATTTAAAAATGTGATGATAGATGATAAAAAATACCATTGGAGCCAAATGAACAAAAGAAAAAAAAACAATAACAGACATGCGTGTGTGAACTCAACCTCATACGCTTCAGGGTGAGGGTACGGCAGTGCACTTCTGTAAGACACAACAACAACACCGAATATTAGTCACAACAACCTCACACTTCACTATGAAGTAATAAAGTCAGTTTTTCTTACTTGATGAAGTTCAGCGCTCTCTGGATCTTCTCTCTGCATTTCTGACGCTCACGGCTCATGACTGCACATAAGAGAAGACGAGATGCCTTTAATATCTGTGTTATTCATCAATGAGAGTGAACAAATCTCATGTCTGTCTCAGATATGTCTCCTTACAAAGAGTCGGAAATCTGACAAATGTGTCCGTCAAAGAGTTCGAGGAGAGATGTCAACAATGTGACAAAGTGAGCTCAGATTTGTGCAATCAAAAGTCATTGAAGATCTCGATATGAACTCAAACGTTTCGCAACAAATCCGGATTCTACATTCATTTACACTAAACAATTACACTTGATTTACATTTGATTCTCCAGGAGACACATCTGAGACCAAGTTGACTTATTGGTGTTTTTGACTCTGTTTGTGTCTGATGTGATGAGTCAAAGGCTGTTTCTCAAAACCAAGTAAGCCACCTAACTAGACAGCTTTAGTTTGCCCGCTCCCATACAAGTGTTGATGTCTACGCAGGGATCTCACTACGACTTGAGACGCGCACGAGGAGTTCCATTTCCTGCCAGTTCGACAGTTTCTACAAAAACGAAACTAAAAGAGTTGATAGAAACTGTAGTGACAATAATAATGTTCAGACAGACAGACAGACACTCAGACAGACAGACAGACACTCAGACAGACAGACAGACAGACAGACACTCAGACAGACAGACAGACAGACAGACACTCAGACAGACAGACAGACAGACAGACACTCAGACAGACAGACAGACACTCAGACAGACAGACAGACAGACAGACACTCAGACAGACAGACAGACAGACAGCGCAACACAAACCCTCATCGAACAGCAGACGTGAAGTGTGCATGAAATCACAGCTGTGAACGAACACAAGAGTTTCGTCATAACTCCAGTGAATGTAAACTTACCGCGAGACGCACAGCGCTTCCTCTCAGTCTGAGTTTAATTAAAAGATTATATCCGGTTTATTGGATAAATAACTGATAGATGAACGTCCGTGGATCGCATGGTATGAGTAACATGCGTGCGCGCTCCCGCGAAGACCCGGAGCAGACCCTCCGCACAACGCTTACCAGGAATGATGACGGAATAAAACACTTCCTCCAGCAGAGGCGCTCTAAGACAGAAAACATGTGTCATGTTGAAACATATTTGTACCATTTTAATAAATGATGCACGTTGTTACGCATCTTAAATGATCTATTACTGTATACCATGCCGTGTAACGGTATGACGTCATGTCGGATTTAAAATGACGTATTTTCTAAAACCTCAAATAAGCCAAAATATCAAAGTTTTGCCAAAATGTATATTTTCACTCCTTGTGTTTTATCTGCTGTTCGGGGATTTAAGCATCACATCTCGTTGTGTCACCAGTGTTTTCTTACCTCGATTCCATGAAATAAATCATCCGAATCTCTCTTCTGCCTGTCAATCATTCGTGGGCGTGTCTGAAGGCGCGGCGAAAGTTAGCGGAAGTTTTGAAATCATTTGCAGCTATTTTTCGCTCATTTGTGGTTAGCATGTTGCAAACGACTCTTTGGGTTTATTACGTAACTGTATATCAAACGTGTAGGTAGCATTTCATAAAACTTAGCGTTGAATGAAAGTCTCGCACAAGAAGCTGTTACTCAGAACTACAAATCCCGTGAGGCGCTGCGCGGCCGCCCTATGGCGTCATCAGCGCGAGCGGGAGGAAGTAGGAAGCGATTAGAAACACATCTGAAGTTAAAGCGCGTCAAACACACCCGGTAAGTGCAAATATGACGTTTATACGTAAACTTTAAGTTGTGTGGGAGCGCGCATCATTTATTTATGACTATTGTGTACATTCTTGTTTTTCACGTATAACGTTAATACGCATGTGTAATTACGTTAATGCGCAGCGCGACGGCTGTTTAAAAGAGTCTTGAAACATCATTTATGACTTTTCACATGTTCATTTCATAAATGTGTTTGTTGATAATTACTTATACTGAGGATAATGTTTAATATTACAACAAATAAATGGTGTGTTAATTGTCTTTTATTGAATATATGTTCCTTGCCACTGTTACTCACTGTAGACTGCCGGTTTAATTTAATCCATAAATATAAACAACTTGCGTTTAACAAAACACATGTACGTTCATATATTTGAACAAATATGTTTTGGTATTATTGCAAATTGTTCTGGTATTGTAAAATGTTATGCTCCCAGTCCTGAAATCAATAATTCAATGGTTATAAACCTAAATTTAATATACTTCGGTTATTGCTATTTTTTTTGGTTTATTGTAAATTTGGGCTCCCAGTCCTGATAACGATATTTAAAATAATAACATACTTTAATGAAATAAACTACGATTGAATCAATTATAGTTTCTGACAATCCACTGACATCAGTTTACATTGCATTGAAATTTCTTAGTATGACGTATGTAAAGCTGCTTTGCAATGATGAAAATTGTGAAAAGTGCTTAAAAAACAAAATTGAATTGAATGTCTGATGTTAAACTGTATGACGGATATGTGAACTAATAAACTTTCAACTAAATTCACTTGAGAACTATAAGACAAGTCGAAGCAGTTTACCCACTGACTCGTGATCATTACATCTGCAGCAATAACACACATGCTGAACTCATCTGTGTGTGTTTACATGTCTTCAGTTGATGTCAGGATGGCGTCAGATGATGTCACACAGCTCGCAGACTCACTGGCAAGAACTCAAGTGAATGAAGGAGAGCTGAGCTATAAAGGACGAGGACTCAGACTGGACAGTGCGGAATCTGGTGAGCGCACACACACACACACACAAAGTTCTGGTCAAAAGATTAGAAACACTTAAATGTTTCTTATTATCTTAAAAATGCTTTCATCTTAGTCTGAAATTGCATTTGTACACAAAGTGTAATATTGCCTTAGCAGATTAATATCTTTCATTAGAAAACAAAACATGTAAAAAAACATTTTTGAATGATCAAATTATGCAGAAAAGAATAGATGTGAACTCCTCCAATACTGTTTTAAAGCTTCCTATGAATAGATCTGAAGAAGTATCAAGAGAACGATTTCATCTTTCAAATTTCATTTATATGTAATGCTTTTAGTCACAACATAATTCCCACAGTTACCATAGTAACATGCTCCTTAGTTTCAATGAGATTGGCATTATTATAAAACATGGAAAAATAAAGAAATCTTAATTAAGAATGAGTACGAGTTTCCAAACTCATGAGTGGTTCTGTATATTTACATTTACATTTATTCAGACATGCAGACATTTATTTTGATGTTAATAAAGTATTTAAAGGGCTGTTTCAGAATAATCTACGATGTAAAAGTGATGTACATGTGTTCTGTGATGTTTCTTCTGTGTCACTTGTGTATGTTGGTGTCCAGCGGATGAGATGGTCATGGACATTAAGGAGTTTGATGGTCTGCGTGCGCTCAGACTGGAGGGAAACACTGTTGGTCTGGATGCAGCGCGTACCATCGCTGAAGCCCTGAAGACAAAGAGAGACCTGCAGGTACATCTGTGTATTTATCTGACTGTGTTTTATTCTCAATTTAATTCACACAACAGTGTAAGAATCATCTTTTTAACAACATTGTACGTCATTTCTAGGGATCCAACAATTCACTCAGCACGCTGAATCTTCTCACGATTCATGATTCTGATTTCATGATACGTTTTTTTTGTCTACAAATTAGAAATTAATTAAAGTTCCCTGTAATTATCTCTCAAATGCTGCACATTCCTTGGTTAAATTGAAAAGAAAATGATGTCAAATAACAACTAAATTGCAATTTTAAAACAAATTCCAAATCAAATAATAACTAAATAACACAAAAATAACTTTAATAAAAACAATCTAAGACTTTGTCTCTGCTCTCCCTAATTTGGATTTTATTAAAGAGCCACGAAACCTAAGTGATATTTTAGCCTTCCGGGTTTAAAATCCTCTTCCAGCCAACGTCAAAAGATGTCATGTAGTTGATGACTCGTCGGTGTCTCAGTATTATTCATGATGAGACTGTGTTTTCTTGACCAATGAGAAGAAATTTCTTGTAATTGGAGCGCCCGTCTCCGATGCCGAAACCTTCGCCGGTTTTTAATGGCTCTTCTAACAGCGTTCACGCCCATTTTAATTGCATTTTTCAAAAACGACAGTGAGGTAGAATGTAACTGAGAATGGAGGTTTCGTGACACTTTAAAGAAATATCACCATGTCCACGTTCACCACATTTGCAGTAAACACTTGTATTCAAGACATGTATTAACATTCAGTTTAAACCTAAACCAACTTGAATCGTCACACATTATAATTGAATTTCAACTGGCTCACCATGAATAGTTACATCCCGGGTCATTTCTCATTTAACCTTACTGAATACCTTTTGAAGACGTTGAGAGGACATTTAGACAATGTTCTGATTACGTTCACTGTGCCGGACTTGTGTTTGATTTGATCTTTATTGTTTTCAGTGCTGTTATTGGAGCGACATGTTCACCGGGCGTCTGCGAGCTGAGATTCCACCTGCGCTGGTAAGAGCTGATCTGAGACCTGCCATTCGGTGTGATCTTAGAAAGGATAGATGTTAATGAAGACAATATGCCAATATGATGTGATTCCGCTGGTGTAGGAGTCTCTGAGTGACGCCATCATCACGGCCGGCGCACGGCTGAAGGTTCTGGATCTGAGCCATAACGCTTTCGGACCAGACGGAGTGAAAGGTATCGAGAAGCTGCTGAAGAGCCCCGCCTGCCACTCGCTGCAGGAACTGCACCTGAACAACTGCGGTATGGGCATCGGTGGAGGAAAGGTGGGCAGAGTTTATGTGATGATATTGTTTGCTCTCTGGTGTTAAACAGGTTGTGATCAAACACTACATGACCAGAACAATGCGAAATGCGTCAGGCTGTGTTTTCTGATCCTCTAGATTCTAGCGGCGGCTCTGACGGTGTGTTATAAGGAATCGAGGGATCTCGGCTCTCCTCTGGAACTGAAGGTGTTCATCGCCGGCAGGAATCGACTGGAGAATGATGGAGCCACGGCGCTGGCACAGGCCTTTCAGGTGCTTACCCAGACCAGTTGCTTCTTTCAAATCCCCTCTGCTGATTGGTCTGTTGCTAATGTCCTCTCGTGTTCTCTCAGCTGATTGGTAGTCTAGAGGAAGTGCACATGCCTCAGAATGGAATCAATCACCTAGGAGTCACCGCTTTAGCCAAAGCAATGGAGCACAACCGTCAGCTGCGTGTCATTAACCTCAATGACAATACCTTCACCAAGAAAGGAGGAATAGCCATGGCACAGGTGCTCATGAGACAACTACAAGACGATAAACAGATCCCACTACTGTAACTGTAAATTTTTATGTGTGTGTGTCTGTTTGTTAGGCGCTGCAACACTTACGCAACGTGCAAGAGATAAACTTTGGTGATTGTCTTGTACGATCAGAAGGAGCTATTGCCATCGCAGAAACCTTGAGAGATGGACTGCCACTGCTGAAGGTGCTGATAGATGATCAATACTGATAGACGATAAATACTGATAGACGATAAATACTGAGAGACGATAAATACTGAGAGACGATCAATACTGAGAGACGATCAATAGTGTGAGTGAATGTTCTGTTTGTTCTGCAGAAGTTGAATCTGTCGTTTGGTGAAGTCACTGAGGAAGCCGCTCTGACTGTGGCGACATCAGTTCAACGCAAAGATCATTTAGAAAGACTCGACTTGAATGGTACAAACACACACAAACACAATCAGGAAATGTAAGATTTAAGTCTGAACAATTTGAAACATCTGAGCAATTAAAGATTAACATCCGCACAGTTAAATCTTCTCATCCGTACAGTTACAGATTCACATCTAAACGGGTAAAGACCTGAACAATTGAAGATTCACATCTGAACACAGCTGAACATATGTAATGGTACTGACTCACCTGTGTTTGTACTGACCTGTATGGTTTTGTGTGTTTAGGAAACTGTTTGGGTGATGAAGGTTGTGAGAATCTTCGCAAATTGATGGATGACATTAAAATGGGCCATGTACTCGGATCTCTGAGGTATCAGACTTAACCTGCTTCAATTGACATCAGCAGTAACATTTACTTGCATGATAATATAACTCGATAAAAATAACTATTATAATTACTCAAATTAAATCTGTGATCTGTTATTAGGAGTAAAGAGATTCATTTTCATGACACATTCAAACCATTCTCATGTTGTCATGATCAAAATGCTAATTCTGTACCTGTACAGCGATGATGAAGGAAAACCTGAGGAAGAGGATGATGATGATGATGAAGATCATGATGATGGTGAGGAAGATGATGATGAGGAGGAGGAGGAGGAGGAGGAAGAAGAAGAGGAGGAGGAGGAGGAGGAAGAACATAACGATTCAAATCAGGTTTGAGGAAACGGTCAAACTTCTGTTCAACATACAGAACAGCACAAGTCAAGTGAGAGATAAATCTGTGTGTGTATGTGTGTGTGTAGTTTTCCACTCCACCCTCAGCTCCTCGACCTCCAGACTTCTCGTCTTTTCTCGACTTCCCATCTCCAGACAAACTGCTGCGACTCGGGGAAAAGAGAAACTCTCTCATCCAGCAGCAGGTGTCACACACACTACAGACTTCTGTTGTGTTCATAAACAAAAAGCAAAAAACATTTATTTTAGTCGTTTGAGTCGGTTTACGTACGCACACACACAATTTATTGAACAAGAGTTGTGTGTTGTGTTGTGCAGGTGGATGAGAAGGATGTGAACAGGACAGCAGAAATGTTTCTAAAGATCTCGTCTGTGTATAAGGAGGACAACACAGAGGTGAAGTCAGCTGTGCTGGAGAGTATCGGTGAGATGCTGCAGACGTCCAGATGATCATTAAAGCGTCTGAGAGACGTCTGTCTGATGTTTGTGTGCGTCACACGCTGTGATGTGTAAAGACGTCTGTTGTTTGTGTGTTTCAGATGCTGTCATGAGTAAAGTCTTGTCCACACCTTCATTCCAGTCGTTGAGTTTTGTGTCGTCACTGCTGGTGATGCTCGGACTGCTGAAGGTAAGAATTACTGTTTTTTTTTTAGGATTTAAAACTTTTATGGTCGATTTGAGTCGTAGAAAGATTACAAAAAACTGTTGGTTTTGTGATGTGTTGTCGAATCCTGACCCTGTTCTCACTGGTTCTTGTGTTCTCATATCATCAGCTGTTTCTTTATATCGTTTCTGTGTTGTGTTGTTACGTAATATTCTGTGAAACGAGTCCGAGAAATCACTCTTTGCTTACATGTGATTCATGGAACAAATGCACGCACACAGAAAACGTGCGTACGCCTCTCTTTCAGATGGGAAGTCTGTACATCGCAACTGATGTCGAAATTGTGCGCAGCTGAACTGTTTCAGATCTCGGCCTTTTCAAAATGTTGTATTTAACGTCATTGACCTGACAACATCCGAATACTTTACAAGCAGAAAGAATTATTTATATTTTAATTATCCTGCAGCACTCGGACCAGCAAAAGTGTCTATGTCCGCTCAGACCCTGACGTAGCGCAAAGCACTGTTAATTTCGCGTCTTAAACAGTGAGGGAAATACGAGCCGTGCCGCTCTCTCTAGTCAAATGACTCTGTAATGTTGAAATATTTCCATCTCAATCCGGCACGCCTAGAAAAATGTGCGTGCCTAACCTTATGCATGTCGCAGCCGCTTCGCTACCTGTTTATGCGTGCCTGCAGCGTGTCAACATTTAAATGTTTGACCCAAAATGTGAATCGGCCCTTACACGTCAAAGACCATTTTTGTAAATATGTATTTTTGCGTACACACTTTACGATCAAATGTATGCGCATGCGTGTTTTATAAATGTAACATGTGATGCATTTATTTTTCTCCCTGTAGAGTGAAGATAAGCTGAAGCCGGTGAGGGTGGTACCAGGACATCTCCAGTGTTTAGAACATGCAGTCAAACAGAGTTATTTCCCTAAAGAGCACGTCACGGTTCTCAACGCGTTCATGGCCAGGTAACCTGACACACAACCTGTTAACTCAGATGAGTGTGCAGCTCTTTAATTGTGTGCACAGTTTAGTGTGTTGAATGAATGGTTGTTGATGTTCTTTGGTTATTAACTTGCAGACATAATAAATCACTGGAGTCGTGCAACGGCGCTCGAGATCGACTGAAGTCAACACTCCAGAAAATCGCAACAGAGAGCTGAACACACACAAACACACACACGCGCGCTTGTAAAACACATTAATTAAAGATCCGATTCTGGTTTTTCACACTTTGTGCTGGAATGGTTTGATATGTAATCATTACATTGTTGTGTCTTTGAAAGCTCATTTGACTCCTGACTCATTTCTTTTCACTGTGTAAGACTGCGTTTTACTTGTCCTTTATTTTTTATGACCATCTCTCTGAGTTTTTTAGGATTATATACCGTAGTAAAACAAATACAGCCGGCATCTATATACAGACTGATGAAATATAGTCCTGTCTTTGTTATAGTCCAATATATATGACACAAGTAAGGACATACCCAAACACTGAAAAACTAAATAACAGTCCATTTACGTAACTAGGCGAATTCTGGCCTCTAAATAGTTTGATGATCATTAAGTGGTTTGTCATTTACTCATTATTATTACTGTATTAATACAGTTGGCAAAAGTGCATGATGGTAAAAAAAGAAGTTTGAAAAGACATGAGTGCAAATAATTGAGGACATTTTCATTATAGATGTGTATAAAGTTTTCATAAGTGTATAAAAACTTTCTTTTTTTTTTTAAGAGTGTTCGTCTGATTTTTTTTAATGTCGTATTCAATTCAGTTTTATTTATATATGTTGTATTGTTTCAAAGGAGCTTCACAGGTTGAAAATAATACAGTACATGGTATTATGGAAAGCGAAAAGACCATTCTAATGAAGCAATGTCAATGGAATTTACAGAGTTCTGAGCAAATCTACTATCATCAGCTGCCCAAACTTCATTGATGAAGAAACCGGACTCTGCCGGGAGGGTCAGTTCTCTTCTGATGCGTTACATCTGCACTCAATATCTTTGAAAAAAGGTTACTGAATAAATGTTTTTGTAATAGAGATGAGGTAACTACTGTAACTTCAAACTGTCCTCATGGGGAAAATGATGCTAAGATTAAATTAGTAAAAGGTAGTCTGTCTTTGTGCTTGGTTGATGATGAAGATCACCTGATCTCATCCCTTTGTCTTTGCTTTTGGTATCAAAGGTATTTTACTGTTTGTTATGTGAGATCGCTGCTGTTTTTACATGTTATAGAAATCTACTTTGTGTTAGGTCAAAGCTAATCTTTATCTTTAAAAGAGTACATAACTAGGGATTTTTCAGGTCCTACTTTGGTTTGCGGAGTATCCAACAACAAGTTGATGTACATTGAAGGTGTGAAAACACTATAATTTTGTAATAATAGGGGTTATACTTACCTCACTTCTTGACTGACTCTCAAATGATTCGTTCCGCGATTCATCTGTCTAATCCCCTCCTTCCTTCCCTCCCTCTAGTCTAGTCTGCTGTGATTGGTCAGATGGTCTAGTCTGCTGTGATTGGTCTACCGCGAATGTGGCTCATGAGCTACAGAGTTTGGGGGAGAAGAGTTAAGTTTTCGTGGGCAGTCCTAGCAAAACGTAGGCGGGGACTATATGTAGTGACGTAAATCCGTGGCGGTTTGTGAATCAGACTAGAGACGACTCGTTTGTGTGGTTCAGAGTCGACTCCCTGTTTTCGAAGCCAAAACTTTATTCATTCACCTTCAGATTTACAACTTGGCAGACTGCTTACTTTCAAACACGGCAACATAACACACTACGTCAAATGTAATTTCATATAACTATCTCATGCTATGTAGGCCTACTCTTTAAATGTATTTAGATATCAGTCATTTGGCTATATGTTCTGCTCGTTGGACAGATGATAATATTTTTTATTCAAATATAAGACAAACAAACAGGGAAAAACAGGACCTTTAGCACATGTATAGTACATGTTGTGCATAATTAGTCAAACAAAGATTGAAAACAAAAACAAAAATAAAAAGAATGAAGGTATAATGGCATATTTTAAGATGATTGAAGTAGGTTTCAATAAAAAAATGACCACATACCATGTTTAGTCCGTCATTACTGTAAAAAAATCTAAGTTGTTTTGGAATATAAGAATTTCGTTTGACCACTTAAGAGACAGACCATATCGAAAATCCTTCTGCATAAATGCGTGCAAACAATTCCCTTATTTTCCTCCGTGACAAAAACAAATCAATGTATTTTCCATACAGGATAAATCATCGTAAAACATAAAATACACCTAGGCTATAAAAAGGTTTTGTAATTTTACAAATTAATCCCCAGTTTAAAGCGCAAACATTGTGATTTTCAAAATCTCCTGATAATGTTTATAAAATTGTAATTAACAGTCACAATAGAAGAATCATGTTTTCAATTTTTGAAGCCATGATAATACAGTTCAAGCACTGTTTGTTCATTCAACTTTTAGCAACAAAAAACATCAAAATTTTCTTCACTACTGTCATCTCAACACTTGACGTATCAAAAAACATTTGCTGGATCGCATTTGCACCATTTACATTTCAAGAAAACACAGTTTTACTGCGGAGTGTTCGTCCAGTCCAAACGCAGGATACAGGGGTTGAGTGAATGTGGTGTGAACGCTGTGGATTAGACTCATTTGAGGAAAGACGCTGTAGAAGGACAACACTCCTTCCAGGTGATCGACATACACCCCTACTCTAGAACAACTCTGGAAAGGTGGAAGAATGGTCTCCGTGTTATTGTGAAAGAATGAATAATGGGATGGAGAACAGAACAAACTCCAGGACTGATCGTTACGTCCGACTGCACTCTCAAGACCATTTCCTTTTCTACTGATGCTCTTATATGCCACTGCTATATCAACACCTAACCGACCCTGTCCACGCCACTCCACCTCCCAGTAACAGCGTCCACTCACACCATCTCTACACATGACCTCAGTCCAGCTGTCAAATCTGTCTGGATGATATTTATACTGCCGGGGTGAAACAGTGTACGTAGCCGCTTGTTGTCCTTCAGAAAGACTAATAAAATGATTCACTGTGTTTGGATCCAGTGCAAACTGATGGAAATCTGATGAGAAGAAATCATGCAGCAATGTCAACGTTAGCTGAAGTGAGTCCAATTATTAGACAATCAGCTGATCAAGTCATTGTTAATACTTTCCTCTTTAAACCACTTTATTAGAACTGAATTCTCCAAACGAACACAAAATGTTCCCCCAATGTTGTTATTTTGTTCGTCCCAATGTGTGCAAACAGCATTTAAATACATGTTCATCAAAATTAATCATCCATTAAGTGCAACTTCTGTTAAACAATGAAACAAACTACCAAAATGATTGCTTGATTTAGATAACATTGATCTGTATAATCAGCTTCAGGTATTTTATTAAGTAAAACAGTTTATTTTTCTTCTAACTTACATTGTAACAATTCCCTCCTGCTTCTGAGTTCAGGGGTCAGACCGACTTGCACATTTGTCACTGTAAAAACCAACATACATGACAGCTGATGTAAAAGTTTTACAGTAAAAAATTGAATTCTACATCTAGAGAATCTACAATGATGCTTAACATCTGAAAATGAATAAACATCCATCAGTTTACCAGAAATCTTGTGAATCTCCTCTCCACAGAAACGCAGCAGTTTCTCTCTGAATTGAGACACAGATTTCAGAACATCATCATTAAAAGAGACGTCAGAAGTGACACTGATGTTTTCTGTTGATCCAGAGACGGAGAGACACTGGAAACTCTACAGACACACAGAAAGACAAGAGATGAAATACAAATACAGTGATACAGTAATCTTTCTATCTGTTTGTGTTTATTTACCTGGAGAAACTGAATGTGATCTTGTGTTTGTGAAAGCTTCTCCAGCTCAGTTTTTGTTCTCTTCAGATCTTCAATCTCCTGCTTCAGTCGCTCCACAAGTCCTTCAGCTCGACTCACTGCAGTCTTCTCCTGATCTCTGATCAGCTGTGTCACTTCAGAGCTTCTTTTCTCAATGGATGAGATCAGTTGAGTAAAGATCATCTCACAGTCCTCCACTGCTGTCTGTGCACAACGCTGTTACACAAACACACACAAACACACAAATCTTACTGTGAGACACACTGAGACTCAGTGATACTCAAACATCTCATCACATCGCATCACATCTCACCTTATGAGACGTTACATTCTCTTTGAGCTTCTGAAGATCTCTCTCTTTCTCCTGAATCTTCTGCCGGAGTTTAATTTGTGTTTCTCCCAACAGACTCTGAAACATCAACCACAATGATTTTATGATGAAATTTACAAAAATTCGTTGTAGCTCACTAAAATTATATTTTGATGAATAGAAAAAACGAAAAACAAATTTAAAATGGGAATAAACATTCCTTTGGATTATGTTCCGGGTGTAATGATACGCTAAATTTATGTTTTAAAACTGGGCTCACATTTCCATAGAAGTATATTACATTTTTTTGAACAACATTAAGAATTTTTCTGATATAACATATCACGATACAAAGTTTAGAAGACATTTGTTTTAAATATTGTGAAACTATCGCAACTGTGAACGTATCATATCGAGAGCCGAGTGTATCAACATGGCATATTGCAATACAAAAGCTAAAAAGACATTTGTTGAGACATTGTGATACTATCGTAATCATGAACTTATTTTCGTATAGTTTTGACATATCACAATGTAAAAGCTAAAAAGACATTTGTTTAAACATTTTTGTGATACAACTGTAATCCCAAAACAACTACTGCGTCAATATGGCGATACAAAAGCTAAAAAAACATTTGTTTAAAGATTGTGACCCATCCATAACCTTGAACTTGGTATCGTATCATTACGTCATATCAAGATACAAAAGCTAAAACGGTATTTGTTTAAACATTGTGATACTATCGCGACTGCAAACTTTTTATCGTATTAAGAGCAAAGTATATCAATATGACATATCATGATTCAAAGCTAAAAAGACATTTGTTTAAACATTGTAATACAACAGCAACCTTGAATTTATTATCGTATCGATATGACATACCGTGATACAAAACCGGAAAAAACAATTGTTTAAATATTGGGATTCTATCGTAACCATGAATTTATTATAGTATCGGTGTGAAATACAATGCTGCAACAGCTAAAATACATGTGTTTAAACAAGTGGTGGCATAGATTATTTTTTTTTTAAATCTAGATTAATCTAGATTAAAATGGCTCATTTGAATTCTGCCGAAGGCATTCAGAATATGTGTGCTACCCAAATAATGACTAAAAGTAAGTCTTTGAGAACGGGTTTCTCAAGCCAGGTGGTGAATTAGATCAGGGGCTCATCTCCTGTTTCCAATATGCATCACAAACTGCTTGAGAAAGCTGATCTACTCTGATATTTGGTGATGAAAATAAATTATGTTCAATAAGATGAACTTGTGTTTACTTCCGCATTAGCTAAGGGATGCTTTGCGTTTAGGTGGCACTTGAGACTGGAAGAGCTCCTACAGTACATTTACATTTAGCAGACGCTTTTATCCAAAGCGACTTACAAAGAGTTAGGGAGCAACAAGCGATATGTCGTACAGGAGCCATAATATATTAGGTACCAATACAAAGTTACTGGGTTCAACTAAAGCTAGACCAGAACCTGTTGAGAGAACGTTTATTTTTTAAACCAATTCCACATTGCACAAGGTGCTAACAACCTTAGTCTTGTCGAGGTTTCCATTGGGAAGCTTCTTAAAAATGAATTTTCCCAGAAGCAAACCCGGCGGCTTCATATCTGCATCCATGTTAGCACGTCACCTTTGATGTGGTCATTTCACAGTAACGTTATGTTGTGTTCAGACCAAACGCGAATGGCGCGAGTCAATGCAAAGACGCGATAGACCTACTTGCGGCGCGAATCGCGCGAATGAAGCCCTGGTCATGAGATGATGAGGCGCGAATGACGCGAATTGCGCGAATCACGCGAGTTGAAAAATCTCGTTCCCGCCCGGTACAGTGCAATCAAGCTGATATACATCCGCGGTGAAGGTGAAAGTCATCATAGCTTGCGTAGTATAGACCCAGCTCCCAACCCAACTTTGAGAATAGATTAACGGCGACATTTTTTTTAGTCGCGCGATAAGAGTCTCACGTTAACGCAGCATGTTAACGCCGTTAACGGCCCACCACAAGTTTAAACATTGTGATACTATCGTGACTGCAAACTTTCATCATATCAAGAAGAGCAAAGTGCATCAATAAGACATATCGCAACAAAAAAGTTTCTATCCAAGGTAAAAGTTTGTCTAAACGTTGTGATATTATTGTTATCGTAAGGATATATGATTTTGTCGTTACTAGTCAATCGCAATATTTCACACCACAAAATATTGTTACACCCCAACATTATACACAAAAGAGAACTTCATTTGTGTTTCACTTTGAACATTAGAATGTCTTTAGTTTTCACCTGTTTATCTGTGTTTGCTGCTGAAATTGATGCAGTGTCATGATTTCTGTGTTCATCCAAACACAACATACAGATACATCTCTGACACTGAATACAGTAAATCTCCATCTTTTTATGGTGTTGAGGGCAGATCATCTCCTGCAGTTGTCTGGTGGGATCTATCAGGTTGTGTCTTCTGCCTCTGAAGAGATTCTCATGTTCCTCAAGATGAGTTTGACAGTAAGAGTTGAGACACATCAGACAGGATTTGATGGCTTTGTGTTTTCTCTCAGTACAGACGTCACACTCCACATCTGAAGTCACTTGGATTCTCGTCTTCTTCAGTCTGTCCACCATCTCAGCAACCATCACATTCTTCCCTAAAACCGGTCGTGGACGGAAGGTTTGTCTGCACTGAGGGCAGCTGTAGATTCTCGTCTGATCTTCATGATTCCAGCAGTCTGTGATACATCTCATACAGTAAGTGTGTCCACAGGGAACAGTCACTGGATCCTTCAGTAGATCCAGACACACTGAACACATGAACTGATCCTGAGCCCATGATATACTTGCTTCTGCCATTTTCACAGAGAGAGAGAGATCACTGCAGCTTCACAACACTTCTGTCTTTCTCTTTCTCACTTCTGTCTTAGTAAATCTTCCCGATCACATGTTTGACAAACAGGTTTTTCTCCTAATGATGTAATTTACTGTCAGACGTTTCTGTGTCAACCACACTGGTTCTTCTGCTTTTCATGGCAGCTGTTAACATTGTTTGTGCAGGTTTCCTCATCCACTTTTCTTGTCTTTTATAGGGCTTTATTTTGAACAGAACAAGTCATAACTGATTTTATCCTTATAAAACATGCAATGTACACAAAGCACATTATTTTGGCGGCAGTTAAACTATCTTGTACTTGTTCCCTCATGAAAACACAAACGTCTGTGAAGGTCTAGTTTATCACGAAACAGTTCAGACACGTGAAATATGTGAAGCTGTGATGTGGAAGACAATAAATCATTGAGCTTTCTGAAAGACTTCTTGAGCAACAAAGAATGTGGTTGGATCAGTTCTGACAACAGTTTGTATTCCTGTAATGACAGAAATGAAGTGAACATTGCGTGCATTGCTCAGCTTATATAATGTTTAATTCATCATGCAAATTATAGTTTGGTTGATTAACATTAAATTAAAAAAGTAAACTAAATGAATATGATTTTCTTTATCACATACATAAGTATTTGACACTCATCATTAGGTCTCTATACTGCTTTACAATTTCGTTCATGTAAGATTTTCATTATTACACAAGATATTAATAGATGCTTTAAAAAGAAAATAAACTGTACAATCTTGCTGCTACAAACTTACTCCATAGCTTTAACATGAGAGAAAATTGCTATTTTCAGAATCTTGATATCACTTATAATGTTGGATGGCAGATATTGACAGAGTTTGAATGATCATCCAGTCCAAACATACACTGTTAGACCTTTCCAGGCATTTCTACAGTCAAATACTGGCAACACAGTTGCCAGCTACTTACTGTAATTTATATTCTACAGTAAGTAGCTGGCAACAGTGTTGCCAGTATTTTACTGTAGCTGAGACTTTATGGTGACTAACTGGCAACAGTTTTGTCAGTATTTTACTGTAAATCAAGAATAACAGCTAATAACTGGCAAGAGCAGTGATGGTGATTTACTGTAATGCAACACAATCACAGTAGAATACTACATATACATTCTGTGTATTTAATATTGTAGTCATTCTGCTCCATCAAAAATGCTGCAATTTTATTTAATGGTTTTGTCTTCTAAAAAGACAAAGAAATTAAAGAGGTTTCAACAAACGTAATTTATTACTGTAGCAAAACATGCATACAAAACACAAGAAAATACATAATTACATTCGACAATTCAACAAATCACATAATTCAACAAAACTAAATGTTATTCTGAAATAAAACTTCCACTGCTAGTGTATAGTAAAGTATAAATAAAATAAGAGGAAAATATAGAAAATAATAACACGGTATTGTAGATATGGGTGTATATAGACATGTATGGAAAAGATCAGTCAAAATGTTAACCAAATAGATTCTATTTTATTTTGAAATATAAAAAATATATAAATAAACAACAGAAATTTTGTCACATCAATTCATAAAACATATTTTCAACACAACTTTGCAAAATTAAATGGTAGTCACAACAATACATGTAACCAAAAAACTAAAATATTCATTTACAATTTTACACAAACACACACAAATACATAGAAAATAGACAAATCTTTAAATGAAATAAAAATTATTAAAAAAACAGAAATAATCAAAACAATACCAATCATTTGTAGATTTGGTTTAGCATGTTATTCCAAACTGGTAGTACCTCAATTTGAATTACCTCTTTATGTGTTACAATAATTGTATTAATAAATATTGCTTGTACTTACTTAATTTCATGTTTTACACTCAAATTCGGTGAGCAACTGCAAAACTGTATGAACATGTGGACTCATGGTTTGAAGCTTTCTTGTAACAGATGAGCCAGTTTTGTGGCTAGTTCCAGTTTTTGCAGCCCATTTTGTCCCCTCAGGATTAATCCTCACAAAGAATCTGAAAATCACATGATTTTTATCAGTTAGTCACAAATCAAATACAGAATCATGAGAAACACTAACAACAACAAATACAGACATGATAGAATATAATTAAAATCATTAATGTGCATATAATGTCTCTTTTAACACTTACCTTTGAATAAGCCAGTGTGGCACTGGCTGACTCTTGGTACTCAACATTAAGCGACTGATCTGAAGTATTAACTTGTGTGTCTGTTGCTGCTGTATCACACTGTTTGAGGAGATAAAACTGCTGGTGAACTGGACCTGAGTGCTTATGCTTTCGTGATAAATGAGTGGTGAAAGATGTTCATACTCTGAAATATTTCAAGCAACCTTCAACAGGGCAACCAACTTTTCTACCATCTCTAATATGAGTCCGCAGGTGTATGCACAGCTCTGAAAAATGACTAGCCACAAATTCACACCCTGGAAGCTGACAGTGGAAACAGCCTGTGGATGCCTATGTGTGTCCTGTGTTTGTGACTGCCTGTGGTTTCTGTGCATATGTGACCTTAATGAGGAGAATTTCTTAAACATACAAGGGCACTGCTGCATTCCACAGGCAAACTGAAAATTCGCTCTCTGTTGGTGTTTTTTAACATGTGTATAAAAAAGGCCTAGTTGGCGGAAAGGCAAATCGCACAATTTGCATCTGTACATTGTGGGTAATGTGACTAAACAATAAAAAATAAAGAAACAAGCGGTTGGGTCCGCTGCTGATAAAAAATAAAGTTCAACACTATGGGAATCTGAAAGTTGTGAGATGCTAAAAGCTAGCTAACAAGTAGCTTTTTGGAACCAAAAGATACGGAGCACATAATAAGAAAAGATAAACTTTACCTACATTTGCAGTATATTTAAAAAAAACCTTCTAAATATTTGAAATGTTTACTCACTCATTGTTGGGGATACCATTTTAAGTTTTAAACATGAAAATCCAGTCACTAAGATAGTTAACACAGCACAAGCAAAAGAACAGAAACTCAGAGATCACACACACCTGGTTGCCCTTAAAGGGGCAACACCTTTGCGTTAAGAATTAAGCAGTCAGTGCAGTGTAGTAAAAAAGTCAGTATTTTACAGCTGAATATTACAGCTGTTATCTGTAATGTATTTATATAGTAATTAACTGTAATATATTATTTGTGCTACAGAAATGCATCTCATGTTTCAGTAAAATACTGTTTCCCAATGTTACAGCTAAACACTGCCTATTTTAAAGTTATTTACCCTGTAATTTACAGCAAGGTTAAACAGTGTAGGATAGAGAGGTTGTGTGAATGTGATGTGAACTCTGTGGATGAGATTCATTGTGTCTTTTGAGACGCTGTAGAAGGACAGAGTTCCTGCACTGTGATCCACATACACTCCTACTCTAGAAGAACTCGGGAGAACAGAAACAATCATCTCTGAATTATTATGAATGAACGAATAATAGATTGGAGAACAGAACAAATTCCAGGACTGATCGTTGCGTCCGGCTGCACTCTCCAGACCGGTTACCTTCTACTGATGCTCTTATATACCACTGCTACATCAACACCATTCTTATCATTCCACTCCACCTCCCAGTAACAGTGTCCGCTCACTCTCTCTGTGCACATGACCTCAAACCAGCTGTCAAATCTGTCTGGATGATCTGGATACTGCTGGGGTGAATCAATGACTGCAGCCACTTGGTTCCCTTTAGACAGACTGATAGAATCACACACTGTGTTTGGATCCAGTGTGAACTGACGGATATCTAATGAAAAGAACATCACACAGCAGCAGAATGAATCATCCAAAAAAGGAAATTCATATCATGACTTACTCGCGCTCAAGTCATTTCAAACCTTTATAAATGTATCTGTTCTTCTGAACACAAAGAAAGATATTTAGAAAAATTTTAGCAACTGACATTTCTGGGACATCGTTGACTTTCATAGTCGGAGAAATATAAATGCTAGTCAAATATGACCCAGAACTGTCTACATTCTGCAAAATATCTAATTTTGTGTTCAACAAAAAAACTTATATAATTTTGTTCTATTGTGGTAGTCATTGAGTGCGTTTACATGCACAGTCATACTCACATTACACTTAGTAAGCTGCTAATGTGTAAGGTCATGTAAACTTGTAAAACAGTACATTTTATTGGGACAAGTTCATAAACGGCGTAAGCAAAACCCGCTCGGCAGAGGTAGTTTTTTACCTATTACCCCGATTTCGCACTGCATGTAAACACTGTTGCGGTTTTCTCTCAGTTTTTTTTATGTGTGCATGCCTGACACCGTAATATAAAAAGCCTAAAACGGAAGTAACAATAAAATAATGCATAAAAGTCAGCTCTGCAATCATGAGGTTGATGTAAAAACGGCAGAATAGAAAGCTATTGTTGCATTGCACAAGAACAGATGTAAAAATGCAGCTTCTGACCGATATAAAAACGATTCTCACCAATTTCCCGCTGAACTTTTAATTACTAGATGGACTATTAATGGTGACATCACAGCTCACGTGAAACCAGACAAGCCTCTAAAATCTATGTAATCGTGATTTTCCATGTAGCCGGTTTATTGATATGTATGTAAACACGTGAAATCAGGTTTCTTTCTAAGCTGGGGCCCGTTTCAATAAGGAAGTTCAACCAACACCGAGTTAAAATCTGAACTCTGAGTTGATTTACTCAGAGAATCGCTACTCTGAGTTTTCAGTTTCAGAGCAGCTGATTTGAGTTAGTTCAATCGACTCTGAGTAAGTTCACTCTAGGTTATGCGCGTGCAGCACGGCGATGAAAAGCCATCATCAATTGATTGAAGATAGCACGATTCACCATGGCAACGGCACGTGACAAAAAGCGCTCTGTTTATTTCTCACCAATCAAATTGAAGGTTCTGTTACAAGCGTACGGTGAATATGAGCAGATATTTAGAAAAAAGAGCATCACAGCTGCAGCAGCAAAAGAAAGAGAGTTGACGTGGGAGAAAAGTGCTTCACGTGTTAATGCGCAAGTTTATATGTCAATCACTTTTATATTTATTTTGTTGAAACTGTGAATTATATTTAACTCTCTCGCTCTCATGTAGGTGCTATCCTTCTGCAATAAAAAGGTCTTGGCAGCAGCTGAATATGAAATATACAACGGCGTCGTAAAAAAAAAAAAAATAAAGTCGGGAATAAAGTCGAAATGTTACGAGAATAAAGTCGAAATATTTTGAGAAAAATCACAGAATTGCTAGAAACAATGGCTGTAGAGGATTTGGTTGAATCCTACTTTAGATTAGGATTTAGCAATAATGAAATTATTTGTCTTTAGTCGCATCATCATGGAGTTATAATTAGTAAAAGGACACTGCAGCGGTCATGTAGGAAACTGAATTTATTCAGAAGAAAAAATCAGACATGAACTACGAATTAACTCACTGATTCAGGTGACGTGCTTAAACATAACTTAAACTCTTAAACTACAACTTTCACGAAAATAAAATACGTATTACGACGAGTTTATTCTCGAAACTTTTCTACTTTAGTCTCGAAACTTTTTTACTTTATTCTCGAAACATTTCGACTTTATTCTCGAAATCTTGAATTTGTTATATTTTTAACGTGGCACTAAAACGCCGTCGTAGCTTCAAGTCCAGTATAACAAGGCAATTTATACACTAATTTAAACGGTTTGGTTTTAGCCCTGATCCAGACCTGCAATGAATGTAGACAAAAAGTGTTGATATTGTAGAAAAGACATAGAAATGATCTGTCAGGTGTTGACGGAAGAGATGTGTTTTCAGCCGATTCTTAAATATGGCGACAGACTGTGTTATGACACAAGTTAAGATTGCAAAACATTTAAATTGTATTTGATGTCAACATTCTTACACATTTTACGAAATTATTGGTCTTTCGTTTTAACAAATTAAATAAAATGTATTTTTTTAATGCAGGCTTTCCTGTAGCTCAGTGATAAGAGCATAACGTTAACAACGCAAGGTTGTGGGTTCGATTCCAGGGGATTCCACGTACCCGAGTATAAATGTATCTAAGTCGCTTTGGATTAAAGCCTCTACCAAATGCATAAATGTAAATGTAAATACAATTCTTGACCGCTAGATGACAACTGTAGCCCTAAGTTTTAAGTTGTTTGAAATGAAGAGAGAGCATTTCGAGTTTGAGAGTATCTGACAAACAGCAAACGTGAAAGGACGTTTCTACAGTTGTATAGTAACTATCTGTGTTTTGATGTTTGTTCATTATTTGTCAACTATAGGCCTATTTGTCATAATTTGTGTAGGAACCCTAAAATTCTTACCAGTGTAGAGCCCTGTTGTGGTTAGCTTAAAAATGATAAAAGTGTTTCTATGTGCCTTGATTATCTGAATTCAACATGTGCAGCCTTTTAATGGTGTCCAGATGAAGCCTCATGAAGCTTTGAACCCTTTCAGCTTCACCTGGTGGTCAAATAGTGTAAAACAAGCAGATACATTACAGATGTGCCCTGATGTGGTCTGTGATGCACTGTAGTTTGCGGCAGTTAAGGCTTTGATTTAACGGTGGAGAAAAAATCTATTTCCACATCTCTTTATATCAATATAATGTGTATTTTCTGTTTGTAAATAATGATTAAATAACGTAACTGTGTAACAAACATATTATATTGGCTTGAAATGAAAGGGCTTATCAAATGTGTGTAAATCAATGAACTCAACTCAACTTTATTTATATGGCGCTTTTCACCATTTGTATTGTTACAAAGCAGCTGTACATTAGACATATTGACTATAGGCAAAACAATTAAGGTTATACCTGTAATGACAGGTTATTTAATTATTTGGTCATAATAGGAGGAAGGGAAAATATTATTATTATTATTATTATAAAACTGGAACGTGTCTGGGTTAAACTGGGCAGAGGGCAGTGCATGTGCTCGAGTAACTTGATTTAAATGGCTGTCAAAATGTTGCGGCAAGATTTGAACCGCTTCCTGAACCATCTATGACGTCAGTGGTCTAAAGCGATACAAGCCTCGCGCTTCACTGAAAGCTTCCAGGATTTCTCGACACACCCTCCGAAGCCTCGAGACAGAACGTTACATCACTACTATTACAGTTTGTTATGAAAGCCAGCAATATATTTTGTTTCGATCATTATGATATAAAAACAGGAGGCAAGGTAAGTTTTAACAAAAATACGATCCAAAGTGTTAATACATAAAGCAATATGTGCCATTATAAGACAAAATGATAAGATTATATTTTGAAAAAGTATTTTAAAATGTATATGTTGCAAATTCCTAGTGTGCCTTCAAGCAAAGGAGAATGACTTGTTTAATTAGTGCTATTATATAAAAAGGCTAAATTTATTAGTTATTAAAGTTTTCTTCTGCATTTTTAATTTTCTTATTTGGCAGATGTTGTGATGAGCAACTTCTCAGCACCAGGAAGATGAAGGGAGAGGATACAGAAATAAAACCAACTATTCATAACCATAAGTTCAGAGTTGGATAAAATAAGTACACCAACAAAAGGGTTAACCTTTTATTGTATTGCAATTGATTTGAATTAATTTATTATTTTGAAATAAGTTTAATTTATTTAGAGTTTTATTTTAAAATCTTTATATTTTTCTATTATCTTAAGTTGTCGTTGGACAATTTCCCTTATTTTCATCATAATCAATAATATATAACTGTATTGAATTTATAACATTTTAATTGATCTCTTTCATGTTTTTATGTTCTATATTTAGGAGTGGTTAAATTTTATTTTTCTTGTTAAAAGCTTTAAGTCAGGGGTCTTCAACAACCCATTAGATGAGAGATTCATGGAGCAGGGACCCCCTTATACTCAATGTGTAATCAGAGCTACAGTATTTAAATAGAAACAACCCTTATTGTCACATCAATATTATATTGAGACATTACATTAGCACTATGCATGTTATATTTGCACATACAAACTAAAAAAATAAAATCTGTATATTATTTTATTATTAATATAAATTGTTTGATTATTTTAAGGGATGTGCAGCATCATACATTTTCAAGATAGACAGTTTCCTGAACGTTAGTTTTTATTAAGGCTCAAATGAGAAGACTGACCCTGGTTAATGGCAAAAATACTATTCTAGAGGAAGAAGAAGAAGTGCGCGTATTAAAGGGGGTCTGGGGGGATCAGAGACCCCCAATGACATGTAAATATATACTTTTTTATTTGAGTAAAAAAGATAATGACAAATCTGGTTAAATTCATGCAATGAATATAGTAAATTTAATTATTTACAATAATTTATATTAAGTTTGTTTATGGGCTAGTTGGGGAATGTGATTCTTTAAAGATCCCATTCCCGGCGATCGCATTTTTCAACCTTTATTTAGTATGTAATGTTATTGTTGGAGCATAACCTATACCTGCAAAATAATAAAGCTCAAAGTTCAGTGCCAAGCGAGATATTGTCTTTAACGGAGAACTACAGAGAACAGCTGGATCGGACTACAGCCCCCTACTTCCTGGGTACATGATGTCACTATTCCGAGTGCTTTTAATAACCTCAGCCCACAGGAATATGCCAAAAAGGGGCGGGGCCTTCCTCAGAGAAGACTTCAGAGAAGAGGAAGAGCCGCTGGAGTTGTGTTCGGTTATCAAATATTGTAAACATTTGATTGAGCTACGCGCTTCATTACTTTCACTTTCATCACAGTCCTACAGCTGTCACATTCTTAGATAACCAACAGTCAAAAAACAGCTTCCATGACTTTAAAATCGGTAGTGAAAGCTGTTCTGTGTAATACACTGATATTGTGTGTGTATGTGTGTGCGTGCGTGCGTGCGCATAGCCTACCTATTGAACACTTCTATGAAACGTCCTTTGAAGTCCTGCTTGCCAATGTCTGCTGGTCAATCTGCTTGTTTTATCCAACTCCTGTCCAATATAAAAAAGCGTAACTAACATTTCTGTTAATAGTGTTAATCAACATAACCGGTCTGACGCCATTCAGTCCTGTGTCATTTCCCTCACAATAGTAGGAAAAAAACTGTGTTTGCACGTGCACTAGCAGACCTCCGTTTCACTTTGATGGATCCACATGTTTTTAACTGATGAAGTGAAGTTGACATTATTACTGTTTATTTCTCAAACCCAAAGTTTATGAATACAAGTGCACTGAGTGGGGCACCGACCAATCACAACAGCCTGAGAACCGGAAGCTCGCTGATATGTATGGGCGGGACATCTTCACACACACGCTCTAAGAGGGGAACCAATCAGGACAGACCTGGTCAGCTTCACCAATCAGAGCGTTTCGGAAGGAGGGACTTTATATAGACCGAAAGAAATCCAGTCATTTTGTGAGAGGGACAGCGGTGAGCAATAGACTTCAAATATGTGAAATATAAAGCGTTTTTTTATTACAAACACAAACATCCGTTGCATCACACCCAAAAAACATAATCGAGCCTCTGAAACACAAAAAGACTGGGTCCTTTAACATACTGACACAGATATAAATAAATGTAGAAATTAATAAATAGATGTAACAATACAGAAACAAATGTAGTAGTACAAAAATGGTACAAACTTAATAATTTTGACAGATATTTTTCTACACATTATGTATTTGTTTATTGATTTCATTATTTATACATTTCTAAATGTATTTATCTATTTATTTCTTAATCTGTGTGTATAAGCACGTTTTACATGTGAGGCTCAGTGCATCTGGTGTAAAGGGAACTCTATTAAACACATCTGATCTCCTCATAATTCTGATATCATCTCTTTGTCCTGAGAGTTTATTTTCTACACATGACATTAGATGTTTTAATTAGAGAATAAACTGTGATGGAATATTCATTTACCCTGGTTATCATTTATACTGTTAGACGACCAGTCTGAATGATGAGTGTCTATCTAATCCAAACATAGGATAGAGAGGTTGAGTGAATGTGGTGTGAACTCTGTGGATGAGACTCATTGTGTCGTTTGAGACGCTGTAGAAGGACAGAATACCTGCACTGTGATCCACATACACTCCTACTCTAGAAGAATTTGGGAGAAGAGAAACCAGCATTTCTGAATTATTATGAATGAATGAATAATGGTGTGGAGAGCAGAACAAACTCCAGGACTGATCATTACGTCCAGCTGCACTCTCAAGACCGACTCCTTTCCTACTGAAGCTCTTATATACCACTGCTATAGATACACCCAACATTCCATTCCCTTCCCACTCCACCTCCCAGTAACAGTGTTCACTCACACTCTCTGTGCACAACACGTTCATCCAGCTCTCAAATCTGTCTGGATGATCTGGATACTGCTGGGGTGAATCAATGACTGCAGCCGCTCGGCTCTCTTCAGACAGTCTGAGGTAATAATTCACTGTGTTTGGATCCAGTGTGAACTGACGGAAATCTGATGAGAAGAACTCAATATTACACATCATTACAGGTGACGTGAGTATATGTTGAGGAATACATATGGCATCACCAAACATACTGTCTGAGATTCAAATGATCTTCCACACATTTGGGTACGATGATTTTTAGACTTTTGAGCTGCTGTATAATCTGTGTTATGAGCTGTGTTTAGTCATTCCACTGGACTGTACGTCTGCTGTATGATTTATTTGTCTCAGTTACTTACATTGTAGGAATTCCCTCCTGCTTTTGGGTTCAGGGACCTTGATGCTTGTCACTATGGAAACCAAATGATACCGGGTATTTGATTTATACTGCATTCAGTTTTAATTTATAAAAACAATAAATTCACATCCATCAGTTCACCAGAAATCTTGTGGATCTCCTCTCTGCAGAAACGCTGCAGTTTCTCTCTGAATTGAGACACAGATTTCACAACATCATCAAAAGAGACGTCAGAAGAGACACTGATGTGTTCTGTTGACCCAGAGACAGTGAGACACTGGAAACTCTACAGACACACAGACAACAAACAACAAATCAAAATTAGCAAAACTTTTATTCACCAAGTGCACACACACACGTCAGGTTTATTATCTCTATGATGACAGTCCATGAGCACCCTTAGCGCCCTCTATGGGCCAGCCGCCACTGGTCTTGACCCTCAAACAGCCCTTTAAAGGGTTCTCAGAAAGTGAGGACCGCTCAAAATGTCCTCACTTTACTCTCTTAGTCCTCACTCTGCTGGTCAAAAATTTTAACTGGTCCTCATAAAGATAGATGTACAAGTACACACACATACACACACACACACACACAAGAGGCAGTGTGAAGGGGCAGACGTTGCCTAATGGTAAGAGAGTCGGACTCGTGACCAGAAGGTTGCCGGTTGGATCCTCAGGGCCAGCGGGTAACGACTGAGGTGCCCTTGAGCAAGGCATCTTACCCCTACTTGCTCCCCGGGCGCTGCAGTGATAGCTGCCCACTGCTCCGGGTGCACGTGTGTTCACCACTTGCTGTGCATGTGTTCACTACTCACTGGATGGGTTAAACGTCACATTTCGAGTGTGGGTCACCATATCTGATTAATAGGTCACCTTTACAAACACCTTTAATTGTAACCAGTCGTTCATTTTATTTACCTGGAGAAACTGAATGTGATCTTGTGTTTGTGAAATCTTCTCCAGCTCAGTGTTTGTTCTCTTCAGATCTTCAATCTCCTGCTTGAGTCGCTCCCAGAGTCCTTCAGCTGAAGCTAATGCAGTCTTCTCCTGATCTCTGATCAGCTGTGTCACCTCAGACATCAGTTCAGTGAACGTCTTCTTACAGTCCTCCAGTGCTGACTGTGCACACCGCTGTAACACACAAAATTCAAATGTACTGCCTGCTACAGGTCTCAAAAAAGTTGGCACGTGGGCAACAACTGGCTAAAAAAGCAAGCAGTTCTGTTACATGATTAGCTATAAAAGGGATGTCTTAGAGAAGCAGAGTCCCTCAGAAGTGAAGATGGGCAGAGGCTCTCCAATCTGTGACAGACGTAAAGAGATTGTGGAATACTTTAAAAACAATGTTCCTTAACGTCAAATTGCAAATGCTTTGTGCATAAATCATCAAAAGATTCAGAGAAACTTGAGAAATCTCTGTGCCTAAGGGACAAGGCCGACACTGCATCATTCATAGGCATGATTGTGTTAATGATATTACTAAAGTCGGTAAACACAATCCGCCGTGCCATCAGCAGATGCCAACTAAAGCTCTATCATGCAAAAAGAAGCCATATGTGAACATGGTCCAGATCGCCGTCGTGTCCTGTGGGCCAAGGCTCATTTAAAATGGACTGTTTCAAAGTGGAATAGTGTTCTATGGTCAGACGAGTCCAAATTTGACATTCTTGTTGGAAATCACGGACGTCGTGTCCTCCGGTTTAAAGAGGAGGGAGACCTTCCAGCGTTCAGTTCAAAAACCAGCATCTCTGATGGTATGTGGGTGCATAAGTGCATACGGTATGGGCAGCTTGCTTGTTTTGGAAGGCTCTGTGAATGCTGAAAGGTATATTGTTGGAGCCACACATTGGGTTTGACTTTTATTTCTTCTTCTTGTACTGTCGTGACGTCATTACTGTGGGTCGCACCGGGGGTGTGGTGTCTACATTAGTGTGTGTGTGTGTTCACCTGTGAGGTTATGGATCATGGCTGGAGGGTGAGCATGGGGAGAAACTTTCTATTGACCGTCACCATCGCTAACATCATCACCATCATATGCATTGTCTGAGGTATCTTTGCACGATTTTCATGAGTACATCAATAAACGTAAGTGCTTATGTTTTCTAAGCTTGTGAAAGAGAGTAATAAAGACATTCCATCATGTGCAATGGTTCAGCATGACGCGTCTTCAATTGTTAATCCTCATGTTTCAGCCTGCTGCGGCGTTTGGTTTAGTTTTTATGTAAAATGCGCCGCAATATATATAAAGGTTTTAGAGCAACATTGGCTTCCTCCAAACGACGTCTATTTCAGTGAAGGCCTTGTATACTTCAGCAGGACAATGCAAAACCACATACTGCGGCTATTACAACAGAATGGCTTCGTCGTAGAAGAGTCCGGGTACTGAATTATACTGCCTGCAATCCAGATCTTTCACCTCTAGAGAACATTTGGCGCAGCATTAAACGAAGAATACGTCAAAGACGACCAAGAACTCTTCAGCAGCTGGAAACCTATATAAGGCAAGAATGGGACCAAATTCCAACACCAAAACTCCAGCAACTCATAGCCTCAATGCTCAGACATCTTCAAACTGTTTTGAAAAGAAAAGGAGATGCTACACCATGGTGAACATGCCCCTGTCCCAACTATTTTAAGACCTGTAGCAGGAATCAAATGAGCTCATTTTGTGCAATTTTCTTTTACATTTCTCAATTTTATGCCCTATCCCAGGGGTGTCCAAAGTCAGTCCTGGAGGGCCTGTGTCCTGCAAAGTTTAGCTTCATGTTGAGCCAAGTTAGAGCTAAACTCTGCAGGACTGTGGCCCTCCAGGACTGACATTGGACACCCTTGCCCTTCCCCTAAACCTAAAGAACAGAAAACTTTTAGCATTTTTAGATTTTCAAAAAATATTGTTTTGCACGATTTATAAGCTTTTTGCCAATGGGGATCTACATTTTGTTCCCCACGGTGACACGAGTCCCCATGTGCTGGTGAGCATTCAGGTTCAGGTCCCCACTGGGATATAAAAACATGGCCACGCTCACACAAAAACATTACAGCTCTCACCTAGACGTTTTATTCCATTGACTTTCATTCATATGCATGTCAATGTGTAACGCAAGAAAAGAATATCAGCATTTTGCTGTGTTCCAAAGATCAAGACCGATTATCTCTGAAAATGTGGCATGACTGAGACTTCAGTGAGACATCTAATCACATCTCATCTCACCTCATCTCATCTCACCTTACGAGAGTCCACAGTGTCTCTGAGCTTCTGAAGATCTTTCTCTCTCCTCTGGATCTTCTGCTGGAGTTTATTCTGTGTTTCTACCAACTGACTCTGAAAGAAACAAAGAAACATTATTTAAACGTGAGCAAAGTTACATACCGAAACAGGGAAAGATGTTTTAACCACACACATAAACACTTTGATTCATTTCTCACCCGTTTCTCTGTGTTTGCTGCTGAAATTGATGCAGTGTCATGATTTCTGTGTTCATCCAAACACAACAAACAGATACATCTCTGACACTGAATACAGTAAATCTCCATCACTTTATCATGTTGAGGGCAGATCATCTCCTGCAGTCGTCTGGTGGGATCTATCAGGTTGTGTCTTCTGCCTCTGAAGAGATTCTCATGTTGCTCAAGATGAGTTTGACAGTAAGAGTTGAGACACATCAGACAGGATTTGATGGCTTTGTGTTTTCGTCCAGTACAGACGTCACACTCCACATCTCCAGTGTCACAGTGATCAGAAAGTTTCATCTTCTTCAGTTTCTCCACCATTTTAACAACCATCACGTTTCGGGCTAAAATCGGTCGTGGACTGAAAGTTTGTCTGCACTGAGGGCAGCTGTAGATTCTCATCTGATCTTCTTGATTCCAGCAGTCTGTGATACATCTCATACAGTAAGTGTGTCCACAGGGAACAGTCACTGGATCCTTCAGTAGATCCAGACACACTGAACACATCAACTCATCCTCTGAAAAACCTACTGCCATTTCACTGAATACACAGAGACACAGATAACACACAACTGAAGTGATGAGTTTCTATCTTCTGCAGAACACAACAAAGATATTTTGAAGAATGTTGATGTCCAAAAACTGTTGGTACCCATTGAATTCATCGGTTTTGTGTTCAAACAATAGAAGTCAATGAGTACCAACAGTTTTTGGCTATCAGCATTCTTCAAAATATTTTTTGGGGGTTTGAAATGACTTAAGGGTGAATAAACGATGACTTTCATTTTCATTTGTTGGGTGAACTACGGATTTGTTTATAAAGAATTTGCACATATAGTACACATTTATGTTTGTTATGTATGGAGGACAAAAAACGACTTAAGTATAAAGAAATAAATACATGCATAAATGGATAAATGAATAAATATATGCAGAAATAAATAATTAAATAAATAAATACATGCAAAAAATAATACATGTATGTTTGACCTTACCATTTCGAAGTCCCCTACTCGTTTTTATTCATTTATAGTTTCACATTTTAGAGCAGTATTATAAACTCCATAAAAAAATACATTTTAATTATGAAAATCTTAGGAACATTTCTTGAGAATGTCCGAATCAGGGGTCGGTTGCACCAGTGTGTGTAAGTTACAACTTAGCCTTGTTTTGACTTACTTTAAAGCATAGTGTTACGTATAAATTAAATATTTACGTAAGCCTCTTGTCAGGAGTAACTTTAGGAATAAAAAAGCTGACTCGCTGAACTGATTGAGAAAGCTTATTTCACTCGCATTCTCGAATGATTTACACACATTATAATGCAGACATTTACAGTTACTTACCTTTTAAAATAGAGAACATTTTGTGATGACACTACATTATTAGCGGCTCTAACAACAACCATTCCTATTGTATCTGCCTGTGATGTGCAGGTCAAAATAAAAAAAAACTTTATTTATTTATTTGACAAATAACAGTAAAATGAAATCCCCCATAATACATGTCATTTATTATGATTTAATTGGATTGTGTTGGTTTTAAAAAGCATTGGTTTATAAATCTTGTTTAATTTGAAATATTTAATAAAATACCTATTTTGTTATTCATGATAAGGTAGTATTCAATTCTATTTGAGAAAAAAAATATCGTTATTATGTGAGGTGAAATAAGTTTAAATCAAGAAAGTATTGAAATTTACAACATTTCAACAACTTTTTCTTACAGATTTAAAGGCTGCTATTGGACTGTTGAAGGTAAATGTCATATTATGCGACTACAAATTACTTTGCGGAGAGCTTACAAACTATTAGCCGGGATCTTGATGGAGTCCAGGAGTAAAAGGTGTGAAAGTAAGCCGGTGCAGATCCAGTGATAGTCCTCTAGGCAAGCATTAGTGACTTGAATCTGATACGGGCTTCAACTGGTAGCCAGTGGAGAGAGATGAAAAGGGGTGTCACGTGAGCCCTTTTGAGATGTTGGAAGATGAGGCGTGCAGCTGCGTTCTGAACCAGCTGTGGAGCGGTTTGATAGCCTTTGCAGGAAGACCACCACACCAGCAGGAAGGAGAGCACTGCAGTTGTGCAACCTTGAGCTAATGATTCTCTTTCTGCCTCCGCCTCGGGATGCCCATCCCGAGAAAGGGAGAGATTCCGGCAGGTCCAGATGAACTTCATATGCCAATCCCTAGCTAGGGATTATGCCAGCCACAGCGGAAAATCCCGTGCCATCCTCCTGCGAGAGCCTGAGGAATGACTGACCATCCCAGCGCCATTTCAGGCAATTCCATCACTACCCAAGAGCAAAGACGGACTACTTGTCAAATGAATGCTAAAGTTACAATACTTAGTATTTAATGCTAAACTTACATCACACGACAGCAGTTTGATGTTATAGCTGCATTCAGTCGCCCTGATTGGAGGTTGCTGGGTGGGTGTTTGTGGCAAGTGGGGGGGCAGGTTGGTTGTGGTTGGGGGGTTTATTTGTTGGGGCGGTGTAGATCTGGTTTGGTCTTGTTATGTGGTTGATGTCGGATAACAGAGGAATAGTTACAACATGCCATTACTATTTTTCGCTGGTTGTTCCTGTGTTCTCTGGAAACCTGCACGGTTTCAGTGAGTGGGACGTCCTGGGTCGCGGGCTCTCCCTCATCGTTGTGGATGTTTGCTCTGTGGCTTTTGGTCGGGTCACTGAGTGCAACTATGACACGTCAGAGGGGATCTGGGCTTACCGGTTGAGCCTGGTTTCTCCCGAGCTTATTTTTTCTCCATTATTCATCATTGGAGTTTGGGTTCCTTGCCACAGCAGGGCGGTGTTGGCTTGTTCACTGGGAGACTCCATTTATTTACTTATTTAATTATTTATTTATTAGATATTATTTATTAGAATGATCTTGCTTGTTCTATAAACACCATGCACTGTGCTGTTTTACCTTTGTGTTCTTCTTATTTGCACCTGTAAAGCTGCTTTGGAACAATGCACATTGTGAAAAGCGCTATATAAATCAACTTGAATTGAATTGAGATCACCAGGGCCTGGACAAGGAGTTGTGACGCATGCTCAATGAGATAGTGTCTAACCTTTCTAATGTTGAACAAGGCATATGGGCATGACCGCATTGTCTGTGCAATGTGATCATTGAAAGCTAGGGTGACCATATGAGCCAAAATAACCAGACACAAAAACAGCTTCTTCCCTCAGGCCATCTACCTCTTCGAGAGTTAAATGTTTTTATTAGGGATGCACCGATACCAGTATCGGGTATCGGCCCGATACCAAGGTCATGTACTCGTATTCGTCCTCGTAATGACAGACCGATACCAATAACGGATACCTCACGTGACATACATAGAGCCCTATGATCTCCACAATGCTTGATGCACAGTGTTTAAATATGTATTCTGCTTGTTTTGCATGACTGTGTGTGAAAGAGTGGTGCGGTTGCGTGTACTGAACCTGAACGCATTGTGCTTGTGAAGCCTTCAGAGCCACCGCTTCACTGCACGTGGACACAACCATATAAACAAACACCATTTGCGGTGAACCGTCAAAATAAAAGTCAGCTTAACTTAAACAAACGCTCTTTGCTGCGTTCCGTCAAAATAAAAGTCAGGTTGACTTGATCAAGTTATGATACAGTCACATTTTACCACAACGACCCCCTTGAATTATTTATAATTCAACCACAGAGTATATTGTTTACTTTAGCAAACTGAAGTAAATGTGCTAGTAAAATTGTGCTACTTATAAAAAATTACATTTAAATTACAATTTAAATACAATTAAAAAGTAGACCTAAAAACAAAAGATTTTTTTTAGCAGTGAGATACTGGTTTATTAACATAATTGTACATTATACAGGCATAAGTTATCAGTATCGGCGAATACCAGGGAAAAATATCGGTATCGTACTCAGTCTTTAAAAAATGGTATCGGTGCATCCCTAGTTTTTACCCACTGTGCAATTTGTAACTGGGTTATTAATTAAATCCTGCAGATAATACACTATTTATTTTTACAAAAGTTTTTCTGTTAATTATATATTCATTCTGCTGTATATAACACATACCTTGTATTACAATAGTTTCTTGTACATATTTACATACACACATAGCTTTACTCTTTATATATATATGCTTATCTCAATATTTAATGCCCATAGGCCCTTATTTAAATCATATGTGTACTGTATTCTACTGTGTTATGGTCTCAGTGAACTGTTGTTGATGTTTCTGTGTACTGGATGCTCCGGTCACCAAACAAATTCCTTGTATGTGCAAACGTCATCAAGGTTTAGTATTTCAGGTTTATTTTATAAAGGCAGTCATTATATTTCAAGGTAAGAAAGACTACAATGAACTACAATGATTATACGTCTTAAGCGATGTTAAATGTTCATTTTATGATTCTTTTTTTCACTGAAATGGGAGAACCTCGATGACGTATTCGGTTGACCAATCCTGTCAAGGACGCGTCCGGGAGATTTGGCTCATATGGTCACTCTATACTGAGCCTCTAGTGGTGACTTTATGTTCACATTTAAGAAAGAACTTAAGAAAGGCTGGTGCAACCCGACCCATATATACAAGCACATACAGTATTTACTCAAATATATAAAGACTATAAAGGTTATGTTGATTTGCTCATTGGTCGATTCAGATAAACCGAAAGTAAAACTGATGACAAAAACAACTGATCCAGACAGCAACACAACTAAAAACACAAATATAAAGTCAGAATAATCCCTTTAAAAGACTCAAGAACTGCAGTGTTACTCACCTCACGAGAACGAGCGACACACGTTACATGCGACAAACACACAACTGTGTTGAACACTTGAAACATGAATATGAATGACTAACTCATTCTTTCGCTCTCATTGGTCGACCTCATTTGTAAACTTAAATCACGAGCGCTTTATAAATAAAACAAGACTCGGACTATTAAAGGATTAAAGGTTTTTGTCTTATAATTAACAATATAACAGAATATAAAATATCAATTTAATAATTATAAAATATACCTTTAAACTTATTTTTAGAACTTCTGCTGATGTAAAGCTGTGGGAGAGATGGATAAGGGTGGAAAAATATCTATTCATTTGAGTTATATTGTAATAATCAGACTTTATCTGTGTTTAAAGCATTCAAGCAGAGCAGAATAAAAACATCGCAGACAGCTGGAAAAGCCATTTTAAAAAAGCCATTTTATTGCAATTATAACCAGTCAGTTTATGACAAATCTCCAGATATCATCGATGAGCTACAGAGAGAGAATAAATCATGAAGATTTAAATGTGAGACAGTGAGAGAGAAGTTCATCAACCATTGAAATATAACAGCAGATCTCTCTCACGTCTCCTCAGATGAGCAGAAACTGAGCACTTGTGACGAAAGCGAAGCATCAACCCCTCACACTTAGCCTTTGAGTTATCAGTTATGATGTCAGCGAGTGTTAAACGTCAGGATCTGAGAGGTAGCCATGGAAACCCACCAGCGTGAGCCCGTCCCGCACCGATCTGCTCAGAGTTTACTGTGTGTGTTTTGAAATAAAGAAAAGCTCGAGCCCCTCACCTTCATAAAGCACAAGAGCCAAACACGTTAAAGACGAGAATTTAAGGCTATAGTGCCGCTTCCTTCCTTCAATCTTTCTCACCAGTGCACTAAAAATACATCCAATACATGTTACCGCTCGGAACAAAGAGACACAAGCTGTGTGCATATCTGTAATATTATCTGTGCTGGTTTACTAAATGTCTCTTAAGTGTGTGTTAAGCCCAAAAGCATCGAAAAGATCTCAAGAGAGAGAGAGAGAGAGAGAGAGAGAGAGCAGGTGATATCATGATCGAATATGTTCGTCCTTACACCATTATAAAAACTTCTGAATAAAATACAGTTTAGTAGAAAGCAGTGTCACTTTGGTCCCCTTCAAATACATCTTCTTCACTTTATCATCCGTTATTTTTTACACGTCCTTTTTACGTCAGCTAGAAAAATAAGATTCAGAATCGCGAGCGTCTCCGTAGAAAAATAACATTCCACGTTTTGATTTCTATCCTACACGAGACACGAAAACACAGATTTGGTCCTCGGGTTTGAGTCGAGTTGTGTGAATATTGATTGTCGAGAGAACCGTTGTACGGTGTTTAATACACGATGGCGCTAAATTGAAACGAAAAAAGACAAAACAAAACAAAAAGCATCTCTGAGTTTCTGTCTATGATGTTTGTGAGGGAATGACGGGGTCCAGATGTTTTATTCGGGTTTGGGTTCGGGGGTCTCGCTCTTGGCCTCCAGTGCCTCTTCATCGCTCTCGATTCCAGAGCGACTGACGATACGCCGGACGAAGGGCATATCTCCACGCCTGGACACACAAACATCACGTTTATACTTTGAGATAATAAGGCGGTCAGTGAAAATAGTCCAAAAACGAACAATCGCATGTTTCACACCTGAGTTTGCTCCTCAGAGTGTTGACCTCGCGGTTCATGGCGTCGGCCGATTCGCTGGCGTCCTCCAGCTCTCTCTGCAGTTTCCTGCGGTTGGCGTTCGCCCGCTGCGCCTCCTCCTCCGACTCCTCCAGCTGTCGCTTCAGCTGCTTCATGCGGCTGTTCAACTTGTCAGCCTGCAGCCAATCAGAAACATTCGATGAAGAGACACTTCAGCCAATCAGATCGAGTACCACCTTTGATTTAAAGGTGTGAGCCCTTTGAGCGTATCTCACCTGATCTTTAAACTGCTCCGAGCTGCGTCTCTCATCGTCCACCTGCAGAATCACCTCCTTCAGCTTCTTCTCGGCACGACGCACCAGCTTGGACGCCTGCTGTCTCTCTCTAATGTACAGACCCGGGGTCAGTTTACACTGCAGACGTACGTCACATCTCCAGTACGTGATTTACGGTGTGCGGTGAACACTTACTTGGTCTCGACGTCCAGCTGCTCCTCCAGTTGGCCGATCTTGGCCTCCAGGGCGCCGATGGTGGCCTTGTACTTGCTCTTGACGGCTCCCTCCAGCTCGGTGAGTTTGAGCTTCATCTCCTTGTTCTGCCGCTCCATCTGTGAGCGCGCCCCCTCCAGACGCTGAGAGGTACTGCGCTCGGCCGTCAGCTCCACGTTGGTCTGATCCACCTGCAGCAGAGATCTCTTCAGACGGTCGTTCACCAGCTCAGTGTTGTTCTGCTCCTCCTCTAACTCCTCCTCCAGCTGAGCGATACGAGACTCCAGACGCCTCCTCTCCTCTGAGCCCAGAGCTCTGGTCACACACACACACAAACACACACATGAGGATCTATTCTGTCTGTGGGGGGTCTCACGCTTCTTATCCTTTGTGTCTCACCCTTTAGACAACAGATTGTTCATCTCATCCTGAAGTTCGTCTCTCTCTTGCTGCGCTTGTCTCTTGGCGCGCTCGGCGGCCGCCAGCTCCTGTGGATAGAGACACAGAGTCAGAACACAGAGCCGAGACTGAACCGAAGTCAAGCCGAGAGATAGAGAGAGAAACACAAACCTCCTGCATCTGGATCATCTCTGCTTCCATGCTCTTCACCTTCTTCTCGTTCTCTTTGCTCTGAGCCAGAATCTCTTCTCTGGACACACGCGTGTCGTCCAGCTCCCGCAGCAGATCTTTCATCTGAAGCTGATGGTTTGATCAGGAAAACACAGATTTATCAGCACTGCAGATCTCCAGCGCTTCATCCTAAACACTCAACCCATCATCATTGCTTTGATCCTTATTTACATTTTTTACTTTGACCAAAACGTCACAATTGCAAACTTGCAAAGCAGTAGTGCATAAAACAAATAAATATAATAAATACAGTTTTTAATTAATTTTAAAATAATAATAGTTTAGAAATAATAATATAGAATAATAAAATATTAAAACGTATAAGAATCATCTATAATATGAAATTATATTTATAGAAATATGAAAATTCTGAATTAAAAAATAATTGTATTATTTATAAAATATGCCATATCTATTTATTGTAAAAATCTAAAACATTAAAAAATAACAAACCATTATAATATAATTATAAGTGATAAAAATGAAATAAATATATCAATTCCTAAACAACTGTTAAGGTATATGTGGTATTATAAAATACAAATAAATATTATAATTATATATAAAAACTGTAAATTATAAAAATTATACGAAAATACGAGAAAATAATATATAAATGAATTTGTAACAATAACACTGAATAAAGAAATATAAACATACAATTATATTAAATAATTCCAAAACTAGAAAATTATAATTATATGAAAACGCTAATTCATAAAAACATTTATTAAAAGATATTTTACAAAATTATAGAACTTGTTATAGTTAAATTATTAAAAATATTTTTTTTATCAATTAAATTCAATGGTGTGACGGCAAAAATTTAGAATAAAAAAATTGAAGATAAATATATGATTACATTTTATATGATAAATATTAATAATATCAAACAATGATATATTAACAGTTTGTTTTCCAAACTTTGCTATGTCACACAATATGACAGGATTTATCTGTAGAAGTGTGAAACCGGTTACCTGCACTTTCTTCAGCTGTTTGAGAGCCTCATCACGGCTCTTGTTGGCCTGGTCGATGGCCGCCTCCAGATCCTTCAGGTCCAGCTCCATCTTCTTACGCGCCGCCATGGCGAGAGCACGCTGTTTGCGCTCGTCCTCCAGCTCCATCTCCATCTCGCGAACCTGTCAACCCACAATTACTACCGGCCCGACGCTCTTCCCACATTGAGGAAACGTTATTTGAAGTTCTCATACCTGTTTGATCAGCTGTCTCTTCTTCTCCTCTCCCAGCTCGTCTCGGCCCAGCAGATCTCTCTCATACTGCGCCTTCATGGCCTGCATGTTGACCTCCAGACGCAGTTTGGCATCTTCAGTGCCCTGCAGCTCATCCTCCAGCTCCTCCAGCTGTGTCCTCATCTCCTCCAGCTGCTGCTCCATCCCACGCTTGGACTTCTCCAGCTCGTGCACCTGAGGACGGAGAGGAGCTATGAGGTCACGTCGGCGGAGGAGAAGAAAGGAAGAGAAGTTCCCGAAGGGTCACTTACGCTCTTGCCCACGTCGTCTTTGGAGGACACCAGGTCTTCCATCTCGGCGCGGAGCAGTTTGCTACTGCGGTCCAGCTCGTCCTTCATGTCCCTCAGGGTCTCCAGCTCTCGGGCCAGCGCCAGCGCGCGGGTCTCTTTCTCACGAGCTTCGGCCTCGGCGCGGTCACGCTCCTCGGCGTAGCGAGCAGAGATGGACTTCTCCTCAGCCAGCATCTAGGAAACAAACGGTAAGAGCGTCAGCATCGAGACGTTCTGCCGGGTTTGCAGGTAAGCTCGGGTCAGCCCTGTCGTTTCTCACCTGATCAAACTTCTTCTGCTTCTTCTCCAAGTTGGAGACGATCTGTCGCAGGTGGTCCTGGTCCACGACCATGTCGTCCAGCTCCTGCTGCAGTCGGGTCTTGGTCTTGTCCAGTTTGTCAAAGGCGGAGTTCCTCTCTTCCAGACGCTGCGAGACGGCCTCCAGGTCTCTCTGAACGCGCTTCTTGGTTTCCTCGGCGCTCTCAAGAGAACCCACTTCCTGTTCCATTTTCTTCTTCATCTCGACCAGCTGCGGGAAGATGTGAGATCAAACAGCGCTCGCAGACGCCTAGAAACATGGGGTACTTAGTGTGTATGCGTGACATACCTGAGACTGCAGGGTGCCCATCTGTTTCTCCAGGTTTCTCTTGGCCTCCTCTTCCTCCTCCAGCTGCTCCTTCAGACCGTGATGCTCGTCCTCCAGCTGCCTCAGACGAGTGTTCAGAGTCAGCTTCTGCCGCGTCTCCTCCTGCAGGACTTCCTATAGGACACACACATGATGGAGAGAGTGAGACGCGCGCCCCCACACATCCCATAATGCAACAGTAATGTCACAGCCATACCTGCACGTCCTGCAGCTGAGACTCAACGGCGGAACAATCCTTTGTGGCTTTGATGGATTTGCCCTCGATCTCGTTTAACAGACCGGTGACGTTGTCCAGCTCCATCTGAGGATGGAGGAGATGTTTAGAACCGAGCGTAGAACCAACGTTCAGAAGAGTGGCGATCGTGTGAGCTACGCACCTGCATCTTGGTCATTTTCTCGGACATTTCCAGTCGCTGTCTCTCGCTCTCGGCGTGTTTGACCTGCAGCTCCTGCAGTTGTGTCTCAGCTTTCTTTCTGCGTTGTTCAGAATCTCCTTTACCCTGCATGAGCGTCTGCAGCTCGATCTGAAGCTCGTTCCTCTCTGACTCAAGAGCCTGCTTCGTCTTCTCCATAGACACTTTATTCTGAAGAGAGAGAGAGAGACTGAACACATGTCCTGAGAGGCTAGTCAATGTGTGTTTGTACAGCCAGGTTATTGTGCTTGTAAGTGAAAGTTTGTGTATTAGTTAGTATGTGCGTTTCAGTAGAGTTTGTGTGTGTTACTGACAGTGAGTGTGTATTAGTTAGCATTAATAAGTTGTTTTTTAGTGTGTTTCAGTAAAGTGTGTGTGTTACTGAAAAGTGTGTGTGTGTCTGCAGGCTGTTTTGTGATGCTGCAGTGTTCTCCTGTGTTAACTCTGTGTGTGTGTGTGTGTGTGTCTGTGTGTGGGTGTGTTTGTGCACATTTAGTGAGTGTGTGTATTTGTGTGTGTTTTAAGTGTGTGTATTATTATAAAATTGTGTGTTTGTGAAAACTTTTAGTTAGTGTGTGTTTGTGAAAACTTGTGTTTTAGTTAGTGTGTTGCTTAGGGTGTGTGTTTTAGTAAAGTGTGTATGTGTGTTACTAAGAGCGAGTGTGTATAAGTTAGCATATGTGTATATAAATTAGTGTCTGTTTGTAAGAAAGTGTGTTTACGTGTTTGTTTTAGTTAGGGTGTGTGTTGCTTAGGCTGTGTGTTACTGACAGTGAGTATGTATTAGTTAGCATTAAAGAGTGTGTTATTGGAGTGTGTATTTTAGTGTGTTTCAGTAAAGTGTGTTTGTTGCTGAAAATGTGTGTGTCTGTATTACAATGCGTGTCTTAGTGAGTGTATGTAGTGACAGCGTGTCTGTATTAGTTAGTTTGTGTGTGTGTGTGTGTAAACATGTTTGTATTGTTTAGAATGTATGTATTAGTGAATATGTTTCAGTAACGTAAGTCTGTGTGTGTGTGTGTAAGGGTGTATGTTGCTCAGGGTGTTGCAGTAAGGGCATGTGTTAGTAAGTGTGTGTAACAGACCGTGTGTGTTTCTCAGGGTGTGTCAGTATGAGTGTATGTTATTATGGATGTTTTAACGTTGTGTTGCTCAGTGTGTGTGTGTTTGTTTGTGTGTGTGTGTGAGTGACTTACCCTCTTGACCTGCTCCAGTTGTTCATTGAGCTCATCGAAGGCTTGACCGTGTTTCAGTCTCATGTCGGCCACCAGCTGCTCGTGAACTTTAGCTTCATCCTCCAGACTCTTCTTCAGATGAGCCACTTCTGTCTCACGCTTCGACCTGTCATGACATCATCACAGTCACGTGATCATCATCACGCCACACATCAGAAGAACGAGCTGAATGTGTGTGTGTGTACCTGAGCTCTTGTTGAGCGGCGGTTGAGTCCAGCGTGTCCTCCAGCTCAGTCTTGAGGGCCTCCAGCTCCTCGCCCAGATCTCGCCGGTGTTTCTCGGCTTTGACTCGAGCCAGTCTCTCCAGCTCCAGATCCTCCTGAAGTTCACTGAGCTGAGCCTCCAGCTCGCGGATCTTCTTCTGAGCCAGATTCTTCTGAGCCGCTTCCTCTTCAATCCTGAGGACACAATCACTTCCTGAGTCTGGTGTGTGACAACGCAACACTGTTGTTAATCCAGTGGTGAGTGTCGGGGGATGTGATGTGACGAGTGAATGACACACCTGGCTAGCGCCTCCTGGAGCTCCTCCTCTTTTTTGGCAAGTTGAGCACGGAGTTCAGCGATCTGCGCCTGCAGTTCAGCGATCTGATCGTGCTGCTCGGTGGAGTCGCCCTCCAGTTTCCTGCGGTTCTTCTCCAGCTCCTGCCTCTGTTTCTCCTCTCGCCGCAGACGGTCTGAAATCAAAAGAGAGGTTTGTGCCTTGGAACACCCGCCGGATCTCGCGTCAACAGTCAGAAGAACAAACAAACTTGCTCACCCTCCAGATCCGTGATCATGGCCTCGTGTTTGTTCTTCAGCTTCTGCAGACTCTTGGACTTCTCCTCCTCCTCGGCAAGGTTGGATGTGAACTCGGCGATCCGTTCTTCATACAGTTTCTTCTCCTGTAAGCGCAGCACACAGACAGGGGGTTACAAACCTCTGCGCTCGTCTTTCATACAATCACGACACTTCTCTCAACAGACACTGACCTTAGTCAGCTTGTTGTTCTGATCCTCGAACAGCATCAGCTCCTCCTCGGTCTTCTTCATCTTGGACTCCATCGTAACCTTCTCCAGCTGCAGTTTCTGCCGGGCGGCTTCCTCCTCGTCCAGCTGCTGCTCCAGGTCCTGTCGGAGCAAAACACATCTCATTTCTCATTCAACCAATCACACGCACTTGAGCCGTCTCCGAGCGCTTCTTACAGTGATGTTCTGCTGCATCTTCTTCTTCTCGGCCTGCAGGTGATTGGCGCGCTCCTCCTCCTCCTCCACACGCGCCTCCAGGTCATGAAGGATCTCCTCCAGCTCTTGTTTCTTGGCCACAAGTCGGTTCCTCATCTCGTCGGCCTCAGCGCAAAGGTCCATCTCGGCCTGCAGCTGCTCCTGAAGGGCTAGCTTCTCAGCGCTCAGCTGTAACAACACACAGTGACAGATGACGACAAGTGCTCACGTGTGCGTGTGAGGAGCGTATGAATGGAGCGTGCGTTGCGCACCTGATGTTGTTTGACTTCCAACTCCTGCAGTTGTTGTTCAGCCATCACTTGTTTCTCTTTGACTTTGTTGAGTTCGTCGTCTTTGGCCAGCATCTCCTCTTCCTGTCTGCTGACCTGGAGCAGAGGCTTCACCTGAACAGACACACACAACATCAGTATACAAACACACAACAGCACATCTCAACGTGTTTGTGCGCGTGCGTGTACTTTGGTAAAGAGTCTCCACCACTGCCAGTTTCTGAGTTTCAGGTAGGCGGCGCAGTTCCTCTGAATGACTCGCATGGCCGTCAGCTGCTGTTGTCTCTTAGCGAACGCTCTGCACACAAACACACACCAGATCTCAGGTTCAGTTTCGTGTCTTCACGTGCGTTAGATTACAGCTCATCTATATTTGCAATCTTCCTCTTATAAAAGCAGACGAGACATGTCGCTGACGTCATCTCATTGGCTGTAGGATGATGTTGCGATGCTTACTTGCGGGCGACATAACCGCGGCACCAGGCCTGGAAGTTGATGATGACGTCGGTGATCTTCATGTCGCGCTCCTCCTCCAGGTGTGCCAGAACCCCGGCGCGGAAAAACACTTTGCTCTGTCCGATCCGGAACAGGTTAGGATCCAGCTCCAGAGCTCTGATCTAACACACAGAGACACAACAACGGCGGTGTGATTTTTGATGGAAGCGAGTTAAACACTTCGACGGCACACAAATAACGACTGGATCGTGTGGTGTGATGACTCAAAGTCGTACCATCAGCACACAGGCCTGTTTTCCATCCATGAATCCTTTAGGAATGGAGCTGGGTGTGAGGATCTCATATCTGAGCAAAAACAAACACATCACTGTAAACACACAACAACTTACAATTAATACAATGCCTGTGTGTGTGTGTGTGCTGACCTCTGTCTGAACTCCTGGAAGACGATGCGATTGGGGAATCCCTGTCTGCAGATCCTGATGCCCTCCAGAACACCGTTGCACCTCAACTGATCCAGGACCAGATATGGTTCCAGTTTACCCGCCTGACACACAAACACACACGTAGTTTATTTCCTCAGAGTGTTAGGTCTATCATCTCAACACACAGCAGTCGGTCATGTGGAGGTTGTTGTACCTTTTTCTCGTGGTTTGGAATGATGCAGCGGACAAAGTTTGGGTTTGTGTTTCTGAGAGTGGCCATGAGTTTGGACAACTGCTCCTTGTAGAGCTGCCCGACCGTCCGGAACATTCCCTTACGAGTCTTAAACGCTCCCGGCAACTCGGACATCCCGGCCACCTTATCCAGACCCACGATACGATCCACTGACGGAGAGAGAACACAGAGAGGTCACGTGTGCGGAAGACGCTTTCTGTTAGTCGTGCGGTCCAAACCAAACAAACATCAACACTGGTGACACATCACTGCAGCACGTGAGGGGGGACACACAATGCTGGTGAAGAGTGGGGGGGGGGTCACACACACACACGGAACAATGAAACTCAATGCAGTGCAGGTGTGTGTGGTCCAAAATGAATGCCGCCGGACATGGTTCATGAGAAGAGAGCAGAAAGCAATCCTTACACGGCATTACATTCATAACACTATTCATCTGAATCTTCCATTTATTCTTGGACCGTGTGTTTGTGTATGTTTGACGTGTTGTATAGTTGTGTGTAACACTGGTCATGAACTGAAGCAAACCCATGCAGGTTATACCCATTTCTGCAGTACCACAGACCAACAGCTGGGGCGCCAAAACACACTATTACACATACAGAGAGAGAGAGAGAGAGAGACAGATCAGAAATCAAACACACGATCAGACACACACACGATCAGACAAACACACGATCAGACAAACACACGATCAGACACACACACGATCAGACACACACACGATCAGACACACACACGATCAGACACACACACCATCAGACACACACACCATCAGACACACACACCATCAGACACACACACAATCAGACACACACACAATCAGACACACACACAATCAGACACACACACAATCAGACACACACACAATCATACACACACACAATTAGATACACACACAATCAGATACAAAAACACACACAGGATTAGATAAACACACACGATGAGACACACACTCGCATACAATCAGATACACACAAACGATCAGATACAAATACATATAGATACACACACACACACACACACACAAACACGATCATATACACATCCACACGATCAGACACACACACACATACAATTAGATACACACACACTGAAAAACACAATCAGATACAAATACACACACACTCGCAACAATCAGATACACACACACACACACACAATCATATACAAATAAATAGACACACACGATCGGACACACACACACAATCAGACACGCTTACAAACACACGATCAGATACACACACACATGATCAGATACACATCCAAACACACAGACACACACACACCTATCTACAACCACATACACACACCTCTACAGACACACACACAGTCAGATACACCCTCACACACACGATTAGATACAAACACACGATCAGACCCACACACACACACACACAGGTATGATGGTGTGGATGGAGAGAAAGTAAGAAGATGAAATCTGTCACCTGATTGTAAATGAAGGAAAGGAAAGCGCTGATAGAAATAAGCTCTCTGAGAGCTCTGCATCTCTGACAAACACACACAAACAGTACAGAAGAGGTGTGTACAGAGGAGCAGCGGGACATAAGAGATGAGGGATAAGACACAGGAACCACACACACACATCCAGTCAGTCTCATCATCAGATCATATATCACACTCAGAATCACTGGAGTTTATCAGGAATCATTCTGTTTTACACCCACGTCATAAAGAAGAGGAATCATTGAATTAAACCACATCATAATATATCAATTCGTCATCGGATCAAACTCACCGTCCTTCCACAGCTCTGAAATAAACTTGTCTGTGGATTGATTGAGCAGTGTGGCCACATTATCATTCAGAGGATCCATGTTCTTCATCAGCCACTCGTCTGCTTTATAATCCACCTGAACACACACACACGGTCACAACACAACAACACAAACACTCGACGCTCATGTCAGGAACACACAAACACCTTTCCAGCGTAATGAAGGACGCAGAAATCCGCATCGTCCTTCAGTTTCTTGGGTTTGAGGAATTTAGGATGAGTTCCCTGTTCCTGCACCACCTTCTCCACGAAACTCTTGTCTGTGGCTTTAGGGAACCAACATTCTTCATCCAGAAGAGCCAAGATACCCGGAGGACTCGCCTGAGGAGACAGAGGAACAATTTAAGCTTATTATTGTTTACTACAACTAAAAACATTCAAATGTGTTTGATGAAATTCTTCATACATAAAATATTGAGCTAAATATTATTAGAAAAACTGCCTCAGCACTAAATTGAAATGATGAACTAAATTGATCAACTCATAATAAATTCTAGAACTTAAATTTACAACTGAAATAAATATAAATTATACTAACACAGAAGTATAAAAAATAAAGAAATAAATTAAATGACAAATGCATAACACATTTAAATTAAAATCTCATTCAAAGCAAAAATGAACTGAAAATAAAACTCCTTTTAACTGAAATTCAAGAAGTAAATCAAATTAAACTGACAAGTTTGATCAAATAAATTAAAATTAAATTAAATAAAGTATCGGCCTAAATGCTATTTAAAAATTCAAGAAATGTTGCCTCAGCAATTAATTAAATTATATTGTAAATAATAAAGCTTATATTGCGGCACTAAAAATAAAATTTCATATAAAAATGTATAAAAACTAAAATTGATAAAAAAGAAATCATTAACTAAAAAAAAGAATTTTTAAAAACAACAAATTAATTAATTTACCTATATATATATATATATCAATATAAAAAAATACAGAAGAACTAAACTTAAAACTTAAATTAATTCATGAATAAAACTATGACATACCTGAACATAGAACTACTATAAAACTGAAAAATGTAAAAAAACAAGACTTTTTGCATTGCTCGTCAAGCAAAAATGTGAATTATTCAGCTTAAGCTAAACGAGTTCTACCCCAATGCGAGTCATGTGATCGCTCTGGGAGGTTTGTGATTGGTGGAGACACTAACGGGTTTCTCGATGAGGTCGATGCAGGGCTGCAGGTCGAGACCGAAGTCGATGAAGCTCCACTCGATGCCCTCGCGCTGATACTCCTCCTGCTCCAGGATGAACATGGTGTGATTGAACAGCTGCTGCAGCTTCTCGTTGGTGTAGTTGATACACAACTGCTCGAATGAGTTCAACTGTCAAGACAAACAGAGAACCAGCCTCAGAACCACAGTTATTGACATGACAGACTTTTGTATTCCACTGGAAAAAGGTCTACGTCACAAAACTTGATGTGCTTTTGTTTGGATAACTAGTAACATACGGACAAGTTCAACCTGAAAGTACCTCAAAGATCTCAAAGCCGGCGATGTCCAAGATGCCGATGAATGAAGCGCCCTGACGTTTGGTTTTATCCAAAGCTTTGTTAATGCGCATCACCAGCCAGCGGAACATCCTCTCGTATGAGGCTTTGGCCAACGCCTCCACGGCGAACTCCGCCTGCTCCTGCGTCTGAGCCTTCTGAACGTAGTCACGACCCACTTTGATACGCGGCGAGAGGATGGCGCGAGTGAAATCTGTCACACTCATCCCCATCAGATGACAGACCTTCTGAGCAGCTGGAGAACAGAAAAACAACGTCAGAAAAACATCACAGACGAATCTGCGTCTCAGATATTTCTCATGAGAAAAGTCAGAAATCTCACAAAATGTCTGCAGGAGAAACATCTGAGAATAGAGGTCAACACATACACAGTCAGAAATTCCTATGCGTTTTTTCATATTTTGCGCTCATTTGTATGGTGTCTCTGAATTGTCAAAACGTCTCTCAAAATGCTTGCTGAGGATGTGAAAAACACAGCAAATGGAACCCAGTCCGAATTTTGTAGGCATACAAAAATATCAGAGGCAGTGTGTAAATGTGATTGACACAACGTGAGGTCTTATTTGTTTTTTAACAGACAAAAATTTCGGACTCAATGTACGATGGCCTTTAAGCAGCATCAGAATTCGCTCTCGTTCACTATGCCTTACATAGCGAATGCTAAATAGTCCACTATATGGAGAAGTGAGCGAAAATGAGAGAAAGATTTTGGACACTGACGTAATATAACCTGCGTTTATAACTGTCGCCAACTTTCGTCATAACACTTATATTACACCTCTTCGGCTTTATGGATTTGTCACGTTTTTGTATTAGTTTTTAATAAAGAGAACAAAACTGTTTGCCACGTTTATTACTACTACATTTATTATGTTAAATGATGTAATATATTTAAGATAAACATTATATATCTATAATATTCATTTAATCTATTTAGTCTCAAAAAGTAGAAAAGAACTGTCAAGATCAAAGTATTAACATAGTTATGTTAACTTATAAACGGTCACTCTCCTCCAGCTGATTCAAATCAGACGGTTGATCCGCACTGCATTATGGGAAATAGTGAGGGTACAGTTGTACTTCAGATATACACTCAAAATCAGAATGCATGTGATCAGCCCAGGACAAAAAAAGAAGTCAGATTTCATTAAAAGTCACTGTTACTAATTAGATCTTTCATCACGCAACTGTTTGCCAAAAATACATATTTTTCACTTTATTATAATTACCCAATTCTGACTGGCAATTTTGGAAATATCACTTCAAATGTGTCAAGAATATTTAATAAAATAGGTTGACTCTCTGTGCAAATATCTTATGCTAAGGTCAAATAAGATGACGTTAACAAATGGCTCTCGAGTAGTTTATATGAGGCCTGCTTTTAATTTGACTGTAATCAGCAATAATTAATTAAACAATAAATGAACACAAAAAGTAAAGAATCCTGTAGCCTCATACACAGCCACTAGATGGCGCATCTTCGTCATTCATACAGCGTTTGTCTGCATGTAATAAAGGTATTTGCAAACCTGCAGGTTGTGGTTTTAGGTCATTTAAATATCTGTATTCAGTAGAGACTTCAACACTATTATATATAGGCTGTGACTAGATCGGCCATTCGTATAGTTTCAAGCCAATGAATGGCAGAATGTATAGACATAATGTTATAATGTTAAAGCATATCATGTAGATGTCTCAACTTCCAGACTCTGGATTTTCTGTATACGTTACAAAACGTTCTAAAGTTTCTCACTTAATAAAAAACGACACCAAGCTCTTTTTGGGTACCAAATGTGTTTGCCGTCTATTTTTCACAAACTCTATTGACACGTAAAGATAACTCGCAAAATTATGAATGAATCAGCATTTATAACAAGCATGTCTGAACACGAAACATAATGAATTAAAATAAATAGAATTTATGCGATTTACACAGGTGAACCCAGCGAGGTCAAAAAATAGCATTTATACAGAAAAATAACATCCCAGATTGTGTGTCAAAAGTAGTGAACGTATGTAGGGAAAGAGTTGCTCACTCAGAATTCGGACGACACTACAAAATGGGCGAATTCAGACACAACTTCAGTTGAGATGCGTTTACCTGTATCATCAGGCATAGACGCCTGGTCCGAGTGACGCTCTTTCTTAAAACTCATGTTTCCCAGCTGAAGAAGAGAAGACACAACCCTCAAGAGACCTGCGGATGACACACACGCATTACAAACACAAACACAAACACACAACCAGAACCAGAACAACACAACACACGGCCGGATATTCACCGGTCATCTCTTCCTCAGAGAACCCCATGATCCTCATGGACTCCGTCGTCTCCATGTACAGGTCTCTGTCCTGCTGTCCCGGGATGGTCACGTTCCCGTTGGACAGAAAACGGTAGTTGTTGTAGCTCTCCAGACACAGCTCGGCTGAAGGACAAAGGAAAAGAATGAAACACGTGTCACTTATAAACTCACCGTCCGATTGGAGAGAGAGAGAGACTCACAGCGCAGTTTATCTCCTGCACCCGTCAGCATGTAGTAGAACACGTGGAAGGCTCTCTCTTCTTTGGCCTGACGGATCGCACGGGACTTTTCCAGCAGGTCTGGGGGTCAAAGGTCAAGGAGACACAAAAAATCCCTCATAACCCTTCATCACTACTCACGACGAGACTGAAAACAAGGATACAAGTCTCGATATTTGCTCCGACGATGTATCCGTTCACGTCGAAGTTGATTCTGATGAACTTTCCCTGGAACACCAGAAGGGTCAAGATCATACACACAGATTCACACTTCTAATGAAAACTTTAAGTGACTAAACGTGTCTTACGAATCGAGACGAGTTGTCGTTCTTCACGGTCTTGGCGTTGCCGAAGGCTTCCAGGATGGGATTGGCCTGCAGAAGCTGTTTCTCCAGCTCCCCCTGGTGGTCGAACAGAGAATTCACCGCGCTCGTTTAGTCACTCGGGTATTCAGAAGACTTGAAAAGCAAAGCTCGCTGGTTTGCACGTACAGACAAACACGGCGCTTATACAACAAAACCAAAAACGAAGCAAAGCATGACTCCACCCATCACACCAGAAGAAAACTTCCACCAATGTAAGCGACCCGTCACCTTAAAAAGCATTAAAATCATGATGTTTGAAAACACCTCCGGCTCAGCCTTTCATTCACTGTTAAGAAATACTTCAGGTTATGGATGGAAAAGCATATCACAGATGTTATTCTTTATAGTGTTCATCCGCCTGGTAAAGAAGTCCCACCTCCAAAAGACAATTCATACACTTCACATCTCAAACACAGAAGAATAATCCTGTGCATTTACATTCTCACGGCTGTCTGCTATTGTAAGTGCATTAACACAACTTTACAACATGTAGGACTTTGGAAATATGTTCCTTTGTAATGTCACTTGTATTAAAGACAGAACAGTACTTTAAAGTCCCATTGAAATAAAAATGACGATGCCTAATTTTTCAAGAAACATTGCAGCGTTTATTGTAAATAGTTTATGGATGTGGCTCATTCTGTTTTTAAAATTCGTGTGCCCACATAATCTTTAGTTAAAATCTGAAAATGCACTTCCGTCATGGGCGGAGCATCTGTTAACTCCTCCCCTTTAACTGTCTGCAGCCAGTTGCGTTTCAAAATGCAACATCTGTTTTATACATCCAATCAAATCACAGAGAAAGACTAAAGCCACGCCCCCTATTCTTTTCAATAGAAATTCCATTTCACTTGGAAATGCGTCAAAATACGGAGATAAAAATGATCGTGACTTCCGGTTCACGGGGACTTTAAAGTGATAGTTCACCCTTAAAAGAAACTTCCTTCAGCCTCACATCGTGTCAATCCAGTACGAGTTTCTTTCTTCTGCAGAACACGACAGAAGATATTTTGAAGAACGTTGATGATCAAACAACACAGAACTCCATTGCATGAGTTTAAAAGCCCGGGACATTTCTCCAAATACATTCTTTTGTGTTCCACTGAAGAAAGAGATTTTCAGCCACATGGTGAAAGAGTTTTGTCTGAACTGTTTTTTTAACAACTGCATGGTGTAAGAAAACCCTAAAACGCGTTATAAATCTTGCTTTAATAATCATGAGGTGTTAGATTTCCCCCACAGGTCTCATTAAAATCTCATCTCGGCCGTGAGCTGAAGAACATTCCAGCAGCATGAGAGAACCACTTGTGTTCTCCGACATCATGTTTCAGATGAACCACTGCGGGGGACTTTTAACACACACACACACAAACACACACACACACACAAACACACACACACAAGCGTGTTAAAGTCAACATGAAACACCACTGCTGAGAAATGAGTTAGTTTACTCAACGTGTCCCAGCAATAACTCTCTTCAAATTAATCATTATTAATTATAATCAATAAAAGCTGGATGACGTCGGCCATTTCATGTGGACTTCACCTCACATTTACACACAAACACACAATGATGATCCCTGAGCCCGCGAGTGCAGAAACACACCGCTTACGCCATTCACACACATGACACTGAGCTTATCATGAGACGTATTCATCATCACACCAAAGCTTTGCTCTCACACCGATCCCAGTATTGAGATTTTAAGGAAACGTGTTTGAGAGGCGGTGATGCTCAGTGCTCATGTGTCTGAATGAGTCCAGCAGACGTCAGCAGCTACAGCGAGACGAGAAACTGAGAGACGATGGAGAGATGGAGAGGGTGTAACTCACATGCGACAGGACTGAGCTGTTCTGTTGATGAAAGAAAAACACAGAAACTTAAACACACTCACACTGTCATAGATGCTGTGATGGGACAGAAATGACCCGACTACAACAGAGATCGTACAGACACAAACATCAGCGCGCTTCCTAAATAAAGGAGGACGTGAAACATGTCAAGTTATTAGAAAGCATTTTGTTACGAAAACTATTCACCCAACTTAACCGTTCAACTACATTCGCACACTCGTTGTTAGTAACCCACTAATGTCATATTGTATCCGATTTGAGTAAATCTTAAGTTTATCCATAACTACAAACCAAAACACGGCCTGATCCCTTTACACAACATCCGTCACCCTGTTATCACAGCCATGAATTGTATTTAAATGTTTTTGGATTTGAGGCTGGAACACACTACAAGACTTTTGCTCAGATTGTCAGTAGCATGAAAGTCTGCACTAGTCAGAAGATTTCATCACGTAATGTGTGATTCCATGTTTTTCTCTGCAAACTTTCATAAAGTCTGCGAGTGTGTGATGTCTAGTTCAGATTTTTTTATAGTTGTGTAGTGTATTCCAGCCTTCCTTATATATAAAAATAAAGCAGATGAACTGAAAAATGTTTCGGCTAATACGATAAATACAGTTTCCATGTGCTGTCTATTGCTGTGGCCGGTACATTGTTATAATAACAGATGTAATGGTTTGAAGTTTTCACAACATGATTATAGTGGACAACATTTCCGTGGTTATCCGTATTATCATGATTTTGTTCAAATGTGCTGTAAATGTACCAAGTTTTATATTGATGTGAATTGTTAAAAGCACCTTTCGTTGTTATAAACATCAAATAAATAACATTGATATTAATCCTAGCACAATGGGGGCGCAAAAGTGTCTCGTGTTAAAGGAACATTCTACTATTTGGGGAATAGGCTCCAACTCCCCCAGAGTTTTACCGCTTTGGAGTCTGTTCAGCTAATCTCTGGGTCTGGCGATATAGCCTTTAGCATAGCTTAGCATAGATCATTGAATCCAATTGGACCAGTAGCAATTTATTAACTCTGGGGGAGTTGAAGAATGAATGTGCTCCTTTAAGCTTAAAAACCTTAAGTAAATCAGACTTTCATTTATACGCAACACAACTTAGAAAATCATCTTTCTGCATGTGTCGAGTGTAATAGGGTGTGCATTAGGACCCAGGAGACACCTGCAGTCATAAGAGTGAAAGCCAAGGAACCCGACAGAGTTGGACAGAGTTGTTAAATAATCAGTCAGTCAGAAGAAATATCAAGTTATCGTGTTTCAGTATATAATTCCCCCAAATACACACATTTTGGGAATAATTCTCCTCTGTTATACTGTTGCTCACTGCGGCTGACGCTGGACAGTAGTAACGATAAGATGCTATAGTTTAATGATAACTGAAATGGATGTTTTTATCGTGGTTTATCATAAAACCGGTAATCATTACATCACTATTTATAATGCTAAAAATAAAAATAAAATGATATCGACATGTGTTAGATATGGGTAACAGGACTGATGATAGCAGTACGTCCTGGTTGAACAGATCTTTGGTTGGAGCGAAATGAATTTTAGAAGCCGAAGATCTTTCTGAAGTCCTCCGTGACACATGAAGATCTACAGCTCAGATGTTTGAGAAGATGGTTCACACATCAAACACACATTCCTCCATCACGCTCTCCTCTGATAAGACGTCACGTCACATGACCTCTGACCTCACAGGCCGCTCATGATCGTAAAGAACATCGCTCATTTCTCCAAACTAAGACGCTGGAGATGTCTGGAGACACTCACCTGATCTTTCTTGGTTTTGTGAGACGAAGCCACGTGTGCCAGATACTGAATGACCTTCTTGGTGTTTTCAGTTTTTCCAGCACCAGATTCACCCCTAAAACACACGGAGAGAGAAACGCATGAGATGACATTCACATCTCCAAGTGTCCAATCAAACGCTGTCTGATCATGTGACTCACGTGCACAGAATGGACTGGTCCTCACGGTCTGTCAGAAAAAAGGGAAACGCAAATATTATTGACACAAAAACACAGAATGTCCTTTACAAACGACACAACAGCTTTCTCAACAACATTGATTTCATTTGAATGTTACGCGTGTAAAGACAAGAAGTGACAAATAACATCTGGACTCTATTGTATCCTCAACATTTCATTATGAATAAAGTCAGAGATATCTATATCGCTGTAAATAAAGGTGTTTGGTGTTTTTCTGGTCAGTATTAGAACAACAGCAGAAAACACACATCACTCAACATCCTCTCATACTTCAGCAGGAAGTGTTCATACAGGAAGTCAATATCTGGCTTCCTGTGACTCGAGGAGAAGACGCCTTTCCGCACAGAAACGTGTTTCATACAGAGTCTGTTCTGTGAGTGACAGCAATAGTAATGCTTTACTTCACAAACAACACTTTGTGTTTCTCAAAACCTATTAACTACACAAGAAACCATGTGTGGACCTTGACAAACACACATGAGATCAGTATTAACACACAGAGATTCTCTGCAGGAGTCAGCTGCATTATTAAACACAGACTCACAAAAAACAACACAACAGATATGAAGTGCAGCGGGGTTTTATTTGGCCATTAGGTTTCAGAAAGAGTGAGTCTGTCATTAAAGTTTTATGAGCATTTCTTTTTTCATGACACACCAACTTTAACACACACGTCTGCTTGAGTTCTGTAGGCCGTGTGTGTGTGTAATGTTGTGTGTTTTACGCTGCGTCATGCTTCAGTAGGCTGTGTGTATTTGTGTGTGTGTGTGTGTGTGTGTGTTGTGATGAGTGTGTGTTACCCTGCGTCATGCTTTAGTACGCCGTGTGTGTGTTGTGATGTGTGCGTTACCCTGCGGCATGCTTTAGTAGGCCGTGTGTATTTGTGTGTGTGTGTTGTGATGGTTGTACGTGTGTTGTGAGGCCTGTGTTTATGTTTTACCCTGCGTCATGGTTCAGTAGGTGTGTGTGTGTTGTGTGTGTGTGTGTGTTACCCTGCGTCATGCTTTAGTAGGCCGTGTGTATTTGTGTGTGTAGGTGTGTGTGTGTGTTGTCATGGTTTTAACTGTGCTGTGAGGCCTGTGTTTGTGTTTTACCCTGCGTCATGCTTTAGTAGGCCGTGTGTATTTGTGTGTGTGTGTGTGTGTGTTGTGATGGTTGTACGTGTGTTGTGAGGCCTGTGTTTGTGTTTTACCATGCGTCATTGTTCAGTAGGTGTGTGTGTGTTGTGTGTGTGTGTGTTTTACCCTGCGTCATGGTTCAGTAGGCCGTGTGTGTGTTGTGATGAGTGTGTTGTTGTATTACCCTGCATCATGCTCCTGTAGGCCGTGTCTGTGATGGCGTAGATGTGAGGAGGCATCTCGTGTCTCTTTTTGCCTTTGTACATGTCCACGATCTCCTCGGAGTAGATGGGCAGATTCTTGTACGGGTTAATAACCACACAGAAGAGCCCAGAGTATGTCTGCACAAATAAAAACAACACAACATCACACCAAACAATGATCCACGTCTGTAGAGAATAAATCACTCCAGCAGATACAGTACACACTGAGCAACATTGACTTTTGTTAAATCAGATTTTTGCAACGAGTCGTTTTCACACATTCACACAGCATCAAAGTGTGAAATAAACATAATGTTTGATAAGAGTGTGTTTCAGGTTTAAATTGTGTTATATTTGTGGGTCTTATAGAGACAAACATCTGTTGTAGACAAGCAGAAGAGAAACGTCTGAGGTTACTGATAACATCTCCCTGCTGCTGATGAAAGAACCTCTGGACTGTCCACTACATGACCTCTGACCTCTGCTCTCATCATTATTATCCAGAGCATTCTGATGGCCTCAAAACTTCAGAATAGCTTCTTCCCTCAGGCCATCTGCCTCTTGAACAGCTGATTTATTTTTTGAAAATGTTCTTGCGTGCAAGACTTCTTATGTGCAATTAACTCCGTGCAATAATAATAAAGTGCAATCTTAAATATATCCTGCAGATAATACACTATCTATTTTTTATACAACTTTTTCTGTAAATTATATTCCATTCTGCTGTATATAACACATACCTTTTAAATCATCTGTGTAAATAAAGCTCTTTCTGATTCTGATTCTGAATAAAGCAGAAGTTCACCCAAAATACCCACGTCATCTCAGATGCACTTTATTATTTTTCAACAAAAACTAACAAATCATTATAGATCAAATGGGTACTTCATCCAAAAATAAAAGATTCTGTCTCTTTAGCCACTCACCCTCAGATTATTCCAAATCTATATAAATGTCTTTTTTCTGCAGAACAGAAAGGGAGATATTTATTAGAATGTCAGTAACCAATCAGATCTCATCCCCCCTTGACTCCCAAAGTATTTATTTTTCCATCCATGGCAGAAAATGGTGGTTGTTATCTGTTCGGTTACTCTTATTCTTCCACATATCTTCCTTTATGTTCAACAAAGAAATATATACAAGTTCATACAACTTGAGGGTGAGTAGATGATTTTTTGGGGTGAACTGTCGCTTTAAATTTTTCATGTTATCTTTCTATACGGTTCACAACATGGCATGTCTTATTAATTCAAAGACTCCAAACAGCAGACACTAAAGATCTGGAGAGGGTTTGACATGATTCCAGCGGTCATGTGACTCCAGCAGGTTTGTAGATTAGATCCTAAACTGCAGTTGAGGATGAATATCTGCTTTACTTCCCTCATGAATCAGATCCATCAAGTGTCCCTATCTGAGCTCACACCTCATCAGATGAAGGGACCCCCTTCACTTCCTGTCCCTAAGGAGCGCATTGTTCCTTTAACTTCCTGTTTAGAGAACAGCGCAATTGATTTCAGAGAGTTCCGCAAAACTAAAAGCAATTTCAAATATTTTCTTCTAATGTTTTCATTCATTTGTGTGTTTGTAAATGTGCAGGAAGGATCCGTCTAGACTCGCTCAGGCTGTTGTGTTGTGTTTGCGGTGACTCACGTAGATCAGGCCGGAGTAATATCGCTCCTTCAGGTTGTGCAGCACAGACGCTTCGTTCAGGCACGTCAGCTCGGCCATGTCCTCCACTTTACTGAACTTGGGCGGGTTCATCTTCTGGATGTCGTCTTTGTTGACCCGCACTTTCTTCCCCGAGTCAGAGAGCTCCACCACCACCTCATCGCCGTGCTCTTCCCGAATCGAGCCGACCTCGAACCCCAGACGCTCAGACGGAACCCACACCAGCTTCTTGGTGGCCCAGTCGGCTTGCGCCAGAGGGTTGTTGACCAGATTACGGTCCACGTACAGGAACTTGTCAGCCGCCGACATGTTTGCTGGAGGAGAGAGGAGATGATTGACGATTGTTCACACAAACGCACAAATTACAATAAAAGTGTTGGAGCTGCATTGAAATCAATGCTATTAATACCTTGAAAAGTGGCATATAGTTTTACATGCAAGCTGCCATTTTAACTCTTTCACAGCCATTGACGAGTTATCTCGTCATTTAAAAAAAACGCATCCCCGCCAAAGACGAGTTATTACGGCAATCAGTGTTTGTACTGTTGTACAGCAGGTGGCGCTATTACACACCACAGTGAAAAAGTACAGAATCCCAGAACATATATGTTTTAGCTGTTTTTAATGATTGTTTTTAGTGTGATCTGGGCGGAATCTTTGACAAAAAACGTTAATTATCTCAGCCGTTTAATCAAAATGATGCATTTTTGAAGAAACCTACCCACATCTACGGAGTGAAAATGTTAAAAAACGCTGGCGTAGGCTGGCAACTCTTTTTTTAAAGAGGTTGGCGGCGAATGAGTTAATACAGCTCAATTTGATTTGACAAAACAAAAACACAATATAACTTTGGCAGTCGAGCAGACGATGACATCAGCCTCCCGAGAGCTTCTTCTGTTTATATTCACTTTATTAGCTGTAGAGCAGCTTTCGTTTCTCATGACGTTATTTTGAACACACGAACGAAGATTGGGACATTGTTTAATGTAAGATAAACAAAATAATTCATTGTTTCACTCACAATCATTTAATTAGGCTCTGTTAAATCAGTTATACTTTCTGGTTTATGTTGTCATTGAGTAAACATAACGAAGTTTTCGATTTTTTTGTCTTGTGTTTATGTTCTGAATGAACGGCAGAGGAGACTCGCGGACTGAAGCTGATAGCTCAACATCCAGCTCTAACGCACAAGAAATAAATCTCCAGATAAAGGTGAAGTCCAGGGTCGGCGCCACGGGGAGCCCCAGGGGGCCTGGCCCGGCCACCTAGGTTACTGTGCCCCCTCACCTCTAGTCAGCACACCACCCTGCCTCGGAGCGCGATTTCAGCCGTTGAGACTCAGCAACAGGCACGGTGACGGTTCCACAGTGGCTGTGCCCTCTTATTCCTGACATATAATTATATATATTTAAAATATATATATATTTTTTTTGTAAATTAATTTAGTTTTACTAGAATCAAATCAGCTTTGCAACTTTGCATGAAAAACTCGCGACAGGCGATTAACTAAATTACGTCACTAGCAGCTTGTATGTAATTGGTTGAAATATGACTGTATACGTCATGACGTTAAGTATTCTTTTTTCAGTCAACTTCTACTCTTTATTCAATTCATAATAATCTGTATTCGTCTAAAACACCTAACGCGCTTGATCATTCAAACAATCATGGATTAAAGGAAATGGTTACCACCACATTGATGACATCAGTGAAAACTGTCATGCCTAGCACTAGCACCACCAGTGATGTCGACAGGCCAGTGACAGAGGCCCATCCGAGCGACGGTAGGCGAGCTAGCGTGACTGCTTCCAGTCATGAGGATGATACTTGCCCAGATGATTTGGGAAAAGATGAGCCTTTGCAAATAAGACTAAATTCGTATCCCACAAGCTTATTTGGTACCAGAACGAGCAATGAACCCCACACGTAAGTCTCAGCTCGTGCAACTTGCGTTTGAGCGGGACCTTACAAAGAAAATGCGCAACGAATGCAAAGACCTCGTTCTGAGAAAGTTTAACTCCTCCACTCGTCGACTGCAGCTTTTCTAAAGGTAAGATGTGTTTTTTGCTTTTTTGTCTAATATTGATTATAGTCAGTGCTGGTCCGTTTATTATTTATGAGAATGCTGTAGGCAGCGTTCGTGCTCTGTATCGTTGCGTCTGGTAGACTAAATGGTGACTTGATGGTTGTTGTTTCAATTCAAAGTGGGTGTATTGTGGAGGTATGCCCCCCCAGTGACACAACGAGGCCCCCTCGTTCTGTATGTCCTGGTGCCGACCCTAGTGAAGTTGACAACACACGCTACACGTCACCAACATCTACGATGGGTTCTGTGCGATCCGCAACACGTTCAGCACACAACCACTGTCAAAACAACACTGAGACTGTTAAGACATCGTTTCGCAACCCCACAAGTAACACATGAGAGTGCAGACGGCGAAACAAACACAACTTAACTTTATTGACTTCAAACTATCGAGTGCCTATGGACTTTTTCGGATAACGGAGAAACCGAGAAGTAGCGTTATTTGGTTAAACACGTATCTCCATATTTTAAATTTAGACTGCGATACCAAACTCAACAACTAGATGTCGCTGAATTACAGGATCCATTCAACAAATTGTATATTTAATAAAATGAAGATACAACCAAATTAAAAAAAATCGGTTATTAAATATAATTATTATACAGTAAAATTACAATACAAATTCATCAATTAAATTAAATATAAACAGTTATATTATCAAGCACTGGCCAAACAGAGACCGGAAGTTAACTACAGACCCGGCATGCACGTCCGATGAAACGGTCTGTTACTATAACTATTGAAATGTTTTTTTAAATAATGCTATCAAATAAATATTTTCCGCCCAATAGTTTACACTCAAACGTCGAGTGCAGTGAGGCACAGAGAGTTTCCAATGACTGTTAAATGAGAGCTGAATCATTTACGATATATTAACAAAATTTAAAAAAGAGATTTAAATTGATCAATTACTAATCGATAAATATTGGTGCATAGTTTAACTGAAGAAGTCATCCAAGGTGAACGTTGTTGAGAAATTAAAGACATTTGTAATGCTGTGTCGGCCTCTGTCGCCTGAGGGATGCTAACAAACTCGCTCAACAACAACACAACAAGTCCCGACAGACACACAGCAGCGAGATGGCCGACAGCAGTTCCCACGCATCACTGCTTCTTAAAGACATACAGCAAAGGGAGGAGACACAACCAGAATAACCACAACATCAACACAACATCAACACAACATCAAAGGTTAATCTTCAGCGTCGCTGCTTCATTCAGTTCTTAAATATTCACACTTCTTCAGTTAAATGTGAATCTAGTTGAAACACAGAGACTCTGTACACACTGTATAGAGTTTTTGTGTGAACTGTGAACAAAACTGATCACAGACCAGACAACCACTGGATGGTCACAAGACACACATATAAAAAACAGTCTGTAGTTTTAAACATGTTTGATGCACGTAATGTTTAAATAGTGTACAGTCAACATTCCCAATTCAGATTTTGACCCATGTTTACATCATCATCCTGTTATAAACATCAGTTTACATCCCATAATACTAAACAACTATCCCGTCAATTTCTTTCACAACAGCAGAAAGTTCATAAAACGAATATACACGGCTATATTTACGTGTTTGAAACTGACGGCTCCTTCATTGTGCACTACATAGTTCACTATAGAACCTTCTGCAAAACTAAAACAACTCCAGAAGCACTTCCTGTTTCAGTTTTTAAACACTACACAAATGTTAACACAAAAGAACCTAATCACAATGTTGAATTAACATTTTGACTTTAAGACCTCACTGTGTTTATGCGATGCAAAAAAAAGAAAGGAAACAGGAAGTGTCGTTTGCATCTGCCAAACTGTTCTATATGGGAAAAGAGTACATACACATCTCACCACACCAAAGCACAGCGTCTTGTGATATATCAGATTTAAAACTCAGAAGTGAAGATGGACGGTCTATACCCACAATCCCTCTGGATCAACTGATAGTCGAGTGTCTCTCTCTCACATGATCTGAGGTCATGTTGATGATAGACATCATCAGCTGATCGTTAACACACATTCAGACGTCAACAAACAAAACACCACAGATTCAATACGAGTGTAAAATTGCAATTCTCTATCAACACATTTCTCAAGACAGAAAATTAGGAAAACATCACTTTAACTTCACGCTCTGGAGTGAGGCGAGATTGAATCGCGGTCATTTTAGTGTAACACAGAAATATCTGACATACTTAAAATCTCCAGACGCGTCTGTGAAGCTAATTTTAAACATTCATCTCTCTGATGAAGATCAAACTCTTCTGTACCGATCTTATAATCTGATGTTAGAGCTGCTGAACTCCGACTGATTATTATCCGCTGTGGAATGTAAACAAACACTTGTTTTTATACATTCCGCAGTCATAATGATTTTACTACAGTGTACACACTGACAAAAGACAATAGAACGCATTCGAAACATTATCATTTTACATTTTCCAGCAGGTTGTCGTGTCGTGCTGGTCGCGTCCGATGTAGACACGCTGTTATAACGTATAAACTTTACTCAAATTATTTTGACATTTTCAAATAAACATCTTCATTTGTGTTTATTTTGTAAAATAATGTTTACTTAAATGGGTACCAAGTAACAACTTACGCACTACTAAATATTTTTAGTAGCGTTGCACCATTTAACTTGTTGAAGCGTAACGTTACGTATAAACTAAATATTTCATAAAATACCCATGTTATTCACGATGACTATTACTAATATTAATTTATATTTAATAAAAACGTAGTTTACCGTTATTATGTGAGGTCAAATAAGTTGCATCAAAAAACTTTTCAAATTCACAACATTTCAAAACAACTTTTTCTCACGAACTTAAAGGCTGCTATTTGACTATTGAAGGTGGTAAACATCATATTATGTAACTGCGCATTACTTAACATAGAGCTTACGAACTACAAGCTACGTTCTGCCTTAAGTACATGGTGCAACCGAATAACTACAGAGTCAGCTACAAAGTAGCTAGATGTTACAAAGCCTCTAGTGTGGACTTTACATTCTCATTTAAAGGAATTTTTTATTGTTTTTGCTCACAGGTTCCCTCATGTGGTTTATAAGCACAATTGTCTGTTACCAGTGTCGTAAATAATGTCGCTGCATAAGCTTCCCCGTGGGCAACGCAATACACATAAATTTATTTTAGGGATGCATCGATTTGTAAATTTTGGCCTATACCGATAACCGATAATTATTGGACATTGGAAAACGATAACCGATATATTGGCAGATATATCTTTTATATCTTATTTTCTGAGTATGTAAATTATTTTTCTCCCTTTAAAATCATGTACCAAGCCTACTTTACACTATTTAAAGTTTTTTAACTTTTAAACTTTTCTGGAATAATGTTTATTTAATAAACAAATGAAAGACGTTCTTCCAGAGCAACCCAGAAAGGCGTTCTCAGTAGCCACAAGTCTAACAGGTCTCAGGACAGAAAGACAGCAGTCTGATTCAAATAATATGCTTTTGTTCCTATAATATACATGTTCATAAATATCAACACACTACAGTACATCAACAATGTTTTGCTAAAAGCAGTAAGTGAATGATCACGACAGAAAGACAGGACTGTACTGGATTGTAACTGTGAGCAGCGTGCAGCTGAACATGAGGGAATGATTCATCGGCTATAATAAATCGGCCTAAATTAACGAAAACATTAAAAATGACCATTTATAGGTCAATACCGATATGACCGATAATTTATCGTGCATCCCTAATTTATTTACTCATCTGATGAAGTGTGGCTAGAGACGCTATGAAGCTGCTCATGTAGCAGCGGGAGTTGAATCCGTCCAGTTAAGAGTTGTTCTACCACTGAAATTATTTTTGAGACATTATTTTAAGTTCGGAAAACTAGAAAGTGTTGCTTTAAGAAGAAACGTACAAATGGGTGGTGCAACCCTACCTAGATCTCTGCCATGTCACTCAGTGACGTTTATTCTTCAAATTCAATTCATATTTACATACCACACATAAAACATGACACACCCTCCCCTTCCTTTGTGTGTGCAACGTGTGCGTGTGCTATAAATGAACTGTGTTATGTTATGTTATATGTATATATATTTATATATTACACAGACTTTTCCTTCAAAATGAGAATCATTAGATCTGTGAGATATCAGTGAGGACCTGCAAAATTGCTTTTATCATCAGTACATCCTCATGTGCCCTTACAGCACTATCAGCAGACACTCAAGGTCTATTCTCCAGAAATCAACATTTATATGCGTCTTTATCTAAATACACCACCCACTTTATATTCCTCTGACAGTTATTTTCCTGTAAATCTTATCTCTCTCTCTCTCTCTCTGTGTATTTCATGAGACTACACCCAGACAAATCAAAGCTCAAAGTTCAGATCCGAGTGACCCTGATGCATCTCACCCAACGAGCTTCCCACCAGCCCGTGACATCACTCTGAATCTTAAACCTAAATTATACATTATTTTTGGCTGAACTAGTAGTCTAAATATGAATTAGCTTTAGCAGTTTGATATCTTTGCAGTGTGACTTGTACAATATTAACTCAATGAATTCAAGAACCATTCAGCCGAGCATGCTCAAATCTCCACACAAAGCACTTCATCAGATCCAGGAAACTGGTCAACATGCCCAGTACGGCAGGAAGTGACATCACGCTATAATCCAGTTATGAATCTGTGATGCATCACAACGCAGTCATGCACTAAATCAGAAGACAGACGCATGAATGCTTCGCTTTGGATTCCAGGCCGTGTTACTCAGCGTCTGTCGACACGTCTGGGTCACTCACTTCCTGTTCCTGTCTTCCTGCGATTGTGTATTCTTCACAGGTGCAGTGTGGGAAATGTTCCTCAAAACAGGGAGGAATGAAAACCAAAAAAGGAGAAGGAAAGGACATTGAACCTGGTGATCCATATCAGACTTTATAAATATTTCATTCCCTTTTTTCTGTAAAACTCAGTTTTATAATAAATCGATTCAAAACTAATTTGACGATCCAGTTGGGTGTACATACGCATATGTAAGATCTTAATAAGTTATAATAATCAACACATTCACACATTTCTAAAACACTCGTTTTTTTATTACTTTTGTTATCATCTGTTACTATTTCTTTGAACGAAATCTCATTTAGAAGGCATCACAGATCAAATACACAAACTGAGGTCAGTTCCTCTACACAAATGACAGTTTAGAGGAAGAGAGATGTTAGATTACAGGACCAGACGGATCATCATATCATCACAAACACACCGTCACAAACACCAGGTACGAAGCATCAATCCCTGCCGCCGTTTGAATGCTTTACCCACAATGCCATGGGCTTTGAATAGAAGCAGCCAATAAGAGCAGAGCATGAACAGAACCTGAAGCTCAAGCGCCTGCAAGTCCACACCTGCACATAAGAGCTGAATTCACTTCTATTGTGTTTGTGGATTAACGTCGAGCAGCCCGGAGCCATTTTCCTCTTGCATGATCTCACTGACGCTCGACCATTTTCTCTCAGGAAACTAACGGCATGTCAATCCTCCAGAGGAAACGTGCGTGCAGAAAGAACGGCGCGAACCGATTACGTAACCTTCACACACACGACTGTAATCATCTTTCTTGAAGAGCAAAAATACATTTTGGGGTTTCCACTGCTGGCAACAGACACCGCACGACCACTAGTAAACTATCATCAACAAAACAGTTTCCAATGCAACGTCTGAGACACAGATGAGATCTCTTTAATATCACAACGTGTCAAACCGAGCTCAGATTTGTTTGCGATCGAAAGTCAATATTAGTGAAGATGTCAAAATGAACTCATCAGATTTACTCAAATCCAGATTATTTTACACCTCCAGACTCGTCATGTGTTTCGACAATCACAATCGCATTGGATTCTCCTTTCATGTTTCCTAAACAATGTTACATCCAAAATCCAAATGAGAATCTTCTGACCCATATGGGGTTCATACACTTTAAAGCATCAATATGCTCATCAACTTCAAACGGTTAACAGTTTATAATATAAAATAACTACATTTGTGTAATTTCTTAATACAGGTGACATGTCATAATGCACATCATTAAGCACATTAAGCTCCATTTACTATGGTAAAAAAATGGTAAATGTTCTAGTTTGATGGCAGCAGTATACTGCTCACTTCAAAATATTATTTTAAATCCTGTCACATGAACTCATAACATTGCATATTTAATTCATGAACATACAAAGTTAATCTCATAACAAAAGTTTTAGATTGTCTTTAACTCATACAAGGCCAGATGAACAATATATATTTTTTATGTCGCCTAGCACACTGCATTGTGGGAAATTAGGGACAACATGCACATTTTATCACAGTTAAGTATATATACACACAATTCAAGAATGTGTGTGAGTATTACGAATACACCCACGACAGAACAAAATACAGATTAAGATCAGGATGTGCTGTTAACAGGTCAGAACGTCCTAGACACACTCCTTTAATGAAAACCAGGTCACACACATTATCTCCGTGGGGACAGTCCATAGGCGAAATTAGTTGTATCCTGTACAAACTGAAGATCATAGAAAACTTTTAGCATTTTTCGATTTTCAAAAATTATCGTTCTGCACAATTTATAGGCTTTGGTGTCCGTGGAACCTCCATGTTGGTCCCCACAATGACACGGATCCCCATGAGTTGGTGTGTATAAAGACAAAGTCCACTTTTAGAAAAGTGAAAGCATTTGCTTTGCATGCTATAAAGATATACTTTCACAAACTAGTAGACACGATAGCATATTGATAATTTTACATTACTCATAAATATACCAGGAAATCATTGTTTATGGATAGATGTAGCAAACACTCGTAAAAGTGACAGATACACATTTCTATGAAATATTATATATAACCTGCAGCAGAAGATGACCAAACGTGTGTTTAAAATTATGATATAGGTTTCTGAAGCTCTAAAACAACATATAATGTTACTCATAGCTATGTGCTGCTATAATAAAGCTAATATATATATATATATATACATTTATCAAACTCATATAACGATAGACATTATGACCCCCTTATAACCATAAATACAGTCCTCATATAACTTTACAGTACCTCATACACACACACACACACACACACACACACTTAAATATCATTTTATTACAAATAATGTTCTTAAAAGCTTGAAGAAACTAATGCAGTTATGATTGCGCACACAGCTGTCTACGGAAGCATGCAGAGCGACCTTTGATCGGCGCGAGAGCAGCGCACATTTGCGTAACTTACTTAAATACGTTATGTGATAATACCTCATAAACATACACGACCTCAACGACAAAGTCAGTCTGCTTACGTCTACTGTGTGTATTTTATACTTATATAAGGATACTGTGCATCTCTTTGATGTTTTACATTAGTTGCGGAACTTCCAGCGCGCACTCCTACCAGGTCTGACCGGGCGATGACGTAATGAGGGCCGCAAAACGTCACTCCCCGAAAGACCGCACAGGGTGACATCATTCTCACTTCCTGAAACTCGTTTCCAACCGCCGATCTGACGCGTTTCAGCTTGCGCTCCTGACGCGTCAGAAAGTTTTCGCTCACGGTTCGCACAGTGAAGTGATCAAACGCGAAGATTTGCGTGCTGTGCGACGGTTGAAAGTGCGGCGAAATCAGGTCGCGTCAGTGAGGTCCCACCCAGCCGCGCGCTTCCTGCTTCTCTCCGCGTTGTCCGACTAATCTACGCGACAGAACCGGTACCGAGCGGCGGTGTTTACCTGCTGATCCAGGTGCAGACGCTCGGGGTTCGGTGTGAAAGAAACTCCAGAGACTTAACGTGGATCCGTGTCGCTGCGCTCCAAACTTCCCTTATTGGTCCACAGCAACTGCACACAAGTTCGCTTCTTTCTCACTTTTCGCTTTTTTTCTCTCTTCTCTCTCTCTTCCCTCTCTCATCCACTCGCTGACTTGAACTCCGTCCCGCTGTAATGGTTCGGGGTGCGGTCCCGGTGGGCGGGGCCTGTGTTGATAGCTCCGCCCTCTTTGGCGATTTTCCGCCACTAGCATCCCGCTCTATCTGTTTTTTCAGAGCTTTGTCCAATCACAAGCGAGAATGTGGGCGTGTAGAGCGGTAGGTTGGCGTCATAGGGGTTAACTTGAAATAGTTGGGCCACAGGGGCCCGTATGTGTGTTTAATGTCTGAGGTATGCGCGAGACTAGCAACTTCTGTGACCATATAAGTCGCCGGACCGTGTTTACACACACACACGGACAAGGAATGTGAAGAATCGGGATGTTTCTGCACAAAGACATTCTCTTATTGGATAATGAGTGACCTATCCATTCATCATCTGTCCGTCTATCCACCTATGTATTTAATATACTTGAACAGATTAAATTGAGTAAGTTGGTAAGGTGATGATTGTTGCGTTTTTGTGGATCTCAGCGTCTTGAGTGAATTATGTCGTGACATCGCAGTGACATCAGAACTACAGAGATGCTGAAGTGACATTACAGGATTGTGATCGAATATTGTGCATGTCAGAGACATCCAGAACATTACTGATGCGAGAGATCCAGTTAAACATTGAACACATGCACATCACGCTCAATGGCTCTCAGCAAACAAACGCTGGATGACATCTGCAACTGATCTGTGTCTGATAATAGAGAGAGAGCTCTTCTTCCGTTTAAATTGATATATATATAGATACTTATATACTTTTATTTTAATCTGTTTTTGTGCAGAATGTTTATATTTACTTTTCTTGTGCTTTGCCAATGTAAAATTTGTTTAGTCATGCCAATAAAGCTTCTTTGAATTGTGGATAAAGCTTCTTTGAATCTTGAGAGAGAGAGAGAGAGAGAGAGAGAGAGATTAAACCAGTGCAGGAAATCACTTATACACAATTATAACACATTGTTTGTTTTAAAGGGTCATTTCATTTTCAACTCTGTCATCCTTTATTCCCCTCACGTATTTTAAATCTGTATGTGAATCTTTTTTTCAGTGCAACACAACAGAAGATATTTTGAGAAATGTCTGAGTGGTTTTGTGATCAGTGAAAGTCAATGGGGGGGCCGATGTTGTTTGAATATGCAGCCACACACATCTGACCACATAGTTTAGTCAATAACTTTCTGATAAACTTTAGGAAGTCACACACGTGTAAACACACACACACACACACACACACACACAAACACGCATCAGGATTGTTTCCAGGCTGCACACTTCGCTCAATTATTTGAGGAATGTTGAGTGATTTGCAGGGAAAGGTCTGCTGGGAGCATTTTATCCGCGTGAGGGGAATGTTCTGCGTTTGTTTGCGGAATCCATCCTTCACTTGCACTTGATGTGTCGGAAAAATCAATACGTCCCGCGCTGACGCTCACATCGCGTGTCTCTCTGCTGATTGGGCAACACGCGGAATTTCAAATAAAGAGTCAAAGGTCTTTAACTGAGTGATCCCAGATGCAGAGAGAGAGAGAGAGAGAGATTACCAAATAAGGTCACTCCTGACCTCCTCAACCTCCCGTAGTTTCCCGCGGTTGTGCGCCGCCCGGTCTGGGTGTGTCGCGCCGGCTGGGTGTGTTTTCATATTGTGGCACAAAAGCTCACACAAAAATGTCTCTCTCTGAACAGTCGTTTGATGGCACCTCACCTGACACGACACGCATGCTTATGCATCTGTCTGTTCACATTTATTTACGGTTCTGGTTTTATAATTAAGTTTTCGCACAAGCGCGCGCGCGATCGCTGAACTCTGCGTCAGAAGTGTTTACGCAACTGTAGCTTTCCCATGATCCTCTGGCATGACACGTTCCCTGTGTTATCTGTGTTTGGGTATTTGTCCTTACATGGCTCGAAGCTTCACTGAACACTGACAAACAACAAACTCTAAATAATGAAAAACAGCATTAACAAAACAAGAAGGACGAGCAACGACACAAGGGCCACACGTCGCTGCGACCCCTCCTCCAAACACGCAGGAAGAGCGATAAGATGAGGTTTTCTGGGAAACTTCCTCCTGTTGTCTTGTGAAATCTTGCCTCCCTCACACAAAGAAAAATACTCCCATAGCATAGCAGTCACCACATCTCTACAGCAGAAGAAGAGACTGATGTGTGTTTGTGGGCGTTAACGTGTTCAAGTATCAAATAATACCACATGTTTACTGTCAACACCTCTGAGCGGGATCTTAAAGGGACAGTTCACCTAAACAACATCTAAAGTCGGCCATCGTGCACCCCCTCACCTGTGTGCGAGTCTTTCTTCAGTGGAACACAAAAGAAGATATTTTGAGAAATGTCTCGGTGGCTTTGTGTTCATACACAATGGACGTCAATGGAGTTCAGTGAGTTTGATGATCAACATTCTTTAAATGTCTTCTTTTGTGTTCGGACGAAGAAAGAAACTCACACAGAATTGACGTGACATTGAGGTGAATAATTAATGAAAGAATCTCAAACCCCGGAGCTAAAAGGACACGTTGTGTTGTGCAGAGTTAAACGCTCCTCTGGGGAGCAGTTTTGTCCAAAAATGTACAGCAAAATAAACACACACACACACACACACAGCCTCATTGTTAACATCTGGGCTCTGTAGCACAGCGTGACACACGTAAAAAAACAGTTTCAGTCATCAGTTTTATTAAAGAGCTATATCGTTCACTTCTGGAGGCGATTATGTCGTGCATGAACCACATCAGATGTTAAAATCACTCTGAACAACAGATCGAGTCTGAGAGCAGAAGAGAAAATCACAACACAAGAAACAGGAGAAAGTGACGAGAGAACAAGAGCAGAGGAATTCTGTCTCAGTCACTCACTCTTTTTGCCTTATATGGTCACAGAGAGAGAGAGGAGGCGTGGTCTAATGTTATTGGGCGAAAGAGGTGTAGAGTTTCGTTTTGGTCACTCTTTCATCTTTGGTAACATTTGAGGAGCAACGCAAGAATACACCTTTCAGTACCGTGTTTACCGCGGTATCACGAGCCCTGAGCTGACCTAAAAATGACAAAGATCGTGTGACGTAGATCTCATTTCCTGTGGCAAAAAAACAAAAGTATACAAAGCACGTCTTTTTCTCAGTCGAGTCGTTTGATGACATGCAATAAGATTATAGTTTTAATTTAAAAAAAAATAAGATTGACATGTTTTATCCATAAAATGTATTCTTTTTTCATCTTTAACATATAAAGTTTAAAATCTTTAGTTTGGCCTTTCAGGAGATAAGTTTGAGTTCATTTTGAGATCTTTGTCTCTTCTGATCGCTCCGGTCTTCTCTGACAGGAAGTGCTTGTGGCTGGAGCGCGATGACGTCATAGTGGTGGAGTAATAGCAGGCCGTGATTGGTGGGTCGGGGAGTTCTGCTGGATGACATCATGCAGCGGATAAACAATAGTCACCACGGGATACTTTAAGCACAGATGTTTGAGAAACGTCGGAAGATGAGACGAATTAAGAAGAAACAAACATGTCACGCTGATTAACAAGTGTGTGTGGGTCTGTGGGATTATGTTACAGAGATGTGGGTGGATTGTCATAAGAGTTGAAAGGTGAAAGGTCAGGGCGTGACACACAACATACTAAACCACTCATGTTGAACAGACAGAAATGACAAGAGAAATGCTTGAGAATGAAGGTGCAGATGCCAGAACCAGACGGTGAGATTTTATCAAATAAAACATATATGACACAGAAGGTAAATAATAAACTGTGAGACAAATAACTGTAAACAAAAATGTACTTCTATTGAGTCAGTATACATTTTATATTATTCTGTAAAAGGAAATGTAATGTTTTGTACAGTTTGAGTTATGAGGAACATCAAAAGTATTGTTCTAAACAGGTAATAAGAGACTAGATAAAAGCAACTATTGCGACACATCATTGAAAATCACATAAAGAGCTTTTATGTTGTAAACCTGTTAGACGCACATGTTTCTCGTGCCTGCATGATGTCCAGGGCAGAGAATTCATTCAGTACACAATTCTTTAACCTCAAAACAGCCTCGGGCGCAGATAAAACTGAATGCACCTCTCCTGTAAAACCAGCAGATTCAGTCCAGAGAAATACAAAAAGGATAATCTCAACATAACTAAACATCATTCAACAGCCTGTCCGTTCAATAGTATTGATATTTTATTGATCAGTTCACGTGAGTTGGTCATTTTACAGATTATACGGGGTCAAATCTAAATCCATTACCGTCTTCATGCAACCTGCTGGAGAGTCACGGTCACATTGGAAAGAAAAGAAAAACATGTTCACATTAAAAGGGTGTAAAAGAACAGAGTCCAATCCCAAAATCAAGACATTAAACTTTCTGTGAGAAAATGAAGCCTATTGAAATTCTACTATGACGCATAAATATTGTTTATTTTATTACAGTTATACAAAAACGTCTAATGCTTCTAATAACAGGCTTCCTTTTCTTTCAGCAAAATATAATTTTGTCTTTTTTCATGAGATTCACACAGCTGTGGTGTAGTAGTGAGGGAAGAGCGCCCTCGCGTGGACAGATGAAGAACACCATTATTCCGATATCAGATGAAAGATTTATACAAAAAAATCAAAATTCTCTCATCATTTATTTTCTCCACCATGTTCATAAACACGATTGCAAAGTCTTTTTTCAGTGGAATACAAAAGAAGATATCTTGAGGTTTTGTGTTCATGCCATAGAAGTCAATGAGGCAGTTTGCTTTTCAATGTTCTTCAAAATATCTTCTTTTGTCTTCAGCAGAGGAAAGAAACTCATCTTGACATGATGTGAGAATGAATAAATGATGAAATATTTTGTCCAAACTACCCCTTTAAATGCCTCCAAAGAAAAGAAAAGCAGCCACAGGATGTCAAAGTTCACTTTACTTCAACATACGGCGGTAAACTCTGTGCACTTGCCCCAAACCTTCTAACGGAGAGTCAGATTACAAACTGAAGTCAAATACCACACGCACGCGCGCACACACACACAGTTAATAACAACACAATAAAAGCTGAAGAACTGATGAAACAAAGACGTTCCAGCTGTGTGTGTGTCATCAATGGCAGGTGGGAGGGATCAGGAGTGGGGCGGTGACTGACAGCTTCACTGTCCAATCAGTTTCTCAACAAAAGAATCCAGCTGGTCTTCATCTTTGATGCCCACAAATTGGTCGATGACATCACCACCTCGCATGGCTATGACGGTGGGTACGGCCGACACCTGCAACATATAAGGATTATTAAAACATTTGTGTCAAATCACACAGAATTCAGAAAAGTGTGCTGTATTCAGCTGAAGACCAAATAGGGCGAGAGGGACTTCTGGGATGATGTTGAAAGGTAAAATGAATAAAGCAAATCAAAATTTAAAAGAGACAAATAGAAGAACCCAACACATTATTCAAATCAACTCAAATATCTGTACTCTGATGAGATTATGAATCATTTGAACTAGGGCTGCAAGAAGATATTGAATTTAGTTTAAGCAAAAAAAAATTCAAAATTGCAGCATTAACAAATGGTATTATTTCATAAGTTATCCTTTTTTCTTCAATACTCTCCAGCCCTATAGGAAAAATGTTTGTCTGTGTATCACACACTTCCTTACACTAGTTCCTACACTCTCTGACCGATGTGTATTAAAGTGTTTTGAGCAGATGTGAAGTGTGTCATACCCCGTATTCAATGGCGAGATCTGTGTGTTCATCAATGTCAACTTTGGCCATGGTCACTCGACCCTTCTGTTTGGCGATGGCCTTCTCCAACCGCGGGCCGAGAATCTTACAGGGACCACACCACCTAACAACAAACACACAGCGCCGCAAACACAGATCCCTGTCATCAACCTTTATTAAATGTTGACATTATGTTGTAGTGGCCATTATTCCTTCAGATTACATAACATTTACAATTGCAAAGTCAAAAACCAGAATTAATGATTTAACAGTGTGAGTGAAGAAGTGGATTTAAAAAAGCGTTCAGTCAGTGTGTTATGATGTTACATCAAGGACCACAATGGAAATAAATTGTATTTAAACTTTCTGTTTTTATCCTTGACAAATTAGTGCATTTTACTTCTTTGTCTAATAAATCCAATCCATGTGATGTAGTGTACGTACTGTGCGTGAAAGTCCACGAGCACCGGCAGCTCGCTGTTGACGACTCGGTCGGTGAAGTCCTCCTGGTCCTGAACATTAAAGGAAACACTTCTGGTGTGAAAGAGAGGACGCGGGAGAGAGCGCCTCAGGAACGCCTGTACGGCAGGAGATGATGTCAGAGAGGAAGAGTATGATGAAGAGGACGAGACAGTGACGGGTTGACGGCAGAAATCTCTCACTGACACAAAACAAACTCTCCGCATGAGAAGCCTGGACGCCATCTGAGACCACAGAGAGACAATAGTGAGTAAAGAACCTCTCCGCTGACTCTCCTGCAGTTCAGCATTTGAGTTTTACTCCTCATGTTCTGATGATCACATAGGTTGACAAGGACACGACGACATCATCAATAATGACAAGAATGTAATTTTTGTAATAAAGATATTTTGTAATAAAAGAAATATAAATAAATAAACATCTTAGTAAAATAATCTGAAAGAAAAAATATTGCTATCATCAGTCAAGTTCATCTTTAATTTGAGGATTGATCTCTTTTTCATATTTATTTCCAACAGTTTGTCACACTTCATGGAAACACAAACACGCAATAGTTTACACTGTACGTGAAAATAAAGACAGTATTTGTAATTTAAACATTAGTATGTTACAATTTAGAATGCTTTACACATCAAAATAAAGAGAAATATATATTTACAGTGAAATCACACAACTGTGTTTAGTTGCGTGTTTGTGGCTGTTGAAAATTAAGGATGTTTTAATTACAGTAAAAGTGTAATAATGTTGTTGGTATTCAATGTTGCTTTAAACCACGAATATCAGCGTTAAGCTATAGTTACTATACTAAGACAATACGTTTCACAACAAGTATCACAGTTGCAGCAGTGAAAAAAACTCCAAAGTGAACTGCTGTTATGTGTTAAAATGTGATTTTAACCTCCGTGTGACTTTCAATGTGAGGCACGTCACGTCTGTGCTTCAATACGTCATGTCAGTTACTAAACGCATATGTGATGCACCTCGTGTGAAGAATTCTGCTTTATCTGCGTTCTTACGCGAATAATAATAAAATAAATAATATAAAGTCTTACCGTGAGATGTGAAGTCGTCTGGTCACACGGACCACTGACGCGCTTCCGATCGCGACGAGACGTTTGTACGTAACAGCGGCGCAGTGCGGCGCGGAGAGGAACTGCAGCGAGCTACTGTACAGATCTGGATCAATGTAGTGTTTGATAAATATGTACAAATAGAATAGAGATTATGATTAGCCAACAAAACACTGTATGGGTCAAAATGATCAGTTTGTCTTTGGTGCCAAATATTATAAGGATTATATGTAATGTCCCATGAAGATATTTTGTAAATATATCAAACTTATTTTTGTGTGTAATATGCTTTGCTAAGGACTTCATTTGGACAACTTTAAAGACGATTTACACAGTATTTTGATTGCACCCTCAGAATACAGAGTTTTAAAAAAGTGAATCACAGCCAAATATTGTCCGATCCTAACAAATCATGCACCAATAGAAAGCTCAGTTATTCAGCTTTCAGATGCTGTATGGATCTCAATTTAAAAAATGTACCCAGATAAGGTTTTGTTGTCCAGGGTCACAAACATTAATAAAACTCACAAAACATTTAAATAGCTCTGATCACAGCTTTGAAAAATGATTTTATTTAGCTCACTACAATGCAGACACTCTCATCATACACAATTTGCTTTTATTTATTTTTTTATAAACTTCATATTAAATGAAACTACACATCTGTATATATGTACTTCGAGATTCTTTTGTATGTAGAAACAGTAACGCAAAAATGACGGAATCTTGTCTGTGTTGTCAGTGTGTGAATGATTTAGATCACAGGGCTGGTCAGAGCTTCAGCCCTACTGTCAATCACTTCTTTTATTATTGATGGACAGATGAAAAGAGACAAACTGAGCTTCATACTAGTGAAGGGTATGAGATGAAAGAGAGACACGTAGAGAGACTGAAATGAAGGGAGAGCAGTAAAAAGAAAGTTAGTACGGACGAGTGTCAGTCAGACACACAGAGAAGGAGAGAGAGAGAGAGTGCTGACTGGTTTTGCTGGACTCCGTGGCAACAGATGCAGATGTGTGTCTGATAACAGATGTAGCATCAGTCAGTAAGTTCACATTTCTGTTTCATTCTGATCATCATCAGATAAATGTTGTGTCTTCAGACGTTCATCTCTTCCTCTCTTCATCTCATCTCTTGGAGTCTCTTACTGATGTTTTTCTAATTTTCAGTGTTTGTGCTGTTGTGTGACATGACATTAACTCTCGCCTCATGTTAAAGTAAACTGATTCTATATTACATCAAATATCTTTGCTACCTGAGTGGTTGTAAATGTAATGTAATACTGAATGTGGTTGGGGGGGGTTGAAAACATTTTGATTACATTTATAATTACATTTACTAATCTGATTATGTTGTTTCGGTCTAATGAACAAAAGATATTTCTCTCGCTTCAGACTGAGACTCATCATGGAAGAGACTCCAGACCGCTGGAGGATCACAAGAGTTAGTGATGCTGTCAGAAAGCATCATGTAGTCTCCCTCCGGCCCGCTCCTCTCTTCCGTTTGGTGGGTCTGACGGGTTTACCCCCCCACCGTCGCCTGCGTTCGTTCGGACACGACAACCCAAACACATCCACCGCTGCTGGTCCATCTGATGATCTATGGAAGGGACGTCCCGGCCGCCGGTTTCTCTCTGATTCTGCTGTGAGCGGAGGACGGAAAAACCATCAACCTCACACAAACCCATTCTCTGCTTTCACTGGAAAAACACAAGAGAAACCTCTGACGGTAAATAAAACATCTGAAATACAAACTCTACCCCAAAAACAAGATCCTAAAAGACTGAAAGAGAAAGACAGAAAGGTTGATGGTTCACGCCGACATCACAGCGGCATCACATCTCCTGTGAGACACAAAGACACAGAGTATTTCTATGAAGAAGTTTGGAGGAGAGAGAGACAGAAAGTGAGATGGACGAGAATAAAAAGAAATAAAAGAGCAAACACAGATCAAGTTCCAGACATCAGTCAGAGAATACAGTGTTTAGAAATAACAGACAAGGAAGAATCACACCAGAGCTGCTCGATCGGACAGATGGAGATCAAACCGATGGGGCGTGGCAACAGGGCAGCGCCTTTAGGTAAAGGGGAGGGGTCAACAAGAAGAGACCGACGCCCACACTTCTTACCGCCCTTAACTCAAAGAGACTGTCTGCTGAACGTCCCTCTGACGCTTCCGGATAATTCACCTCCTCCATCACCCTGCTCTCCATCAGACGTCCTGTTCCTCCCGCTGTCTGTTCCTCACATCCAACCATTCCCACTGAGACACACGAGTGACCTTTGAACCTGAGATTCAGTCTGACACAGAGCGTGTTTGTGGACCATATCAGCTACACTTGAACATGTGAAGAGTGTTCGAGTTAAATTGTCTTTCTTTAATCAGAGATGACGGCAAACGTGCAGACATTTATCTAAAGACAAAATTCAAACTTGCATTTAGCCAGTAAGAAAGTGAGACGGTTTGACGTCCACCAATCTAATAACTCATCAGGACAATTCCAGCGGTATGGATATGGACGAGACATTTTGAGTTATGGACGAGACATAAAAAATGCTCAGAGAATGAATTTGTTACGATTATATTGAACCACATCTGTTAATATTTCACTGAACCCTTGTTGATAGAGTCTAAACATCAAAAAATGTCAGTCTCTGAAAAAAAAATCATAAAAGATGGAAATAAACATGTGACAAAAAAGGATTGTCGTTTTTTTGGGTACGACAAACTTTGTAGGATTTCTGCGAAATAAAATGCACTTTTCTTAACGATAATACCCAATGAACGGAGGAGGGATGTCTCTAAAATAGTTTCTTTATATTAATTTTCATGCCTCCATTTATGAGGAATATGAAGCGTTATGGATGTGACAATCCTGAAAATGGATCTAACCTGACTATGACAAATCATGCACTAAAAATAAAACAAATATAGCAGCAGAGCTAAAGTAAGTCACATCTATTTGATTTGATCTCTTAAATGCTTTGAGTATTTCTGGGACTGCTGATAATTAAATTGATGGTATGGTTAATGATGTGATGCTCATAAAGGAAATCCCAAGTGTTCCAGAGGAAGATGAAGGTGGTGTTGATGTACCATTTGCCAAACCAGGGATGATAAAAATCATGAGTACATATTGTAATGAACTTGGGATAATTAAAAAGAGGAATATTTTCACACATAAACACTGAAATGAAATGAATGCACTTGTTGACGAATGCACTTGTTGAAAGTGCAGAGATGACAAAAGTTAGGGTAGAATAGAAATCTGCCTCCTCATTTTTTAAGTCCACCACACACCACTGCTGGAGATGTGTGTTATTGTTGTAATGTAATCCACTTTCTACTGTAAAGTTTTCACACCATTGGCGATCCGCGACTCCTCTTCAGGGGGAGCAGTAATGCGAAGCACAGCAAAACATGTAACATATTTAGCTAGTCATGCCAAATACATGCCTGCTGCAGACACGTCAATAGGGTTTTTAATAAAAGAGAGGCTCGTGTTTGCTAGATACTCACTTAGTCTCATGTGTAATCAGAGTTATTAGTGTTAAAGGCGTCATATGGCGCGAACATGTGTTTTTTTGTGTCTTTGGTGTGTTATAAGTTGCCCATGCATGTATTCAGGGGCGGATTAAGGTGGTCAGGGGCCCCCTAGGCTGCTCTTTGGGTGAGGCCACCCTTAGGTGCCTTTCAAGCTTGCAGTTTAGTTCACAATGGTGAACGTTTTTGCATGAAAAGCTGCTAATGTAAAGCTGTCACGTGATCTCAGGTGGGCACCGGTGTACCGAACCCTGCGCGTGCTCTTAAGCCGATTACAATGTATTCATTAAATTAATTAAAATGTACAAATAAAGTTAAGTATTAGTGTATGAGAGATATATTTTCTGTACTGATATCAATATCTTGACGTGATCAAGTTAGCTCAGACAAACGGCTGACAGCAGCGGCTCTAGCGGGCAATTGATGGTGATCTAGAAACAATTCCACACATTGATGGCACTCATGTTGGTACTACAACTGGACCGTTCTTGGTCGACATCAGCCTTCAAAGGCGACATTTGTTTTCTCATGAGCTCTGTTGTGAAGGTTTCTCTCCGGTGTGAGTGCTCATGTGTGTATTAAAGCTTCTTGTACATCTAAAGCTCTTTCCACACTGTTGACACGGGTACGGTTTCTCTCCGGTGTGAATTCTCATGTGCTGATTAAGGACATGTGTAAAATTGAAACTTGTCCCGCACAGATGACACGTGAATGGTTTTTCTCCAGTGTGAATTATCATGTGTGTCTTCAGGTTACATTTATTTGAGAAGCTCTTTCCACACTGTTGACATGTGAAGGGTTTTTCTCCGGTGTGAACTCTCATGTGTCTCTTAAGACCTCCTTTAAAACTTTTCCCACACAGATGACATGTTGAAAGCTTCTCTCCACTGTCATCAGCATCATTTACTTCATCTTGACTGTCCTTATTCACTTCCATCATATCTGAAACAAACAAAACTATCTGTTAAAAACTTTATTATACTTTTTTACACTTTACACACATTATTTTAATTATTTTCTGTTTAAATTACAACATAAAATGCACTCAGATGTAGCCGGACACATCGCGCGGTAATGAGATTTCCAGCAGAAAAAGTAATAAGATAATTCATTTCTATGTTAAATTAATATTTGTGCAAGCCATAGAATACATTTGTTTATTATAAGAACATTTTGTTATTGAATTATTCCGTAATTAAGATCACTTCCATGAACAGGTGAAAGGACATATGCATTATGTTTTTTTCAATAACGCAATAAAAAACCAACAGACTGATGAGAATGTTGAACAAAGGATCAAAATGCTGTTTAAAAAACTTAAAGCAGAACAGGTGGTCATGATATTTCCATATGATTATTGAAATTCTATTTAACCTTTACCAGATAATAACCATAAAAAGTTATTTGATGTATTGTTGTTCTCATCTTCTGCATTTATGGTCCAACAACCACTCAATTCATTAAATTAGATTTGAAATAAAATCAGAGATATAGATTTAGAAACAGAAACCAACCTCTGTGTTCTTCAGTTTCCATTCTGCAGTTCTGGATCTCTCGTGTTCTCAAGCTTCTCTTCCACAAACACCAACAACAGTGTGAAGATTTCAGTTCTTACTCCTGAAGTGACTTTTCTGCTCGTTGGTTTCTTGGATTTATTGGTGGATTCCTGTAGGAGGAGCTTTACTGAAGGTGTCAATCACTGTCGGTGTGAACTGAAGATTGTAAAGAGAACTATTCAGATTAGTCTTTAGCCAGGGCGTAGCCTGATTATTTAAATGGAGGGAGACTGTAAATTGACTTGACCCATTTTATACACATACACATATAATTAACCTATAGCACACATGTGTATATTTACTTTAGGGAAACAAGATTTAGCTGGTTTTGCTGTTTCAGCAGGACATTGAGAGTTAAATTCACCAAAGCTGAATTCACAATATTACAATGTATAGCCAGGATATTTATGAGAAATAACATTCAACTGTATTATCAGCCTGAAATTTTAACTGCAAGAGAGACGCGATAAACAGACGTGTTTCCACATACAGCAAACGTATACAAACACCTTTTCTAAGTCCATTCTTGTTATAAATGCACAAACTGTACTAAAAGTTTACGTGCATGAACGCACATGAATCGCTACTCTTTAGTTTTTTTCTGACTTTAACTCTCATTGAATGCAGAGATTGACTGTGAATCTTTGGGTACAGGCGGCAAATCGATCGGATTCAATTATTTTAATCAACAAGTTTTCAATACGATTAAAAACTGACCTCAGAATTAATTGGTTCTGTTCAGTTACCAATAAAAATCAATTTAATTCAAAATAATTTCTGTAAAATTTTACGCAGCCACTTAGTTTAACAACTCAATTCAGTAACTTTCAGTTTTGACCAATTACAACTAAGCATCAACCTATTTCAAGCCATCAGACTGAAGCCCTACAACTGACGGTTAACTTTTAGTTGAATGGTGTGTTGTAAATCACATATATTGAATTCTGCATTTACCTCAGCCTATTTACAACACAAAACATCTTGAGGACATTTACATGTAACATATCAGCATAATGAAGTAGGTGAAAATGGGAATAATGACGCCTATTAACACTGATCAGTACTGAAACAACAACTTTCACGATCATCAGCAGAAGACTGAAACAAACATCACTTATGACAAGACAAATATCAAAATCCTGATTTTTATTCTCAGTAAATATAAACAAGTTTATAGTCACAGCGTAAATATAAAGATCAAAGTGAGCGATGCATTGAGCAGTGTGTTGGAGAAACTACTCAGTGAATGTGAAGTAAATACTACAAACAAATCAAATGAGATGAAAAACTGCTGTTAGAAAATACAATGAAGTATTTTCAAGTTTGCAATGAAAACCACATGCAGTCATGTGTGTGGTGTCGATGCTCTCAGCTCCAGCAGAGGACGCTATGTGTGTGTGTGTTTGTGTGTGTGTGTAGAGAACACACAGCTTCAGTTCAGAGGTGTTTCATGTGTTTGTTCAAATAAAGTTAAGTATTAGTGTATGAGAGATATATTTTCTGTACTGATATCAATATCTTGACGTGATCAGTTAGCTCAGAGAAACGGCTGACAGCAGCGGCTCTAGCGGCCAATCGATGGTGATCTAGAAACAATTCCACACATTGATGGCACCAGTGTTGGGTGTAACTAGTTACTAAATTATTAGTTACTGTAATTTAATTACTTTTCCCTTGAAAAAGTAAAGTAAGGGATTACTCATATGTTTTCTGTAATTTAAATACAGTTACTTTTGATGTAATTAAACTAAATACTTTGTGAAATATGTGCGTGCGCAATAGTGTAATTGACATCAAAATTCAAAGTCATACTTTAAAATCTTTGCTTTAATGTATAATTCTCACATTTGTAATACTTTGGTCAGTTAATAATATTATTTATTTGAATGAATTAAATAAGCCGTTTCATGTCTATCCTTGAATCACTTAACTAATCAAGGTTGATGTTGGATAAAGAAAGTAATTAGTAATGAGTAACTAAATACTTTTTGGACAGAGTAATTTGGACAGTAATCTAATTACACTATTGAATATGTAATGAGTAACTAGTAATTAATTACTTTTTCAGAGTAACTTACCCAACACTGGATGGCTATCTGTAGACAAACCTTTACTGCACTGATCCATTGAAGGGTTCTGCTTTAGTGTGAATTCTCATGTGTTTATAAAAGTTACTTGAGTCTGTAAAACTCTTTCCACACTGTTGACATGTGAACGGTTTCTCTTAAGAGACTATTTTAATTCTATTCTGTTTAAATTACAACATATAATGCACTCAGACCTAGCGGGACGCATTACGGTAATGAGATTTCCAGCAGAAAAAAGCAATAAGATAAAAAGATAAATACTTTTGAATTGTTTTTTGTGCAAGCCAGAGAACAAATTTATGTTTATTATAAAAAAGTTGTGTCATTGAATTATATTTTCTGTGATTAAAATCATCACTTCCATGAACTAGTCAGGACATATGCATTCATTATTTATTTTCAATAAGAAAATAAAATACCAACATAATGATTTAAATCTGGAACAAAGGGTCAAAATGCTGTTTAAATAAACTTAAAGCAGAACAGGTGGCCAGGATATGTCCATATTAATAATGAAATTCTATTGAACCTTATGCAGATAACAACCATAAAAAGTTATTTGAAATATTTTGGCATTAATGGTCCACTAACAACCACTTAACTCATTCAATTAGATTTTAAATTAAATCAATAATAAATGGACACTGTGAGTCGACTTGACACTCTTTTATATATAATTAATATAATACATATAGTGCATTTGTAAAAGAATACAACAACAACAACAGGACGCTTCTACTTCTTGAGTTTTGAATTTGAATTGCTGCTTGCAAACCAAACTTAAAAAGTGCATTCGCGCCACCTACTGGACTGGAGTGTGGAGCACTGCATGATAGGAAGTTAATATAACCAACAAACTGTAAATTAGGAAGAGAGCACTTAAATATATATATATCTAAAATATAATCTTTCTCTTAAATATGCCTCACACTTTATGAAGACATGTTCTACTGTTTCTGCCAGACCTCACTTTCCCAATTCTTAACAAAGAATGATTCAATATGTGACGGGTATTAATGAGTTTAATTAATTTCACTTATCATCCTCTGATTGAATTTTTAATAATTTACTTAGTTATAATTTGTCCTCAAAAACATTATAATTTTATTTTTGTTGTTTGGGAAAAATAGTTTTGTATCTGTATTCGTGGTGACGTCATATCTGATACGGTCGCGCTGCGTACTTGGATCGATCTGAGAAGTAAGCAGTTATCGGTGGTTTCTATGGAAGTAAAATAGTGACAAATGTGTTTGAAGCAAAGGGACGTGCTGAATAGCACTAACTGAAAAAAAAATGCATTGTATTAACAGTTCTTGCATTTAAAGGTTCTGCAATTCAATATGGTGGTACATTTAAGCTGTGAATATTTCAAATTGAAACATTTCACACTCGGTTTCACTGTATAAAAATTAAATAATCAAAATCCACCTTTTAAATTTCATTAAAAAAATTCAACTTGTTTTTAAATACAACCTTTAATATTCGACAGATAATTTTCAGTCCATATTATTTCGATTTAAAAATACGCTTCCACAAATTCAGGGGTTCAAATTTGACTTGATATTCAAAGTTTCACATCCGGGAATCCGAGGAAAAGCAATAGAGCGCCGATTCTACAAATGCATGATCTCTTCCTGCTGCCTGACCGCTTCACCAGCAGGTGGTGTAAGTCGGTTCTGACGTAGATCAAAGCAAGAAATGCAGATAATCTTTATATGTTTGCCACAGAGTCCACTTATCTGCTCGATTAAGTGAATTTAGTTGTTCTCATAGATAGCTTCTTATGACGTATTGACGTTTGTACTGGCAGCTTGGTTCACCTCTATCAGCCATAGAAAGGACATGGAGCACGGGGACAATTCCAGGTGGCCTGTGATCATTGGACTACTCATACATTTATAATAGTAATTTAATTATTTTAATATTCTAGCCGATCTCCTTGTACAGTCTCTCTAGAGTACGAGTTTATGTTTGTATTTGGCTTGCTATTTATACGCATTCATTACTTTTTACGTGCACATGATACATTAACATTAAGTAATTCAGCAGCATTTAGCATTTTTATTCAAATTAACTTAAGAAGAGTTCAGGGAGCAATAAAGCGAAATGTCATACAGGAGCAAAACAATATTGGTTAAGATGGTGTGGGTAAATTACACCTGCTTATCAAATGCACGCAAATTTCTGTAGCTTTCCAAATACAAACATAAAATTGTGCTATTGATAAGAACCATCTTAAGTCATCAAATAATGGTTTGAGTTTCGGGGATGAGAAAAAATGGATATATAACAGTGCTTTACTGAACCATACTGTGTATTGAGTTTTTAAAATAAGTTAATTTCATGAAGCTATTTGAATGACACATGCGATGGTATATGATTAAATGTGCTAGAAAACAATACAAAAAGATTTTAAAGCATTACATTAGGTTCATAACACCATCACAATAAACTTAACGATTCAAATGAAACATTTTATTTTGGTATAAAACTAAATAGGAAAAAAAGCAATAAATAACCATTTAAAACTGACTACAATAGGAAATGAAAAAGTATTGCAAACAGATATAAGAACAAGCCATGAACTATTTTATCACAACGTAAAATAATCTACAATATAAATAACTCACTAAAATAAAAGTATTTTCTTAAAAACATAATTGTAAAATATTTTGAAAATGTAGGATATAAATGCTTAAACAAATTAATAACCAATTAAAAGTGACATATTAATGTAAATTATTATGCCTGCTTTTCAGGTCAGAACGAAAAATATAGCCAAGTATAGTCTATTAGGCTAAATGAACGAATGAATAAAAAAACAAACTGAAATACTGCAATAATAAAGACACCTACCGACGCATCTCATTCAGTCAGCATAAGTTTAGAGAGGGTAAACTTGTTCATTTAACTGAACTGTACACATACATTTTAGACACTTTGCGATGAGCAGTGGCGGATTTAGCAAATTGGGGGCCCAAGGCGAAGGTGTGTATGGGGCCCCACTATCCGATCTTTAAAAGAAAAATATTTACTTCAAAATGAAGATGGACAGCAGAGAACACACAAAGTGTACCACCACACAAACTAATAGTCACGATGGATCCCAATAGAGAATAAGGTTTAACACGTCTTTGCAGAAATGCCAGGAAAACTAGCACTGTTTATTATTTTTTTAAGATCAAATCAATATAACATTTCAAAAAATCTACAAACAACCCTGTGTACAAGATGAATTGACATTACATTTTAGATTGAACATTTCTAACATTCTAGAAACAAACCTATGTACATGATATGGTGTGTGTGCGTGCATGTGTGTGAAAGAGAGCGAGAGAGAGAGAGAGAGAGACAGAGAGAGAGAGCGAGAGAGCGAGAGAGAGAGAGAGAGAGAGAGAGAGAGAGAGAGAGAGATTGTTCTCCACATCACATGCTTCTGACACAGAGAGTCCTATGTGATGTCTTCTATCAGGTCTTCACACCAACATGATGTGCAGATGTAGGAGCTGTACCTGTAAAATAGTAATAATAAAAAAACATTGTTACCAACTAACAATATGGTCTATGAACAAAATGAGTGTGGGCCAATGTTTTAGTCCAATAAAAGGTAAAGTCAAATATCTTAGCTATCCAGAAGTTAGTGATGGACTTCTTCTCTTATGAAGTGAGAGGATAACAAAAAACAACAGGATTTTTTTTATCGTTAAATGATTATCATCTCTCTTTTGTGTCTCTGTCCCTTCCTTTCTCTCTTCCTCATCCCTTTGTTTCTCTTCCTCCTCATGCCTGTTTTAACTCTTTATCTCCCTTGTCTTTCTTTCTCTTCCTCTCCTTCTTTTTCTGTTCTCCTGCTCTTCTATATGACTGTGTTTGAGTGCTGCGTCTTCCATCTGCTTTTGTCTCTGTCCCTTTCTCTCCTCTATCTCTTCCTCCTCATGCCTGTTTTTGCTCTCTCTCTCCCTTGTCTTTCTTTCTCTTCCTCTTCTTATTTTTCTGTTCTCCTCCTGCTCTTCTTTATGACTGTGTTTGAGTGCTGAGTGTTCCATCTGCTTTTGTCTCTGTCCCTTACTCTCCTCCTCCATCTTTTCCTCCTCATGCCTTTTTTTGTCTTTCTCATCATGTTCATACCAATCTTACTCTGCGAGCCTTGGCCTCAGCAAATCTTCGAACTATGGAGTCTGTATCAACAGTTTCCACTATCTCATGTTCGATGGAAATGACAGCCAGGGATGACAGTCTATCTTGGGACATAGAGGAACGCAGATATGTTTTCAGTCGTTTCAGTGTAGAGAAACTTCTCTCACCTGATGCAACTGTAACAGGAAGAGTAAGCAAGAGCCGCAGGGCTATGCTCAGATTTGGATAAAGATCTAGGATATTCTCTTTGTATATGTAGCTAAGAACTTCCAATGGTGATGAGATGTGTGGGGGGAAAGACCTAACAGCACCTGTAATTTCCATTTTTAGGTCCCCTGCATCCACATCCTCCATTGTCTTCTCAAACCTGCGGCAGCATTCATCTAGATTGCCTGCCTGTACAGTGCTTTTCATTACATCAGTGGAGTAGAGAAATCCATACAACTTAAAAAAGTTCTCCATGTATGAGAATCTCTCCCTAGTCTTGACCAGGGCAGTATCAACTAGGTGTAAGAAAAACTCTCTTCTGAAATGTTCCTCTGCAGTTGAAGTAGTCTCCTCTCTGCCCTCATAGTCAAACTGCCTTTTTGTTTTTTTCTGCCGAAAGTCTGGCCAGATCATCTCTACCTCAATCTTCTCTGCAATTTCCCTGGCATCTATTTTGGCGGCATTGAATCCGTGCTCCCTGAAATCTTGGAGGAAGTCTATGACTGCAGAGATTTCCCTCTTCATGGTCTCAATGCTCACTTTGGGGCCCTGTAGGATCTTACTAACTTTGTTGAAAACGTACAAGACATTGTACCACACCACACAGCTTACCATAAATGGCCATTTCTTCAGTTCCTGGCAGAGGCTTGAAGCACTGGATGCACACTCTGAATCATTCTTTTCTATGGCGAAGTCATGTAAAGCCTCCAGGGCATTCAAAATGTCTGGAAGCTGATACCGTACAGCTTTTACAGCCTCCACACGGCATTCCCATCTGGTGGTTGACAAGGCCTTGATGGTAAAATCCTTCACATTCTCCTGGAGAATGGCCCACCGTTGAACAGAGCCACTAAAAAGATTGTAGAGTCTCTGTAACACACCATAGAAGTTCAGAGATATTGTGGAGGATTTGGCAGCATCCCCAATGACCAGGTTCAGTGTGTGACTTCCACACGGGACACAGAGGGCTTTGGGGTTGAGGTCAAGGATCCTTTTTTTTACCCCCTGCTTCTTTCCCTGCATATTACTGCCGTTGTCATAAGATTGGCCACGGCAGTCAGAGATATCCAGGAGCAGTGTTTCCAGATGTCCAAGGAAAAGTTCGAGTAGGCCTTTGCCAGTTGTTTCCTCTGCCAAAAGAAAGCCTATAAAATGCTCGTGGATGGATACACCTTTGTAGAGCTCACAATTAACTATGCGCAGGACCACAGACAGCTGTTCATTGTGGCTGATGTCAGGTGTGCAATCCATTATGACAGCATAATATTTTGCCCTCTTCACTTTTTCAACAATGGCATCAAGAGTGCTCTTTGCCACAAGTGCTATCAATTCATTCTGGATGTGCTTACTCATATAAGTTTCTGACAGCTCTTTTTCTTGGATTCTTCTTAAATGTTCTTTCATGAAAGGGTCAAATTTTGCCATTAGCTGTACTTGTCCTAGGAAGTTTCCATTGCCATGCTCATACAATTTCTCTGTATGCCCACGAAAAGCAAGATTTCGCTCAGCTAGATGGGTAATAATGGCAAGCAATCTTTTTAAAATATTTCTCCATCTCTCAATTTCTGCCATCATTGCATTTTGGTTCAGCTGGTCAATGGCTGTGCCTGTATGAAGTCTTTGGGTAAGTGTGTGCCAGGACTCCATATAAGATACATGTTCCGCAGACCTCTCGTGCTGTTTCAGGTGAGCTCCGAGGTTTCTCCAATTGTTAAAACCGTCTGAACTTAAATGTGTGTTCCCCTCTCCAAAAAGGCGGCAACAAAAGCACATAACACAGTCCCCTGATTCACTGTAGATAAGCCATGTCCTATTAATCTTTTCCCCGTTTTTCATTTGGATGCAGTAATTATTGCTGGTAAATCTCCGCCCCTCTTGATTTTTGGGGAATTCTACACTAACTTGTATGGGACCTTTGCGAACGATCGCACATCTCTCCTCGGCCGTGAGTTTCTTAGGCCAGAGAGCCGGATCATCTGTCAGCAAGCCTACAGTGCTTTGGTCGGTGGTAGCAGGATTAGCACAGCTACACTGAAAAAACAACAACAACAAAACATTTTCTTTGGCAAGTTTTTGCATGCATATTTTTAAAGTAAATTTCATATAGAATAAAAGTAATCTCTACTTAACAAAGTTACATAAAATTTAAGAAAATACAAAATTTTAACTTGGCCAGTAAAAGGTTGAGTAATTTCTACTTAGTTGAATTTTTGATTTGCAGTAGCTACATTTACTCAAAAAATATAAAATTGAATTAAACCACACTTTTAAAGTGTATGCTTTAATTAAAAATATCCATGAACACAATAGATATTGTGTAGCTACTATATCTACAAAGAAATAATGTGGCAACTGAACACAGAGACCTCAATACTTTGTACACAATACACAGAAAAAACATCCACTGAATCAAACTGCTGTAAAAATGTATCAGATAAATACTTTCAATTTTGTTTGCATAAATCTGTTAATCAACCTCAGTCCTGATCAAAACTCCAGGATTTTCATCAAGTTCATCAAGGATGTCACTGATTTGGGGGAAAACACACAAAATGACTTTTCATTATAAAAAGTGATTGTGGACTGGATATTTTTTTACCTTTTATCAAAGTCTTGGGGTGTGAAAGATTAGGAACAACATTGGCTTTGATTCATTGTTAGTTTTTGTGCAGCTTTTTATTTTTTCTTCCTCATTTATATGCTGTTATACTCTGTTATATTTGTACAATTACAAATTGTACCTCTTCCCAGAAGGGAAAACCACCACCAATCAGAATGCATGATTATATGGTGTCATGGCTATGCAATCACAAAATGTTGTTTTAATGGAAGTCAACTGGGCAAAAACACCCACGGACAGTAAATGAGGGAGAAAAAGTGTAATCTGATTATGCACAAAAACTAACAATGCATCAAAGCCAATGTTGTTACTAATTTTTCACAAAAAAATCCAGTACACAATCACTTTTTATATTGAAATTAAGTCGTTTTGTGTGTGTTCTTTACAGTTTTTGAAAAAATTATTTGCAATAAAAAGAGTAAACATTTCCAGGATTTTTCCTTAAACATTTAGCAGTTTTGATAAGGACTGAGGTTGATTAACAGATTTATGCAAAAAATTGAATATCGTTTAGTTTTGAAAAATGTTCAAAGCATTTTCCCAAAATATGTGTCAAAATAAGATTTGTCACCAACAATCATTCCATTTTCTGTGACAAAGAGAAAGTTGTGGCCAAAATAACACTCAACAGCAACACATAGTGGACGAAAACATCCCCAACATAACATTTACATTTATTCATTTGGCAGACGCTTGTGTCCAAAGCGACTTACAAGTAGTTTGTATACAGTGACACATCACTGCAGATCAATCAGGGGTAAGGTGTCTTGCTCAAGGGCACTTCAGTAATGACCTGCTGGCACTGAGATTTGAACCAGCAACCTTCTGATCACAAGCCCAACTCTCTAACCACCAGGCCACAGCTGACCCCTGGATTAAATTACATAAGGGTTAAATTCGGTTTTTCTGTAGTAACGTTATTTACGTCACCACAAAATATTTTTTATCAGTGTAGGGCTGTGGCTATTACTAGCTAAACTAGGCGGTTGACTCACCAAAGCCCCATCATGGTCATCATCAGTGTCAAAGTGGCCACCACTGGACAACTCTTCCACGTCATTGACACTGTCGCCGGTGACAGCGGGCGGCAACAACGTGAAGTCCTCTTCAATTTCATCTTGGTTCACGTTATTTAGCGCCACTTCACTGCTAGCTGCTGCTGCTGTACAGGCCTGTACAGTTTGGACGCCGTTGTTGTTCCTGTCAGTGTCCTCAACAACAGCACTAAAAAAATTTGTCATCTTTGGCAGCGTTGCCAAGTATTTATCGATGTCTTTTCGCTTTTTTCTTTTATCTGAGCCGCTTGGGTAAGACCGTTTCATTTTCGCGTTTATTTTTGTCGTGATTCGTCTCTGTTTGTGTACAAACCCAGTCCTGTCACTCTGTGTTTATCTTTCGCGCCGCGCAGCGCGCACGGTTACGGACGAGTCCATTTCATTGTGATAGAAGGGGGTGTATGTGTGTAGTGACAGATAAACATGAAACATTTTAACTACTACTTCAAAGTTTCAACGTATTTCTTAAGAATATTAATACAATTTACCATGCTTTGAAGTGTTCATGATGATAAGGGTTTTGTTTATTTTAAATTTTAAATTTTATAAAAATAAAAAATAAGGTTGGTTCGGGGCCCACCTATTATGACCGCTGGTAGGGGGCCCCAAGCAGCCGCCTACCTATGCCTCTATGTTAAGACCGCCTCTGGCGATGAGGTGTACAGGTATGTTAGAGGTCCTTATGGGTCCCAGCGGCTTCGGGTCTAAAACATTGACAAAATGTCGTGTCCGATCTGCCATTGGGTCTCTGGTAATTTAAAATAAATTTGCTTTTACCGAATCGACTTGAAAGACACAAATTAAATGAGTTTAATTGTTATGTAAACAACAAATATTTGTTTCACCAAACTTTGCAAGACATAATAAGGTAAATACCGTAATTGACATTTTCAGACAGCAACTCAAACAGTTTGTCGCACATTTTGGGAAACGAACACAGTATGCAACAAATGTTTGTATCTTTGCGCTCGAAAACCATCTTACAGCTGTTAGATCCATAACGCCGTGAGGTCTCTTTCTTGGCTGCACAAGATATTCGGGTCTGTTCTGGTTCTAAAGAAAGTGAAGTCTATTCGTATCTGGTCAGTTTTATCTGGCCTGCTCAAGAAGTTCGCTTGGCTAAAATATCAGTTTTTCTATTTTGTATTAACAAAATTTCCACAATTCCCCAACATCCAGCATTTTCTGAGAGTCGCAAATTAAAACAAGATCATGTGAGGAAAATGAAAAGAAAGTCTGTAGAGATTGCTGCTATGTCATATTAACAGAAGCACATACTTGGAGAGTTGCTTATGTGTTAAAATCAGAGCAGTTATCAATAAGACGCTAATTGATATCTCAGTACTCGACCGCTTTAAACACAATACATTTTCTGTAAATGCTGATGATGCATAATATTTATGTGAACATGATGTGTTGAAGTAATAAATAACCTAATTCCTTCTAGCCAGAGCAGGAGGGCAGTCAAAGTCTGAGCATAATAGACCTAGAGTGTGTCTGTGCAGTCTACTGGCAGAGCAAGCGTCAGCTAAATTTCTGAATATGTTGATGATGTATAAGAAGCTATATATGAGAACAACTAAATTCACTTAATCGAGCAGATGAGTGGACTCCGTGGCAAATATATAAAGATTATCTGCATTTCTTGCTTTGATCTACGTCAGAACCGACTTACACCACCTGCTGGTGAAGCGGTCAGGCAGCAGGAAGAGATCATGCATTTGTAGAGTCGGCGCTCTATTGCTTTTCCTCGGATTCCCGGATGTGAAACTTTGAATATCAAGTCAAATTTGAACCCCTGAATTTGTGGAAGCGTATTTTTAAATCGAAATAATATTGACTGAAAATTATCGGTTGAATATTAAAGGTTGTATTTAAAAACAAGTTGAATTTTTTAAATGAAATTTAAAAGGTGAATTTTGATTATTTAATTTTTATACAGTAGAGTGTGAAATGTTTCAATTTGAACTATTCACAGCTTAAATGTACAACCATATTGAATTGCAGAACCTTAAAATGCAAGAACTGTTAATACAATGCATTTTTTTTCAGTTAGTGCTATTCAGCACGTCTCTTGCTTCAAACACATTTGTCACTATTTTACTGCCATAGGTTTCTCACTATATATCTGTAAAAGTTTAGAAATATTTGATTAAGCCAATGATATGCAGTAATATTATTGTTCACAGTGTTATGAATGCATCAGGAAGTGTTTTAGAAATGGATGGATTGTATTTAATGGTTTTATTACCAAGTACAGTGGTTTGAGTATGTGTGCGCGCGCGCCAATAAACGTTGTAATTTTAACTGATTAAATAACTGACTTCAATCTGTGCAGGTGAAAAACACAGACAAACGTTTTCTTAATGCAGGACATTCTTTTGTATGTCTACATAAATGTTTTTAACGATTAATTTTGCAATTTATGTCCTGTGGAGTGTGCTTTAGGCATTTTGTTTTGATGTGTTATTGCACTTTGAGGTGAAACATGCTGAACTCTCTTTAATCCATCAAGCGCCATCTAAAGGGGCCCCATAATAAAATCTCCATCAGCTACATTTCCAGTTGTTCCATGTCTACGGTTACACAACGCAGATCTTGGACCATTGGCAGGACCAGGCCTACAACTAGACAATGCCCAATACACATCCTTGATTGATATCAAGACATCCTTTCTGCTGTTTCCAAATTTCATTCTTTCTAAACCAACTTTACCCTGGATACCAACGTTAGCACTACATTTGGTTGAAGAAGTTTAACTGATCAGGTCAGTGAATTGTACAGATTCTTTATCTGCCTTCAACAGTTTAACAAGCGGAACCTATACAAGTAGGCAAGATTTGATCTATGATTCTGATCTTTCTTTTTAAAACAAGACAAGCTGGAATTAGCATCAACTTTATTTGGATACCAGCACATTTGGTATCAGAAAATGAAGAGGTGGCTAGTTTGGCAAAACAGGCCCTAAAATTTTATTTAAGAACGAAGTCAAAGGTTTAATTTCATGTGAAATTAGAAAGTAATGGGGAAAGGAGTGAAACAATGGAAAGAAAGGTAGACATTTATGTTATTTCTATTCATTCGTAAGAGAAAACTGATGTTTGATGTTCTCTTCAAATGGAATAATATCAATTTATACAAAAAATGAACTGTGAGCCATGTTTCTGTTGCTCTGTTGTGAAAAACTCTTTCCTCATACACTTCACAAGCAAGACTTTATATTTGCGTGTCCTCTCACAGGTATCTGTAGACAAAGTTTTACTGCACTGATCCATTGAAGGGTTCTGCTTTAGTGTGAATTCTCATGTGTTTATAAAAGTTACTTGAGTCTGTAAAACTCTTTCCACACTGTTGACATGTGAACGGTTTCTCTCCGGTGTGAATTCTCATGTGTCTATTAATGTTTCTGTTACTTGAAAAACACTTTTCACACAGATGACACTTGAACGGTTTCTCTCCAGTGTGAATTCTCATGTGTGTCTTAAGGCCTTGGGAGTCTATAAAACTCTTTCCACACTGTTGACATGTGAATGGTTTCTCTCCGGTGTGAATTCTCATGTGTCTATTAAGGTTTCTGTTACTTGAAAAACACTTTTCACACAGATGACACTTGAACGGTTTCTCTCCAGTGTGAATTCTCATGTGTCTCTTAAGGCCTTGGGAGTCTATAAAACTCTTTCCACACTGTTGACACTTGAACGGCTTCTCTCCGGTGTGAATTCTCATGTGTGTATTAAGGCCTTGGGAGACTATAAAACTCTTTCCACAATGTTGACACTTGAACGGTTTCTCTTCGGTGTGAATACTCATGTGTCTTTTAAGGATACTTGTATTTGTAAAGCTCTTTCCACACTGTTCACATGTGAACGGTTTCTCTCCGGTGTGAATTGTCATGTGTGTATTAAGGTCACTCATTCTCCTAAAGCAGTTTCCACACTGTTGACACATGAAAGGTTTAACTCCGGTGTGAATTGTCATGTGTCTTTTAAGGAGACACATTCTGCTAAATCTCTTTCCACACTCCAGACATGTGAACGGTTTCTCTCCGGTGTGAGTGCTCATGTGTTTTTTAAGGACACTTGTATTTGAAAAACTCTTTCCACACTGTTGACATGGGTATGGTTTCTCTCCGGTGTGAGTGCTCATGTGTGTATTACGGCTTCTTGTACATCTAAAGCTCTTTCCACACTGTTGACATGTGAACGGTTTCTCTCCGGTGTGAATCCTCATGTGCTGATTAAGGACATGTCTAAAGCTGAAACTCGTCCCGCACAGATGACACGTGAATGGTTTTTCTCCAGTGTGAATTATCATATGTGTATTAAGGTTACATTTATTTGAGAAGCTCTTTCCACACTGTTGACATGTGAAGGGTTTTTCTCCGGTGTGAACTCTCATGTGTCTCTTAAGACCTCCTTTAAAACTTTTCCCACACAGATGACATGTTGAAAGCTTCTCTCCACTGTCATCAGCATGTTTTGCTTCATCTTGACTGTCCTTATTCACTTCCATCATATCTGAAACAAACAAAACTATCTGTTAAAAACTTTTTTACATTTAACACACATTATTTAAATTCTGTCTAAATTGTCTAAAATGCACTCAGATGCAGTCAATGACGCATTGCGGTAATGGGATTTCCAGCAGAAAAGAGTATTAAGATAATTCATTTCTATGTTAAATAATTATTTGTGCAAACCATAGAATACATTTGTTTAAAATTTTGCTATCGAATTACATGTTCCGTAATTAAGATCACTTCCATGTTGTAGGGACTGGATCATTGAGAGGAAAACCATAAACTCCCCCACTCTGGTTTTTGTCCTGGTTTCTTGAAAATTCATCAAAAGACCTTAGCAAAACCTGGCTCCAGAGGTCTGGTTGTAGGTTTTGTTATCTCACTGAGAGTCTTGATATCCCTTTGGTTACCGTGTGGGATATTTATGACTCCTTAGCTTCAAAGCATTGGTGAGGCTAACCAGAGAAACTTCTCTGACAATAGGAACTTATGTGATTAAACTGTCCTTTCCTATAAATGTATGTAAATGTCTGGTTATATGTTGTCGCTTATGCCATTTTAAATAGTGTGTAACTGTTAGATATACAAGTTTAATTCAGGTTTGTATTCGTACATCCGAAAGAATCATAACTTGATGCAATTCAAACCTGTCCCTTTCTGATATCCAAATGTTTCTCTTTACAATTACTTGTGTGACCATAGAACACATTACAATCATTATGTTATAATTTGGACTGGTATCTTGTAAAGTTACTTACAGGTCATAAGATGGAAATTAGGTTTTGAGTGGACAAAGAATCTCTTCCCCCACTCAACTTTGAATGGCCGACTCAAACTCTGAGAGCATGCCCTTCATGAAGTTTAATGTCAACTGGGACACAGTCCTCTCTTCTCCTTTGCTTTCTTCCTGAATCAGTCAGTTTTAAACTTCATCAAGTCGCATCGTTGGACCTTTCATCTCACCTCCCCCTTTCTGGGGAATTCTTCCCTATCTGGAGAAGGAACAAGGGACTCTGCTGCCACGCACACCTCGACGAGCCACGCGGCCGGTCATGAGGGCCGAAACCCGCGAGTTTCAACTTTCAGCTGGACCACGACTTTTAACAAGGGACGCAACTTTCTTGCAGCACTGCATTCTGAAATCATCTGAAAATTTCCATCACTCCAAGCACACACGAGTACATCCAGCACAGAGCTTTGCAAGTATTCCGTTTCTATAGAACAGCTGCGTTAAGTCTGTGCCTCTTTGTTAAAGATGATTTTAATGATGTTCAGAAATCGTTGCCATGCCCTCTCTCTCTCTATCTCTCTCCGCGCTCCCTAGCGCATTTGTGTTTCATGTATTTGTTTGTGTGTATGTGATCATCATTTATGTTTAGCATGTAGAGTAGTGTTTAATAAACAAACCATATATTCATTTGTGATGGGTTTTCTGTGCTCACGCTCACAAACTTGGTCACTTAATCTGTGTTTCGATCTATGATACCTTTGCTCTAGATCCTGTTTGGTAAAGTAACGTTACTTATGGCCATGAGATAACGTAAAGTTTATAATATCATTAATGTATTCGCTGGACGAATGCATACAAATATTGTTATACTTGATATTACCAATCAGACACCGTAAAATATGTATATTTAATAACGATTATACTTATTTTCCTTTGAGCTAAACTAATTCCTTAACTGAAATTGATGTTTAAATAACTCATGGATCCTCATGGATGTGATCTTGAAAGAACTGGTGGAGAATCATATTTGGTGAGCTAAACTCATCCTTATTTTAACATACAGCTAAAATCGCTACAATGTACAGGTAAAAGGACATATGCATTAGGTTTGTTTTTCAATAAGACAATATAAAAAACCAACAGACTGATGAAAGTGTGGAACAAAGGGTCTAAATGCTGTTTAAAAAACTTAAAGCAGAACAGGTGGTCACGATATTTCTATATGATTAATGAAATTCTATTAAACCTTTACCATATAACAACATTAAAAGTTATTTGATGTATTGTTGTTCTCATCTTCTGCATATATGGTCCACCAACAACCACTCAATTCATTAAATTAGATTTGAAATAAAATCAGAGATATAGATTTAGAAACAGAAACCAACCTCTGTGTTCTTCAGTTTCCATTCTGCAGTTCTGGATCTCTCGTGTTCTCAAGCTTCTCTTCCACAAACACCAACAACAGTGTGAAGATTTCAGTTCTTACTCCTGAAGTGACTTTTCTGCTCGTTGGTTTCTTGGATTTATTGGTGGATTCCTGTAGGAGGAGCTTTACTGAAGGTGTCAATCACTGTCGGTGTGAACTGGAGATTTTAGAGAGAACCATTCAGATTAGCCAGGGCGTAGCCGCCATTTTATACACATATATAAATAACATAAAGCATACATGTATACTTTAGGGAAATAAGATTTAGCTGGTTTTGCTGTTTCAGCAGGACATTGAGGGTTAAATTCACCAAAGCTGAATTCACAATATTACAATGTATAGCCAGGACAGTGCCGGCCCGAGCCTTTTGGGGGCCCTAAGCAGAATTTGATTTGGGGGGCCCACTCCCAGCAAGCGGAGTCACCTGATTTAAGATTATTGACACAAATGTCATGCTATAATGTTACATTATAAATGAATAGAGTGAGGTTATGTATTAATACAAAATAAATAAATAAAATACTCAATAGATACTTAAATAAAATACTTTACTCTTAAACTTCTGAATACAAACTGTCACAAAACAAGAAATAAATAATTTTCAAATGTGTAAATGCAAATGTAAATGAAATGTGCAATCTTTTAAATAAAACCAAAATAGACAAACATTCATATAATCAAAAATAGAATGTTACAAAAAAATAGATACTTAAATAATGAAAGCAAACATAAGAACAGCAAGGGTTCAACAATGATAATTGTACAACAATGACCTTAAAATCGTCCCTTGCTAGCTTTTTCTGGAGGCAAAGTCACTGATGACATCATTGTATGGTATTGCTTGGCCAACTTTGTTATCAATACTAATGAATGCAAGTCCACTTAGTCTTAGTATATTTTAACATTCACTTCAACACACATAGCAATGCTAGCGGGCATCCCTTTAACTTAGAAGGTTAAGTTCCCCTTCGGCTGTTTTCTCCAACTTAAACTGATATCTATAATCAATATGTGAAATACACCTGGAGAAATGTATATTAATAATGCGAGACATTTAACTGTTGATGGCGGTGATTTAACGTTAGCTCTGGCGATGGCTTATAAGATCACGAGTCATGGCTCGCAGATACCTAAAGTGACGTGAGCACAATTTGTCACTAATCATGCAAACATACCTTTATCCTGCTCTTTTTTCTACTCCTCTGTCCTTTTCTTTGTTCTCTTTTCGGCACCAGAGGGATACATCCTTTTTTGTGACATGGCTTGTCATTTATTAATTACAGTAACACGCACTTGAACGCAGGCGCGAATTGTCAATGCACGCGAAATGTGTCTAAGCGCAATTGCGCATTATTCAACCGCTAGCAGTCACAGCAGCAGTTGTCGGCAAATCAGAATTTTCTTATCTTGAATTATTCATTTCATTTATAAGTTCATATTCATTAATTCATTTATTAATTCATTTATATAACTTTTTTTAAGTTATTTAATTGTCAAAACGATTGGGCCCCCAAGCAGCCGCTTAGTTCGCTTATGCCTCGGGCCGGCCCTGAGCCAGGATATTTATGAGAAATAACATTCAACTGTATTATCAGCCTGAAATTTTAACTGCAAGAGAGACGCGATAAACAGACGTGTTTCCACATACAGCAAACGTATACAAACACCTTTTCTAAGTCCATTCTTGTTATAAATGCACAAACTGTACTAAAAGTTTACGTGCATGAACGCACATGAATCGCTACTCTTTCGTTTTTTTCTGACTTTAACTCTCATTGAATGCAGAGATTGACTGTGAATCTTTGGGTACAGGCGGCAAATCGATCGGATTCAATTATTTTAATCAACAAGTTTTCAATACGATTAAAAACTGACCTCAGAATTAATTGGTTCTGTTCAGTTACCATTAAAAATAAATTTATTTCAAAATAATTTCTGTAAAATTTTACGCAGCCACTTAGTTTAACAACTCAATTCAGTAACTTTCAGTTTTGACCAATTACAACTAAGCATCAACCTATTTCAAGTCATCAGACTGAAGCCCTACAACTGACGGTTAACTTTTAGTTGAATGGTGTGTTGTAAATCACATATATTGAATTCTGCATTTACCTCAGCCTATTTACAACACAAAACATCTTGAGGACATTTACATGTAACATATCAGCATAATGAAGTAGGTGAAAATGGGAATAATGACGCCTATTAACACTGATCAGTACTGAAACAACAACTTTCACGATCATCAGCAGAAGACTGAAACAAACATCACTAATGACAAGACAAATATCAAAATCCTGATTTTTATTCTCAGTAAATATAAACAAGTTTATAGTCACAGCGTAAATATAAAGATCAAAGTGAGCGATGCATTGAGCAGTGTGTTGGAGAAACTACTCAGTGAATGTGAAGTAAATACTACAAACAAATCAAATGAGATGAAAAACTGCTGTTAGAAAATACAATGAAGTATTTTCAAGGTTGAAGTATTTACAATGAAAACCACATGCAGTCATGTGTGACAAACTGTTCCTTATATTACTTATTAGAAAACTAGAAGGGATATTAGAAAGAAAAGCTATTAAGAGTTGGTTCCAAAATGAGATAACTCCCTGTTTTTAATTTTTCAAAATCATGTTTTTTAATGTGTTAGTTAGCTGTTTTTCGGGGTAATCATTGCTTAAATCATAACAAACCAACTGCAGTTTGATTGATATTAACTGGAACATGATTTTGCGAAATGAGTTCTCATTTAAGAACCAAACTCTTCATATAGGCCTTTTTTCTATGGAAAGTGACAACATAAACAAACGTTACTGCGCATGCGCGCGTTCGTGGGCTGCATCTTACTACAGGTACATATTCGCAAACAATAGGGCGCCTATAGATTATTTCTAATAACAAGCAAAAGAAACCGAGAATAAGCGTTACCTGGCTAAACTTCTCTCCAGTGTTTTGACTGCGATACCAATCTCAACCGCTAGATCCGAGAATTTCCGCTTGAGTTCGTCACGTCCTCAAATAATCATGAATTAATTCCATCGATCAGAGTTAAATCTGTTACAATGTCAAGACGAATATATCCGCTATCAGCTATTAAACAGGAGGTTAATTCGATACCACAATTGCGTTTCTATTTATTTAGTGGGCGGGTATGATGTGTGCGCGCACGCGCTTTCTCTGTTCTGCAAAGAACCGCGCGCTCGGATCATTTAAACATTGACGGTCATTTCTTGTCATTTCTCTACTGATGGACTCATATCAATCTGTGCACATGACTCATTCACAATAAATATAGATTTTTCACACAGTCACACAATATTCTGCCAAACTGTTTCCCGATCACGTTTTGCAATCGGCAAAGCAGTCTGTAGCACACGCCGTTTACAAACACAAGATGGATATTCGCAAAGCAAATCGGCCGTGTCTGCTTTCACATAGTGATGGGTCGTTCGTGAACGATTCGTTCAAAATGAATTTAAGATTCGTTCATTTTGAACGAATCTTAAATGTGACTCGGGAAGAACGGGTCGTCTTGGGAAGTGATTCGTTCAGTCGCGCATGCGCATAGCGCAACACGCTCCGGACGTTTAACAAATGCAATCAGAGCCGGAAGGAGAATTGATTAGTTCACCTCTCGAGTCTTCGGGTTCGAGTCGTTCGGTCTTTTGTAATGTGATGTGACAGCTTTGGACAGAGAAATTAGCTAATTTACAACCTTCCTAACAAACGGGTGAATAGCCTAGTCTTAGTGTTTGTTTATTGATAGACAAAGACAGTGAAATGACAAATTAATCAAGATAAGAGGTGAGGTGAGCTAATCATAGACTAAATACCCATGTAAACAAGTAATCAATCTTTTCTGTTTATTATAGCATTATAGTTTTGTATTTGTTGTAATGTAATCAACGTTTGCATAAGTAGTAGATGTGTTAGGAAAGTGACATGTAACATTTTAATTATACTTTGCTTAAAAGGAACGAAAGGAACGATATGACTCGAGAAAAGATTCATTCATTTTGATGAACGAGACTCAAAGGTCCGAGTCAATAAAATGATCCGAACTTCCCATCACTGCTTTTCCAGCGCTACACTATCGATTGGAATTTGAAACGAGAAGCAGGAGACGTAAGAGGCGGGTCTGTTTGAACATTTCAAAGTAAAAGTTGTAAACGTTCGAACGTAAACCGCACATGATTGGTCAATATAAGTAAGGTAACCCGCGCGCCAGTCTGAATGCAGAGAGCATATCTTTAACTCGACACAGACGTTACCATGAGTTTATAAACGTATAAAACCTTATAATACCATGTAGGAAAATGGACACAAAGATACACACAGAGCTTGGAATGCAGAGGGAAATTCAAAAGAGCGAAATTTAAGAAAATTATGTTGTTTAATTATTGTAATTTTATTTTTGATGACCATTGTCGTACAGGTTTTAGACTTCTGGCTATTTAAAAAAAAGCACTCTTATAATTATTGCGTTTATCCCACCACGCCCATCACTTTGCAAAAGCACAAGATTATGTTTTTTTTACCAATACCAGCATGTCCAATTCTAAAGTAAAATTGATTTTATACAACAAGTTATTGTTGCGAAATATATTTTAGATATAATATTGTCGGGTTGTCTTAATTAAAATAATTCCTAGATGAATCCGCTGTTTGAATCGGTTCAATGAAATCAATAATGACTCACCACTATTCCCATATGACTTACTTCGGTAGCAGCGACACCTATTGGCGGTTTAAATTTAAACTTTATTTCTATTAATTCTACTAATCTATTAATTTCAACGTTCTGTTTTTAAAATGCACTGAATCATTTACAGGATACCAAAGACTGAGTTTTTGTTTCTTGGTATCCTCTGTTAATTCGTATTTATTTGAGCGTTTATTCAACAATACAGGATAACATTACAGATGCTCTACACACAGACTTCTAGCCAATGGATAATTTTGCAGCCCCAGTCTATGGGTAGTCTTTTGAAATACAGTCAAATAAAAACATAAAAGTGTAAAATGACAAGAACAGTAATTATAACAAAAATCTGAAACTGTATACAACCATAAATGTTCGCTTTTATTTTAACCATTAAATCGTAAGGTTGATGCATGGATTAATATCATAATTTGATTAATTGTGAACGTTTTAGGTTTATCTGTACCAAATTCTATGAGGGGTATGTAATTTTATTTCAATATTCCAGCATTGGGTTATTTTAACCAAGCAGTGTGTTCTGTCAAATATTTAATCATGGGTCAAAAACAACCCAGCACGTTTTAGAGTTTTTATATATAAACTGCTCAAATAATTAAGGGAACCCTTATCATCGCAGTATAACACCAAATCAGTTAACCTTCAGGAATATCAATCAAGCTGTGACTTAAGCATAAGTGATTGTGAACCCTTTTTACTGTTTTTGGTGCAAATAAAAGTGACAACAGGTATACTGGAGAGTCAACAGCAAGGGTGGTCTGGGGTGGACCATCCTTAGGGCGTCACACAGACCTCACGTGCTATGGGGATGAAATTTGTGACCACTTGTGACCAGAGTCTGTTGACAGTTTCTGGATGATGAAGGCATTGATGCCATTGACTGGCCCTCATGTTACCCAGACCTAAATCCAGTTGAGACCCTCTGTGATCTCGTATATCCGAAGCTGTCAAGTAACACCATAGACTGTCAAGGGGCTCACTTATACTCTGATCCAAATCCAAGTCACAGAGGAGATCCCCCAAGGCAAAAGATCTGACAACAGATCTGAGCATTTCATCCCCTTATAGTCCTGCACAGACAACCATTGCTGTTGCCTCTCTAGTGTACCTGTTGTCACTTTTATTTGCTATACGCAATTGAAACTGATTCACTATCACTTATGCATCCTTGGTTTTATGCTGTGCTGATTATAAGTTTTCCCTATTTTTTTTAGCAGTACATAGTATATATTAGGCAGGGTGATTACAGTTGTTTCAATTATTATATAAAGAGGTTAAATGAGGGTTCATAGGTATATTTGAAAACTTCATCATTATTTACGCTTCAGCTTAAATGCACAAATGTACTCCTGGGTTCATCATCCCTATTCGGCATGTGGACGTCATTTTGGTTAAAATCCATATTAATGGACATTTCAAAAATCACTATGTCTAAACTGAAAGTGTTCCGTTTTTAGGAACGTAATGCCATATGCCATCATCCTATACCACTGGATAGTTTTATATTTGGGCAATTCCAGCGTTGTGGACCCGACACTTTGAGTTATGGATGTGATGAACAGATTGTTCTATTTATTCGTAACAAATAGATTCTCTGAGCATTTTTTTATGTTTTACTAAACTCTTGTTGATAGTCTAAAAACAGGCATGTGTCAGTCTATGAATACAAATTTTCATTAAATAAAAAAGGATATAAACATGCGTTATATGGATGTGACAAAAAATGGACACAGTTTTTGGGAGACGACAAACTTTGAAGGATTTCTTTAAATTAAAATGCAGAATCCTTAAGCAATAATACCCAATGAATGGAGAAGGGATTACTCTTTATAGAACATCAAATAGTTACTTTATTTCAAATGTCTTGTGTCCGTTTATTAGGAATATCTAGGGATATGGATGTCACAATCCTGAAAATGGCACTTACCCAGCTATCAAAAATCATGTACTAAAACTTAAACAAATGCTTTAAAACTTGGGGAGACCTCACATGGGTATTTGAACCATCAAATATTGATATCTTTGCTGTTTAAAAAATAAAAACTTTTTGAATGGTAAGGTTGAAATTTTAACGGAATTGCCCATATTCTTTAGTTTATATTTTTATGGTTTATTAACGTGACAATTTAGCCGGCAGATTTGTAAAATTTTCATTTATACTTTAACTTTTACTTTGAAATTTTCAAACAGAGACCCGCCTCTTACGTCTCCTGCTTCTCATTTCAAATTCGAATCTATAGTGTAGCGCAGGGAAAGCAGACACGGCCGATTTGCTTTGCGAATATCCATCTTGTGTTGGTAAACGGCGTGTGCTACAGACTGCTTTGCCGATTGCAAAACGTGATCGGGAAACAGTTTGCCAGAATATACCCTGACCGTCGTGTGGTGTCGCGGCTCTCAGCTCCAGCAGAGCACGCTGTGTGTGTTTGTTTGTATATGTGTGTGTGTAGAGAACACATAGCTTCAGTTCAGAGGTGTTTCATGTGTATGTACGCTTCTCTCTGACTTACCTGCCAAACAAACACAGGTGCGGAAATAACAGGGATTTCTGGGATTTTTGTGGGTTACCGGTGGAAAGAGGGGCGGGGAAAAGAACAAGTTGACCCTCTGTCGCACCCTCGGATGAAGTGTGTGTGTCGGGGTAAACATATGCAATAGGTGGTAGTGGTAGGTCACTGCTGAGGGTGCGAGATTAAAGTTTTACATGTGAAGCTGTTGGTGATGTTCAGGTATAAATGACCTTTGACCCTGTAATTTAACCCTCAGTATTAAACACACGACCTGTTGAGGAGAGTTGTGACGGAGGCGGCACTCCATCTGAACCTTTCAGCAACCACCCGAAACCTCAAAACTTTAACTGGAAATATTATGAAGGATTTCAGTTTCAATTACAAATGACATTTCTAACAACTTGGAACATAAATTGTAAACTTTTTAAAAAACTTTCTAAAAGTCAATGACCCCTGAGAATCACTGTAAAGATGATCAAAACAACATCATGTGACTGAAGTTTGTATGTGTTTCCGCTGGTGTCAGGTTTGTGTGTTTGAGTGTGCATTTGGGGAGTCAACACAGCAATTCCCGTTCTAGGATAAAAATAACTTAACTACAATTCCTCCCTCTCCCTCTCTCTCTCTCTCTCTCTCTCTCTCTCTCTCTCTCTCTCTCTCTCTCTGTCTCTCTCTTTCTCTCTCTCCCTCTCTCTCTCTTTCTCTCTCTCTTTCTCTCACTCTCTCTCTTTCTCTCTCTCTCTCTCTCTCTCTCTCTCTTTCTCTCACTCTCTCTCTCTTTCTTTCTCTCTCTCTGTCTCTCTCTCTCTTTCTCTCTCTTTCTCTCACTCTCTCTCTCTTTCTCTCTCTTTCTCTCACTCTCTCTCTCTTTCTCTCTCTTTCTCTCACTCTCTCTCTCTCTCTTTCTTTCTCTCTCTCTCTTTCTCTCTCTCTGTCTCTCTCTCTTTCTCTCACTCTCTCTTTTCTCTCTCTTTCTCTCCTTCATTCATTTGCTTCACAAAATTTGGAATCAGTGTTGAAAACTTAATTCATACAAAACTCTCTCTCTCGCTCTCTCGCTCTCTCTCTTTCTCTCTCTCTCTCTGTATGTTTTTACAGACATGTTTTGTGTTTGATCTTGTTCTTAGACAACTCCAATCCACACAACTCCATATATCTCTTTAGTTTCTGTCTCTTGTGTTTGTCATAGTAAAACTGATAGATGATATAAATATGAAGAATTAATTAATTATTTACTTGATTTAAGGAAAAAAGACAGAAAGATCTCTCTCTCGTGCAGGAGTGTTTTCTTTAAACTTTAAAGCATTCATAATATTTGCATTCACGCAAAAGTCAACAAACTGCAGCTCTTCGTCCATAGCGCTTCAGTATTTTTATGAATGACTGCATTCATCGCTGACCACGCCCCAAACTCGCACATCACCGTCTCCGGGCTCAAACCACGCCCCTTTCGGGAGACTGCTGCACGCCCGCGCTTTGATTGGCGACAGGAATTCAAGTGGGCGGGGCTGAGCCACACCGATATAAAATCGAGCCGAGGAACGAAAACAAGAGGTGAAATGTGCGCGCTCACAGGAATAAACTCGTTTACCGTTTTAATAAAACCCATTTGAACCTCAAACTGGAAGTTATTGCTTTATTTCGAAGATGAAGAATTTATGTGTCTGATGATATTTATCATAATCAGCTTCAGTTCGGTAAGTTGCTGTAAATATACAGAATAACGTGTGATAACACTGTTCTTTTTACAATCAAATGCAAACACCATATAGCACTTAACAAATCAGTATTGATATACTGATGCTATTTTTTAAATATTTTGGTTTCAAAATAAGATCGTCATGTTTTATTATTGTGCACTCCAATTCACATCGATCAAACTGCAGTTGGTTTGTCTTGATGTAAGCCATAACAACTCAAAAAATACTGCCAACTAACACAATAAAACACAACAAAAACATGACAACATATTAATAAATTTTTTTTTTGCTAAAACGGAGTTATCTAATTTTGGAACCGACTCTTCAGTGTTTTAGAATGGTTTTTATTTAGGCGATTACATAATAATAAAAAATCAGATTGTTTATATTTAAATGTGATACAATTGTTAACATGTATTTATTCTTATTTATATCATTTGTTTATTAGTTTGGTAATATTTGTTGTCCAGCTTTGTAGAATACACTTATTGTTGGCGCATTGACAAAAATGTTTACTGCTAAAAAAAGCATCTTCTAAAATAAATGAATGTAGAAATTAAAATGTCACCAAGAACCTTTTACAAGTCTGAAGGATGGATGGTGTAGTTTATGATTTTCACACTATTTTGTTGAAAACAGCATTTAAAAAAAGATAACACACAATACCGACATGACCTGTGACATGTGGTCAATTACATCAATTCAATGATTTTTCTCGAGACCGAAGCTGAAATAATCTTCACACCTTTGAGAGAGTTTCACCCTTCACAGATCATCTGAGACCTGCTGCTCATAAATAGCCGAGCAACAGGATTAAAATAACCAGAGTGCAACAATCCAGCCTTATACCCCCCTCTATTACCCCCGCTCGCGCCAGAATCTGCCCCCATGCTCACAGAGTTATGCTTTGATCTCAGCAGCAATGGACGACATAAATCAGTCTGAATGTCTAGGGGTTAAAGATCTCGGCTCCTGCGATTTAACATGCCGGGCGTGCTGGGCGTTCACATGCCAGAGAAACAGGTGCAGTGATGTCAGAAGTGAGCTGATAGACATCAGACAGGGAAACCTTCAATCTTCACTTAACATGATACCGTTCAATCACAATCTGTCTGTCTGATCTGTGTAGGTGAAAGCCGGGTGTCCCGGCGTGTGCGAGTGCCCGGCGGAGCGTCCCGTGTGCCCGCCGGGCGTGAGCGCCGTACCTGACGGCTGTGGCTGTTGTAAGGTGTGCGCCGCTCAGCTGAACGATGACTGTCACACGGGACGACCGTGCGACCATCACAAGGGTCTGGAGTGTAACTATGGAAACGACGTGGCCAGTCTACACGGAATCTGCAGGGGTGAGTGACAGACTTGCTTTGCAGTTAAGAGTCTGTTTAAATAAAAGGAAATAGTTTATCACAAATTGTAGACGGTATAGTTTAGGGCAGGTTTGGGAAACCCCTGTCACAGGTTTCTCACATACAGAAGTTATTTTGTTTCTATATTAAGGAGGTTATTTGAGCTCTAAAGAGAGCTTTTTATTGGGTGGCTGGACACATCCAGTGACTGTGTGACTCTGAACGACCTTGTAAACAAGTCAAAATTCCAGCACCTAAACATAGAGCCTCTCTCATAAAAGCAAAGGATTGAGTGTCTCTCTTTCTCTTTAACCCGTGGCGTGTAGTTTGTGTCTTTAGACACGCCAGCACTATCATTTTCTTAACTGACATTTATGTTCAGTTAAGAAAATCACTTAACAAGTCTTTCAAGAACAATCCAAAAGAATAATGGATGATCTGACTCTTGTTAGCATATAATTGGCCAGAATTAATAGTTGTATAATTTCTTATTCATACTATACGTATGACATCTCCCATGTCTTTTCTTTCACAGCCAAACATGAAGGGCGCTCGTGTGAATATAATGGCCGGATGTATCAGAACGGACAGAGCTTCCGCGCTGGTTGTAAACATCAGTGCATCTGTATCGATGGAGCCGTCGGCTGCGCACCTCTTTGCACCACCGATATTCCTGTTGCCACGCCCTCTTGCCCCGCCCCCCGTTTGGTCAAAGTGCCCGGCCAGTGCTGCCCCAGCGTAGACTGTCACAGCCAATCCTCCATCCTGCCGCCCGTCTTCAGACGTCCACAGCCACCTCCGTACCTGTTCCCAGACCTGCACACCTTCAAAAAGCCTGGACCGAAGCCATACCCCTACAGACCCAAAAACTCACTGAGCAATGAACTGATGGAGGTGGACAAAAAGTGGGAAACACCACGCAGTCGAAAGCACCTGCCAGGTGAGCGATACTGCCAGCTAAACCAGCACAAGATTTACTAACAATGAAAGAATTATTATGCCGTTGTCGTATCGACATTTTTAGAACATTTAGCAGTTACGTATCATGAATTCTCTTTTAAGGTTACTGCATAAACATTTTGACAACTTTGAGAGAACCTTTAGTGAACACTAGCCAAAGTTCTGAGACCACTTTTGGTTTTGGTTCAATTAACAATCGGTCCCAATGTGAACTGTGCCGGCATCTCCTCCACGTATTTCTGTGCGCGCTTGTGTTCAGAAGTCCATCAGAGGTTTTCCATTAGGCCCTTGTGCACCAGACCCACACACAGTTCATTCTGTGCGCCTCCCGTCTGCTGAATGGTGCCTGTGTACTGACCTTCCGCCTCTCTCTCTCTCACTAGCATGGAAGCAAGCTGGGCGGCAATGCATCGTCCAGACGACAAGCTGGACACCTTGTTCTCGCAGCTGTGGGATGGGGGTGTCCTCTCGGGTCACCAATGACAACACTCAGTGCAAACTGGTGAAGGAATCCCGACTGTGCAACGTTCGGCCCTGCAGCTCTGTGGCTGTCCCTGTGAAGGTGAAGCCGTCTCTCTCACTCTCTCAAGTCATGAATCACCTGCGGCATAAAGTAAGACTGAACAAAGGGACGTCGCAATAGTCCATGAATCTGAAACACACTGTTTTGATGTGGAGAAGATTTGACGGACCACCGTGTTCAACCGCTTGTGTTTCACAGCCACCCAACAGAATTAGACTCAATGTCTCCATTTCTAGTTTTGCTATAATTAACGCTAACACTGTTAAAAACAGACCAAAAGCTTTTACCCATGAGCACTAAAATCTACTTGTAGCTCCAAAGCCACTGCAGCTCTACACCGATGGTTGGGTCACACGAACACTATGGACAAACCCGACACTTGCTGGGTTGTTCCAAATCCTGGTTAGGTTAAATATGGACATTTTCACGGTTCATTGAAACCAACGGATGCATATTTTACCCAACCATGGATTAAAACAACCCAACCTTTCTTGTAATATTGACTTACCGCAGCAAATGATGTAGGACTGTGTAGTTTCACTGTAGTCGTTCTTGTCCGTGGTATGACTACATCTATTATGAATGCAATCATGTTTAACCCTGTGTCTACCCTGTGTTTTACAGAAAGGCAGAAAATGCTCCCGTACCCAAAAGTCTCCAGAACCTCTCCGTCTACATCACGCCGGCTGCCGGAGCGCTCAGCTCTATCAGCTCAACTACTGCGGCATGTGCGTGGACGGCCGATGCTGCTCGCCTCGCCGCACCAGGACAGCCCCTGTGCTCTTCACCTGTCCCTCCGGCGAGCGCTTCGAGAGGGCCGTCATGTTCGTTCAGTCCTGCAAATGCAATGACGAATGCGGCCACCTGAACGACGCGGCCCTACCTCCCCAGCGCTGGCTCTACGGCGACACGCATAAGTTCATCGATTAGCACCTGGTTTCTGGAAACCCCCTGCCCTGCCCCGTCCCAGCAGATCCCCAATAGAGTAGCGTTTCTAACTGTAACCGAGTAGACGCTAGACCAGGGCCTTCAACTGGAATCCACATGGAGAAGGGGCCCTTTTGGTTTCCAAATCCTTTGCCCAGGAGTGGATCGGAGCTTTAGAATAGACGCCCTTCCTGATGGACATCGCCGAAGGTTGTTGAACCCGGGTCGTGAATATATAGGAATGAATTTTATGATTGGCTAGCCCTCACCGTGAGCAGGGATGCATTCTGGGGCATCTGCACAGGTGGACACGTGTAAACTTGTGCTGGTCGTCATGTGGACATTAAGCATGTTCTTTGTCATTACTCATCATTGGAGGAACATAAGAGGAGCGGAAACAATCGGGACTAACATCCGGCAAAATACAGAGGTAAATTGACAAGTCTCTGGACGTAATCCAGGGTTTACCAGGGAGATATGGATTTGGCTCCGTTACTCTCCCTTGAGTCCCAAACATGGATTTGTACTGTGGGACTCAAGCGCCACAGCACCCTGGCATCAACACGCCAACTCCCCAACACCGAGCTAATTACAAATCGTGTGCAGGAAGGGAACTCAGTGACCCTCTGGCTGGCAATAAAAATATGTTAAAAACACCAGCATCTGATGTAAACATGTAATTTGAAAGTAATGGGTGGAACGTTCTCTCAAACGCTGCTCTGTAATCTGCAATGTGATGCTCGTGTCTCGGGCGAATGGTGTTTTACGACCCGTCTCTATTTCTGCCTGCTGGCACTAGTACATGAGATGATGGAGGTGACGTCATCTGAGTCGGAACCAGGGTTTGATCAGACATTGAAAGCCACGTTGACTTGGGGTTAAGGTCAAAGACTGATTTTGTTCCAAGATACAAATAAACATTTCTAAAAAAAAAGTAGATCCATTTTGTACACATTCAGGTCACACAATAATGCCAGACTTGGTATTACTATACTGTATCAGGCTGTTGCATTCTGGTCCAAAGGAGTCAATCCTCTAGTTCAGACCCCTCTAGCGTCAAACTATATGTGACCCTGGATCACAAAACCAGTTTTAGGTGCCACGGGAACATTTTTAGTGAAAGGACAAAAATAAATTGTATGGGTCTACATCAAATTTTCTTTTATGCCAAAAATCATTAGAATATTAAGGAAAGATCATGTTCCATGAAGATATTTTGTAAATTTCCTGCCTTAAATATATAAAAACATTCTTTTTGCCAGTGGATGGCCTGCTAAAACGCCTCTGATTAACAACTTCAAAGGCAATTTTCTCAATATTTTGTCTTTTTGCTTTTAAACTGTTGTAATTAATCCAGATATTGTCTTATCCTAACAACCCATACATCCATAGAAAGCTTAATTATTCACCTTTCAGATAATGTAAACATCTCAATTTCGAAAAATTTACCTATAAAACAGGTTTTGTTGTCCAGGGTCCCATATACAAATGTTGGTTTGTTGTAATCCATGGTTGGCTCAATTATACATTGAAAATGAAAGAACAGATGATACCTTTGTCACGGTCCATCTGATGAAGTTATATTTTATAAAAATGATTTTTAAGTCATTTGACCCATCTCATACTATAACTCATACATCTGTGCAATTAGGATTAGGAAAGGGGATGCTTAGGGCACGTTTCAAGGTGGTCATTGTCATTTTGAAATTTTGCAACAATACTATACTGTGGACTTTACACAAGGTATTATCGTAGTGAGATTTAGATATTACCACATCCTTACACATACAACTAATGAAGGATTTATGAACGCATGACAGATTTCTATATGAAATTGAAGGTGTGAATTATGGATACAGAAAATGACAATTAGCTAAACTACAAAAGTTATTTCCAAATTTAAAGAGATCCATCTTCCATTACTGCTGAAGAAAACCACTCAACACCGATGAAATAAACTCATGTCAATCTCCCTGCAGGTGTGTTTTTATACCCCTGACCATAGTCTTGTGTTTCTGAAATATTCACAAACCATCTTCACTGCATTTGTACATAGTTACAAAATACTACTGTTGCTCAGATCCAACTGAAAATAAGTTACTTGATAAAGCACATTTTAAAGCAACTTCTAAAATATTAAGACTTGCTTCACTCTTAAATTCAAGGGGCAGAAAATCCCAAAAGGAAGAGGAAGCCAAAACTCTGTCACTAATGGTGCATGCTTTTCAAAGGACACCCAACAGGTTACAGATTGGTATACAAAGATTGACCAATTCAGATAAACAGAGTCAAACCGTCACAGACCTCTTAAATTTGACCAATCAATCAAGTAGTTTCAACAAAATCATTTTAATGATGCAGTACAGCATTGATCCCTGTGGAAATCCTATCGCTACAACACTTGAGTAGATCGAAAACACATGACCAAGTCAAGTTGTAGTATAAAAAGATTTAATTTCATTAAAACCCAAAACATAAGTCAGAACAAAAATCACAGACATGATCATCGGCCAATCCAGAGACAAGTGAAAAACAAGCGTGGGTTTGAGGTAAAAGGGTTTTAAAATAAGAGGCCGTGACCCAACAGCTGGTGCTTCACTGGAGCTTCAGGATCTTCATCTGGACTGTTCGACTGCACGAGAGAGAAGAGCAGAGAGAAACGTCACACATCTACACAACACACATGGATCACAGGAGACCACCACACAAGCAGAGATTCGGAGAGACTTACTGTACGTAGAAATATCAATTTCCTCTGGTAACTCTGCAACGTTGACCTCAAATCGATCCTGCACGTCATTCAAGATTTTGGCATCTGCCTCATCAGAAACAAAGGTGACGGCTAAACCTTTTGTGCCAAATCGACCTGCACGAGCCACCTGAAATAAGATGAGACCGTTACAAATCCAGAGTCCTCAGGGGACGAGCAGTGCTTCAAGACTGAGTGTCTGTACCCTGTGAAGATATGTGTCTGAATCCTCAGGCATGTCGTAGTTGAAGACGATGTTGACCCTCTCGATGTCCATTCCTCGACCGAACAGGTTTGTAGCCACTAGAATCCGCCTCTGGAAGTCTTTGAACTGCTGATACCGTGACAACCTCTCCTCCTGCACCATTCCTCGGTGGATGGCGATGGCGGGGAAATTCTGCTCCACCAGTAACTGTGAGAGCGCCACGCAACGCTGTACGGACTTCACGAATATCACCACCTGCAGGACGACGCAAGCATTACAACACCACTGTACTCAAGACAGTTAACGTACGGAACACACCTGAGGGAAACTACTGAACACAAGACAATGTAGGATGAGACTCCAGCTGTGGCTTCAGAGCTATGAAAGTACACAACGCTACAGGTCATCAAAGTTAAAGGAGCCATAACATTCTCTCCCGACACAAGTAGCAATCGCTCACCTGGTTGAACTCCAGGACGTCGAGCAGGTCGAAGAGCTTGCGGTTCTTCTCGCTGTCCTTCAGTTTGCAGTAGTACTGCTGGAGACCGTGAAGGGTCAGTTTCGTCTCATCGTCCACAAACACCTCCATTGGCTGGGAAAACAAACAACATTCACACAATGTGACTCATCACTTATGAACACTAGCCGCGAATACACACAATAATAGCATACAGAGAAGTGAACAGTCAACATCAGGTTAGAAAAGAAAGAGTCGCTCACATCCTGCATGAACTTGCGGCAGACGGGTCGAATCTCTTTACTGAGAGTGGCACTGAACATCATACACTGTTTCTCGTGGGGCGTCATTCTGAAGATATCCTGAACGTCACGTCTCATATCTGACAAACACAAAGGATTTTAAGGATGACGTTGGCCTTGTTCATTTCAAAAGCTGTAGAGATTCAACTCAAATCGTGACCACACGCTCACCCAGATGTTCTAACATCTTATCACACTCATCCAGAACGAAGTGCTTGACGTTCTTCAGATTGAGGGTCTTGTTTCGGACCAGAGCGAGAATTCGCCCAGGTGTGCCAACCACGATGTGAGGGCAGCTCTTCTTTAGAACGTCCTCATCCTTCTTTATAGACATGCCACCGAAGAAAACTGCCACCTTCACCGTGGGCATGTACTTGGAGAAACGCTCATACTCCTTACAAATCTGAAACGCCAGTTCACGAGTGTGACACATGACCAGCACCGACACCTGAACAGCAAACAACCACACGTTTAGATTAGTGTCGCCTCTAAGTCAAGAATCTTTACAGTCAATGTCAAATTCCTTGTGAAATACTTTTGTTTCTTCAATCCTCATAGCATCACGTGTTTAATTGTAACAAGTGATCAATAATTTCATTGAAGACTTGAAGTTTCTGCTGCATGTGAATACAGATTTCATTGACAATTGAAGAACAGACCTGTCCATCCACAGGCTCGATCTGCTGTAGGGTAGCAAGCACAAACACGGCTGTCTTTCCCATACCAGACTTAGCCTGACACAGGATGTCCATGCCAAGGATCGCCTGCGGGATGCACTCGTGCTGCACTGAAAACCAAGACACAATTTAAGATACACTCGCAATATCGAGAAACTCTAAAATGTAAAGGGATATTAGAAAAAACACTGTCTTACCCTCAGAGGGATGCTCAAAACCACAGTCCACGATGGCCCTCAGTAACTCAGGTTTGAGCAGAAAGTCTCTGAAGCCAGAGCTGTGGATGGAGACGTATGAGCCCTTCACATCCTTCTTGCCCACCGGGGCTTCGCTCTCCGGGGCTCCCTGAGGCTCCTCTTCCTCCTCATAATCCAACAGCTCATTGTCAACGTCATTCTCGGCCATGCTGGAGTCAGAGCATCAGACACATTAACACATCAACAGCTGAGAGTCAGCCGAAACAAATACTTCCTGTTAACCGGGAAGAACTCTGGTTTTGAGGTCACAGATTAGCAATGAAACCCGTTTAACCTTCTGCAAACCAGTATCGTGAAAAACTTACTCTTGTTACTCTAAAAATTCTACAATATAGTGCAAAGCACTCACATTTACTCTTAGATATGTCCAAGAAACTGTAGAACTAGAATTCGTGATATTACCACGATACAATACCGCGCACTCCCCCTCCCTCCCCACCGGCCTATGTGTATAATATGTAATCATTCAAACACGTTAAGTCTTAACGAATAATTGAATTAAGTTACACAACTGGTTTACACTTCTTACTGCGAAGATTTTCACTTTTTGTTACGTAGTAACAGTAAAACTCGTCATGTTGTAGAACTAACGTTACACTGAACACAACCGTAAACGCGCGCGGACAATAGAGCGGCTCGCTCGAACCGGCGGGTAAATCACGGTAACCGAGAAAACTACACAAAAAAACCCTCCACACCAAGTTTAGGTTTACAACGTTCAACGGCAACTTTGGCGAAACGCAAACGTTAACGTAAAAAAAACAAACGAACGCGCACGCTGTTGTTAGCACGCGCCGCTAACATGCTAACAACGACACAAAACAACTAACGTATTCCTTCTGAAAGAAGAAAACCTGAAAAAATGTAGTTAAATGAAAATAAAGCACACAACGCTTCACTAAATAATGAACAACGAAAGAAAACAGGAAGAACTCGATAAACACACAAGTTGATAATTCCTCTTTACCTTCAGGTTACGGTGGACTTCAGTTGTTACTACACGAGCGCTGCTAGCTACATCCAACCGCACGCGCCAGGCCGCGGTTTATACTTCCGTCCGGAAGTCCCGCCCACAGAATAACGCGCACGCTCATTGGTCTTCGTTCACGCCAATTCTATACGAATCACAAGATGCAGCGACGTGATTGGATATTAGAGCTGCTTTTGTGAGAATTGCGTTTATCCTTTCATTGGAGGGATGAGCGAGAGGCGGGACTTTCGTAATTTAACAACACAAATTAAAATGAAGGCGAGACACGAGAGATTTTAACGTAACACATTTAAAACAGGACATTATGTAAACAATTAACTTCGTTCTATGTACGTTTTTATTTGTATTAATTGTTTTATTTGTAGTAGAGCCATTCTTTATGAGAAGTTTTTTGTCCACAAAACACAAGAGCTCTACCTTAACATTTACTACAAAAGCTTTGTCCAAACATTTTTTTGTCAAAGGGAACAACAATAAGTTATTAAAAATAAACTAATGTATGTTTGCTGGAATAGAGTTATAGTTGTATGTTTTATACATTTTTAAGATTCTTCCACCATGTGACTGGTTAACAGTGATGTCATTCTCTTTATCTGCATCCAGGGCCCATGTGTGCTTTTTTTATTCTAACCAAACTTTTGACTAGTAATGGACACAGAATCTCCCCTCTCATTATTTGCTGAAACTTCATAAAAAATCCAAATTTTACAACAATTCAAAGTTTTCTTTTGTTAGCAGTATGATCAACACACTGCGTGTCTATGGATGTTAAAGATCTTTATTTTAGCAAGATTAGTTCAGTGCTATTTACGAGGAGCAGATTAAATCTGAGGTTTTATATTCGAGACTCCAGCGCTGAGTGGAAGCTCCACTGTGCTGTGGAAAACTCAGGAAAGCAGTCAGAATCGGGTCTGGATGGAGATTCTGAGGAAGGACAGGACAGGACGTCTTTGATCTGTCGAGGTAACGTGTGCATCAGCCAGTTTTCCACTAACAAACCTCCTCCACGAAGCCCAACACAACCCCCCAGCGCCACGGGCAGCTCCTCCAGACAGTTTCCCCGTACATCCAGTCGAGAGAGCAGACGCAGACCGTCCAAACCAGGACCCAAGGAGACCAGCGAGTTATTAGACACGTTCAAGTTGCGCAGTTCCACGCAGCAGGCAAACAGCTCCTCTGGTAGATGTTCCAGCCTGTTCCCCATCAGATCAAGTTCGGCGAGGAGTTTCAGAGCTCTCACCTCTGCCGGCAGCTCCTCTAGGAGGTTTCCAGCCAGCAGGAGGCGTCGCAGCCGATGCAGCGTGAAGAGAGCCGAAGGAAGATTCTGCAGCTGGTTGTGAGACAAATCCAGGAGCTCCAGGGAGCGCAAAACTCCAACGCTGACGGGCAGTGCCAACACGTGATTGTGTGCCAACCGCAGACACAACAGATGCCGCAGGTGTTGCAGTCCCAGCAGCTCCTCCAGTGTGCGCAGTGCGTTGTGTCGCAGGTCCAAACTGCGCAGACCCGTCAGCGCCAGCAGTGCAGACGGCAGCCGTTCCAGCTGGCAGCCCTGTAACTGAACTTCAGCCAGTCCGGTCACACGTCTCAGTCCGGTCAACACCAGCAGTCTGGTGCCCTCGTTGTGTATCTCCAGTCTCATCAAACTGCCCGACACCTCGCTCAACTCCCCGGGGATTTTCTGCAGCGACCCGCGCAGCACCAGGACACGCAGGTGACGCAGCTGTCTCAGGCTGCAGAGGGCCCAGCCGCGTCCCATCCCGCCGTCGCTGCTCATCCTGCCGGTGAGGTGCAGCTCCTGCAGGCCTCGGAGCGAGTAGATCCACAGCGGGATGTCAGCGGGTTGGGCGAAGGTGAGATGCAGCGTCTCCAGGTGCTCCTGCAGGTGTCGCAGTGCTCCAGGCTCCACTGATGCTGAGCAGTGATATAGATGCATCTCTCTGATGAAAGAAGAATCATCAGTCACGGTCGACGTATAATCTGAATGTAATGAGGATTTTTCGTTGTGGCTTTTTTGGTGCCACAAAAATCTTTTCTGATACCGCTGCTGACATGTGTTGAAAACAATATGCACCGATCTTTAAATTTAAGTCATCATATTACACATTTTACACAAGAATTGTATTCTATTTGAAGAAAAATACCATTTTAATTTCTTGAAAAATGTACATTCACAATTGAAGACTACCACTTGTGATTTCATGTACAGCTTTGTGTCTCTTTTAAAATACGGGGTCATTAAGGGTCAATTCACTGAAAAAATTGAGTTCTTTTATCAAACGAAGACATAAAAAATGTTTTTGAAATGCGCCGAATAACGAAGAAAATTCAGCCAGACCATGTGAACAACTTCAATACGGTTTAAATCGTGTCATCTCAGGGTCAGAGCCCAAAAACCTGCTTGAAAAAATGACATTTCTGCAAATTCAATGAAATCAAGTTCTTTTTATTGTGTATATTTTTTGTCACTCCCAATGTTTTCTAATAAAATCTGCTCCAATTGATGGATTGAGTTGCTTAAAAAAGTACATTCGTCTGAAGTCTCAGTAGCATCTGAAATGTGACGTCATACCTGAGTGCAGTCATGTTGGAAATCAGCGATGTGAGTTTGGCGTCTGTGATCAGCTCTAGCTTCAGCACCTGAAGCTTGTTGAGGGTTAAGAGAGCGGGTGGAAGATGTGGAAGAGCCACCAGCTGAAGAACAGAACGACCCTCAGGGTCACATGTCATCATTGACCTCAGACGTTCAGATCCCCAGCGACGCTCCAGGCTTTCCTCCAGCAGTCGAGTCTCGCTGACCGGTGATAGAAACACAGACAGACGCTGAGACAGAAGAGGATCGTACTGATCAGCCATGTGTAACAGAAAGGCCAAATCATTTTGGAGATCTGGCACATCTAACATAGATCCTGTCTCACGCGGCTTCTGGAAGGAATACTGCGTCAAAGACCTGAGAAATACAGAAATAATGGTTTCAATCAAGCTTTCTTTTTCATAGCTCAGAAGATTTAATGAGTTCTCAGATGTTGCTCTTAAAACTGCTCAGGAAAAATATATAAAATAATTAAATGTGTAATTGTTTAAACACGCGAAGAGTATGAAGATGTAAAATGAAAGATTGTAGAAGTCAAATAATCTGGATTTGAGTAACTTCGATGAGAAATGTTTGAGCTCATGTTGAGGTCTTCAATAATATTGACTTTAGATTGCAGACTTGACAAATCTGAGCTCAGTTTGACACATTGTTGACATTTTCATCCACGGAAACATCTGAGATACTGATGAGACTAAAGCACACATTTCCATTTAATCTCACTGATGTCTGGGAGAAATAACTGTGATAGTATACAATGATATAACGAAACATCGTACTTGTGACAGATCCAGATGAGCGTGTAGACCGCGATGATTCCGAACAGGACGAGCAGTGAGATGTACGTCTGCATGAGTTTGCGCAGGATGGAGGAGAGAGAGTGACTGCACTGGTACGTGTTGTATCCGGTCAACGTGTGTGTCTGCGGTCTGCAGACGTGACTGAAAGTGATGGAGTTCAGCAGCGGAGTCACGTAACTCACGATCACAATGAACTTCAGCACTTTAAACACCGTCTGAGCTGTGTACACCTGCGCACAAACAACAACCACATCTCACAGTCATACAGATCGTGAAATATTCATGCTGCTGCAGGTGGTCTAAATGGTTGGTAGTGCGTTGCTATATGGTTGCTAGGGTGTTATGGGTCATTATTGAGCTGTTGCTCTATTCTCAAAATGTTGGGTTGTAATATTGACATATGAACAAACCCAACTGTTGGGTATAAGTGAACCTGTGACGGGTGGAAACATCCCAGCATTTCTCAGAGTTTCTAAATGGTTGCTGGAACGTTGCTAGGTGGTTGCTAAAGGGGTTCTCGCAGTGTTTCTGGTTGCCATGTCATTGCTATGTGGTTTCTAATGTGTTTTTTTAAGTTGATATCTTTAAGCTTTATATTTGCTTAGGTGGTCTGGTTGGTTGCCAGTGCGTTGTTATGTTCTTGCTCGGGTGGTTGTCATGGTATTGTCAAGTCTTTTTAAAGTTATTAGGCCATTACTTTACTATGAGCCTGTGTTGTTACAGTTGCTATGGTGTTCTTGAGGGTTGCTAAGCGAAAGAGGCTATTGCTTTACAGCTGCTGATGTGCTCTGGTTGGTTGTCAGTGTGTTGTTATGCAGTTTCTAGGGTGGTTGTCAGGGCAAGTCCTTCTTTAGGTTATTAGGCCATTGCTTTACTATAAGTCTGTAGCTTTACAGTTGCTAGGGTGTTCTGGGTGGTTACTAAGCGAAATAAGCTATTTCTTTACATCTGCTAATGTGCTCTGGTTGGTTGTCAGTATGTTGTTATGCAGTTGTTAGGGTGGTTGTTAGGGCTAGTCTATTATTTAAGGTTGTTGGGCCATTGCTTTACTATAAGCCTGTAGCTTTACAGTTGCTAAGGTGTTCTTCGTGGTTGCTAAGGGAGAGATGCTATTGCTTTGCAGCTGCTAATGTGCTTTGGTGGGTTTCCAATGTGTTGTCACGCAGTTGCTAGGGGGTTCTGATTGGTTTCAAGGATATTATAATGCAGTTGCTACTGTGGTATTTGACAGCGTGTTGATCAGTATTTAAGTGAAATGAATTAGCATCACCTTATAGATAACATCCGAGCTCTCGCAATGTGCACGGAACCTGCGGACTCTCTCGAACAGCGCTCGCGCCTGCTCACGATCACTGCGATCTAACGGTGCCGCTGTCCGAGAACCTTCCAGAGGAACCTGTGATGTCTGTGGGGGCGTCACACGCTCCACCGGTGACAGACCAGAGAGTGTGGAGCAGCGAGAGCCGGCAGACGGGCACGGGGACGGTTGAGTAGATCCGCTATCAGCCGCAACCAGCAGGGGGCTGTCAGTCCCAGAGTCCACGCTTAACCTGCGCGTTTTAGAGGAACATGCTGCCTGACCCTTGGGTCGCACCGTCTGTTCCGTCTCTGAGAAGCGGGCCGTGTCCAGTCTGGCCGTGTGGGACAGAGCCCGGGTCGTCCAGGGCGATTCGCAGCATTTGGCGAGCAGAGACAGAAAGTGCTCGATTCGTGCAGACGTCAGAGGAAAATGAAACCAGAAGCAGCCGCTGACCAGCAGAATCAACGTGTGCAGCAGCGTCACGTACGGCAGAAAGCGCGAGTACCACGGTAAAGCCTCGTGATAGCACACGTGACTGATGTAGACGTACTGCTGGAAGTCCAAGTTGGTGCGTCGACCCCTCGCCGGGCTGGTGAAGAGCGGGTCAGACTCGGGCTCTGTTGAGGAGCTGAAGTTTCCGGAGGAGGAACTCATGGGAACACACACAACACCGTCACGGGACAGCAGCAGAGTCCCCGCGAGGACGGACACCATCAGCATCAGCACCAGCAGATGATCCATGAACACCTCCCACCAGGGCTTTAACAGCTTATAACTGCCCTGACGCTCACCCATGGACCACAGCTCAGAGAGAGAGAACATCACCTGACATGACAGAGAGAGAGAGAGAGAGAGAGAGAGAGAGAGAGAGAGTTTACTAATGTCTCTACAAACACAAATCAAATGCAACGAAGCTCGTTTCAACATATGATGTTTTTGTTTTTAATAAAGGAAGTTATGTTTTGTACTAGTGCAGTCCATTTCTACATTCACTTTTATAATAAACTTTGAGAAAACAAACATTAAGCTCTGAAATGTTTATAAAACACAAATATTGTTAAAGATTAAAGTCATACAATCTATTACACCATTCAAATCAAAGATATGTTAAAAAAGTACTTACCCTGATGTGACTGTCCACGATTGTACAACTCCAGAGTGTTCAGTCCAGTGCAGACCGGATTCTCCAACAATACCCCTCAAACTTCACTAACTTTGCCCCTGTTTTCAGAGAGAGAGAGAGAGAAAGAGAGAGAGAGAGAGAGAGAGAGACACACACTTGCACAGCTTTGAGATCGCCATGGCGACCTGCACACAATAGCTGCATTCACATCACGTAATGCAACACAGAAACGAATTTGATTTAAATAAACAGATTGCTACAATTTAGAAATTCCTTTTATAAATACTTAATAATATTACTTTTACCATTTCCCTACATTTAAAACGATAATTTCATAAAACTATTAAACTATTAAAACTATTAAACTATGTTTGGAACAAAAATCATAACGTCTTATGGAGATATCAGAGTTGTCATGTTGTTTGGTTTGTAGCTCTGCTCATTCATGTGTTTATGATCCAGAATTACTTTTCGTTTAATCGTTTAATATCGACCAGAAATCTTTTGTTTCTAAAAACAATTAGGCTATATATTCAAATACATACATTGGCGCTGCTAAAACAACACATTTCAGACATGTAGGAATAAGTCTTGGGATCAAAGTCTTTTTAGAAATCATAAAAATATAGAGATAAATGTGCGAATATGAGTAGATGAACAGCAGGTGTCAGTAACAACTTCCTTCACATCGATAAAAACTCCACCGCACTGGCTTCTTCAAACACAGAACTAAACACAAATCTGATTTAGTCTGGTTTCTCTATGATTTGCAAAAGACTAAGACTGTAAAAAAGGATTTGTTGTTTCAACTTAAAAAAAACTAAGTTACCCAGCTGTCTAAAAAATATCATATAAATAATTTAACGATAATTTAACATAAAATTCTTAGTTATTACGTGAATTTGATGCCAAATTGTTACGTTAACTAATATTTTAAGTTGAATTAACAAAAACATTTAGGCAGCCATGTAACTAAATTTTTTAAGTTAAAGTAACAAATGATATCTGCTGAATCCCTGTGGCCTAATTATTGACTTAAAGAGATCACCCCAAAATGAAAAGGTTCTCTCACCGTTCGCTCTTACACATGTGTTTGTTAATCTGTATGTGACTGTATGTGACTTTTCTACAGTGAAACACAAAAGAAGATATTTTGAGAATGTTTGTGTTCATACAGTTGAAGTCAATGGGGTTCAGTGTTGTTTGATTATCAACATTCTTCAAAATATCTTCTTTAGAAGAAAGAAACTCTTACAGGATGACATGAGGATGATTAAATGTTGAGAGAATTCTTATTTTTTGGTGAACAATCCCTTTAACATGCTGTGATATTTACCATCACTTTAGTTTACAACACATTCTATTCAATCTCATAAACCTCCTCAAATTGAAGTTTTCACATACAGAAAAATGCTGTTAGTATCTGTAGAGATGATGATGTGACAATAAATGTTTGATAGTGTGCAGGAAACCCCCCTGAATTCATAAAGTAACACCTTTAGATCTCATGTGATGGGGATTTACAGCACACCCACACATCATCAGATTATTTCAGATACAGTAACAACAACAACTGCTGAAATCAAATAACGAATCATCTTTATCTTTTGTTCATGACATCACTTTAAAAGCTAAATACTTTCAGATTTTCACACTCAGATGTCTCTCTCACCAGAAATAAAAGAGAATGAACCAAGAGTGTAATTGTTTACACACATGAAGAGTGTGGAGGTGTGAATGAATGTAGATTGTTGAGGTCAAATAATCTGGATTTGAGTAAATGTGATGAGAAATGTTTGAGATGATATTGAGATCTTCAATTATATTGACTTTTGGTTGCACACAAATCTGAGCTAAGTTTGACACTTTGTCGAGATGAGCAAAAGTTTCCATTATTATAATGTCAATGATGTCTCAGGTAAATAATTGTGATTTTTCTTTCTTATGGTTAACCTAACCATGTGTCATATTTAAAGAGAAAATTCTGTTGGGACATTTTAAGATAGCCGGTAACCGAACAACGGCGATACCCATTGACTTCTATTAAGTAAACAAAAACACAGAACATAACCAGACAACCAAATACAATGTAATTGGACGTTATTGTATAAAGCTAATACATCCGGTATATAAACATATGTAAGAAACATAGTCATCAAAGCCACAGCACAAACACAATAAACAATATTCAATGCTCACATACTCTCATTTTTAACCACAGCTTTAAGTTCAGCAAAACCGTGCAAAAGCAGGACATTGTCTTATATTTATTGCTAGGCTGTTCCAGCTAAAAGCAGCTCGAACAGAAAAAGCCGAACGACCAAAGTCAGTACCTCTATACTTCACTTCACAGATGTTTTTCTTACATTTACATCACGTTGAGGGACAAATTCAGTCATAGAAAAGGCTGCAAGTTTATTAACAATTTTCCACATCAAACACGAGGATGAATAAATGATAGATTTTTCATTTTTGGGTACATTTTTCTTTAATGACCTCAATTAACCTGAACCCGAACAGACACACACCTGATGCACACAAATCAATTATTTGAAACAAGCACATTGGCACAATTTCAAAGATTAAAGTGTGCATGTACCTTCTTTTCTCATATACATCAGTGGTTTCACACCTCTGGTTCTTCTCTACAGGGTGGAGTGTGAGAGTTCACAGAGCTTCACACCCTCCAGATTCATTCCTCTCTGCTATTAATAGTGCAGCGTTATGATACTGCAGAAGTGCATGTGAGCAGATCCAAGTCAATGTCTCTCTAAAGTTCACGTTCACGACGCTTTTATCAAAAGTGACTTACAGAACACAGTCTATAGACCAGGAGTCGGGAACCTTTTTAACCAAAGAGGCATTTTTCTAGCTTTGGTTAATTCCTTTTTTCCAAAACAGCCATTGCAGGAACTACTATTATACAGTATATATATATGAACTTGAGTTTGGTTCCAAAATTAGATAATTCAGTTTTTAAAAATGTATTTATTATTGTGGCTTAAATCAAAACAAACCAAATTCAGTTTGATTGATAGTAATTGGAATCCACAATAAAAAACATGTTTTTGTCTCATTTTTGAACCAAAGTCTTCAACTGTATTTCAATGACTTGAACAATAATATCTTGTGTCCACAGATTCACTTGTGGTCCCTGCGGGGATCAATTGTTCTTTTCCTTCGATAAGCTGTCCACAGACAACTCAAAACCAGTGAAACACATACATGAGGCTCCAAAAAAAGATTTCCATGACTTATAAACAACTTGAGGTTTACACTAGGCCTCCATTCGATTATACTTCAATATAGCTTACATATCACAACTTTTAAAAGTGCATGTTCCTGTAGTACTAATACTCACAAAATACTGCATATGTGTCTTTTATCTTTGCATCAGGTATGTTCGACCTCTTGAAATGCTGCAGACAGATTGGCAGAAGACTGACATCAGAGTAACGTGAAAACGTTTCGAAAACACACTGAGCTCTGCTCTCGCGGCACTGTGATGTCATACGACGACCGGTCTGCGCAACACCTCATGAAAGCGAACAGAACTAGCGTCTTGCTAATTGCTTTGTTGTTCGGTTCGTACGTGGTTGAGACACTTATATACCGGCAGAACAGCTCCTCAGTCAAGCCTGACAGCCGTATACATGGACTTCATATGTGAGAAGGACTGCACACAATTGTGATAATCCACAGCTAGCCGTGCGTTAAAGGGTCTTAAACAAATATTTGTGTTTGTTTCAGATGTTATGCAATGTGTATACAGGATTTAAAGTAAAAAAACGCTGTATTTTCCACATACTGTGCTTGTTTGCGTCTCCTCTCGTACAAGGCTAATCATCTGAAAGCTAGGTGTGCAATGATTGGCCAGTGTGGAGAGGAAGGCGTGACGAGAGCCGTGAGGCGGCGCCGGTGACGTGAGTGAAAGTGGGAATCAGCTGTGCGAACACCGGTCCCGCATATCTCACGGAGGAGATCGGGAGCATAAGAGGACGAGCGACGGGACTCCTGACGAGAGAGGACCGGGCCCGGACATGTGTTTAAGTTTGTGGTTATGTTCTTGTGACCGGCAGTCTACCGTGAGGTGGCTACTTCCGTGTATTTGTTTGTTTATTTTATTAAAACTTTAAATGAATGTTGCCGGTTCCCGCCTCCATCCTTCCTTTTATTGAACCTTTATTACAGCCAGTTAACCAGTGCGTAGTGATGACGGAAATGTAAAGCCTCTTACCATATTTGGAACATCAGGTTCCTCTTCAATTGTACTGACAGGTAGGTAAAATCAGACCACCAACTGACGTAGATTTGTGGGGGTGTGGTTACAAGAGGCGTTTCAGGCAGGTCTAGATGAGCATTCGGTTTTAGATAGAATGACTCTTTTGTTCCCGCACTTTCATTTTTGCAATTTTACGTGTCTTATACATGCATGGGCAACTTATAACACACTAAAGACACAGAAAACACATATTCGCGCCAAATGACCCCTTTAATGCACGACACGGAGGCCAAGAACCACCCGAAGCGAAGCATTATATTATGGTCATCTGACGAGATAAAGGTGATGTTTACAGTGTAATTTAAGATCAAACAGGTGAAAATTATGGTTATTTTGTCAGTACATTTCAAGTGTTATCAAACTGATTGGAGCTATTCAAGCATTAAAGGGATTTAATGGACACCTTCCAGCCAATCAGAATAGAGCATTCAAAAAGACGACGAGTTAAACACAGTGCAAAAGGTTACCATAAAAAACGTTGTTGCCCATACGCGTGTTGGTATTCATATATTGTATGATGTTTTTAACAATCAAAAGATGGTGAAGAGTAAGACACCTGGTTCCCGACCACACAGTTTCATCATAAAAACATACAAAAAAACATACTTTACTGCGCATGCAGACTTTTGTGACCCTACCTTAACTTCTGGTGCACATTCACAAACAATCGAGTGCCTGTAGATCATTTCTGATAACAATAAAAAGAAACTGAGAATAAGCGTTATTTGGCTAAACTTGTCTCTCTAATATTTAGAATTTAGACCGCGAAACCAAGCGCAACCACTAGATGTCACTGTACCATACTTTAAATGCGACCGAACTACAGCGCCCATTCAACAAATCGTATATTTAATACAATTATTACACAGTAAAATAAAAACAAAATTTAATATGAACATAACTTAAATAATATATAAATAGTTCTATTATTAGACACTAACTAAACACAAACCGGAAGTTGACTGCAGGTCCGGCATGCGTGATGAAACGGTCTTTGCAGGCCATTTCTTTTATCAGGATGTGTGAGAATCAAACCCACAACCTGCGAGCACATTGATCTACAGTAAATGACTTCTGTGTGTGGAGAGTCGGGTTTATAAATCAATACACAGTCATATTAATAATAACTTGCTGACCCATTAGCTTCATTTCTTTATGTTAAAATACACATGTAGAGTAAGAGTGAGTGTTTTGAGAAGAAGAGCATCGGTTATCTTCAACTTCATCTGTCTAAGACCATCAGTGTGATTTCTGAAGGAGGAATGTGAAGACCTGGATCGACTGTGATGATAGCGACAGAGAGTCTGTCAAATGTTCCTCAAGGGTCTGATGATGTCACAAAGTGAAACTGTGAGTATGTTGAGTACATCACAACAGAGCCATTCCCACACCCACAAAGAGCTCGCTGAAAATCCAGAAGACAAACATGCAGATGGTGTGAATACTGAACAGCTCATGAGATGGCAGAACATTATAAAGAAACCTCGTGGGCTTTTCTGAGACGTTCTAATCATGATATATGTCATCATCCTTCACAAACTGCCTACAACTCTCAGACTTTTCATCTGCTGAATTTTCTCACAAAACATTTTACACACTCGCACATTTCAACACGTTCTCAGCCATTCACAGCCATTAGAAAGAAGAACACAGACGTGATCTCAGTAACACTACACTTATTTCTCCAAGACATCAGTGAGATTAAATACAGAACAAATGAAAACGTTTGTTTGAATCTCATCTCATATCTCTCCTGAGAAGAAGAGACAAAATATGACGAACGTGTCCGTCATTAGAGTTTTAGAAGAGATGTCGACAATGTGTCAAACTCACAAACACACGCGTACAGACGCACACACACTCACACAAACAAACGCAGACAAACAGAAATGGACACAAACACAGGCGCGTACAGAAACAAACAAACACACACACATGCTTTCACGCACGCACAAACACACGCACATACAGACACAAATACACGCAACCACACAAAAACACGCACACACTCATACAAACACACGTATGCTTACCCAAACACGAGCGCACACACGCGCACAAACAAACAAACACATGCGCATACACACACAAACAAACAAACAAACATACACACGTGCGTACACATACAAAGACTAACACACGCACACACTCAAACACATGCACGCACACGCACGCGCACAAACAAACAGACACAAACACACACACACACACACACACAAACACACACATGTTTGCACAGCTATCTTTATGAGGACACATATTGACACAATGCAATCTCTAGCCCCTAAACCTAACCATCAGAAGTGAGTACCTGACCCTCACCCTAAACCTGACCTAAACCTGATTATAACCTAAACCCTAAAACCAGGTCTTGACCCTCAAACAGCCGTTTAAAGGGGTCTCAGAAAGTGAGGACCGGCCAAAATGTCCTCACTTTACTCTCTTAGTCATCACTCTGCTGGTCTAAAACTTAAACTGGTCCTCATAAAGATAGATGAACAAGTACACACATGTACACACACACACACACACACACACACACACAAGAAATACACACACAGATGGGGAAATCTGGTTTCAATGAGAATTAAATTAAAAATTAAAATTAAAAATCTAAATATCAAATCAAACATTTCTCATCAAATTTACCTCCTTTTTATTTTTAAATTGCCCGTTATTCTCTCTCATGTGCTTGTTAACCCGTGTGCGAGTCTCTCTTCAGTGGGACGCAAAAGGAGACATTTTGATAAATGTGGTTTTGTGTTCATACAATGGAAGTCAATGAGGTTCAGAAAAATCACTCCAAGACACTCGAAAGTGTTATGAAAATTAAAAAGCCTTTATTCACACCTGGCCTTATCTAATATCACATCGCACGCACAACGATGCATTGCGGCTAACAAGCCATGTGTCAATAAAGACTTTTTAACTTCGAGTCTCTCTGAGTGATGTGTGTTTTGACGAGTTAAGAAACCCCATATCCACAGAGCGCCGATTTATGGACGGAATCATTCATTGCATTTTTTGATGTATGATGGATGGGGTTCGGTGTTGTTTCAAATCAAATCAAATCCCTTTACTGTCAATCAACTGTGTACACAAGTGCAACAGTGAGTGAAAGACTTGGCTGCAGTTCCGACCAACATGGCTGCATGACTTACAAGTCACAAAGAATTACAATAGTTTACAGTGGACGTTTCTACAAGTGTTTAACCATAGTATAACAAATGACACATGAAATCATGTTTGAGAACGTTATCGACTTTCTTCAAAATATCTTTGTCTTGTGTTCTGCAGAAGAAGAAACTCACAGAGGGTCAGAATGACTCGAGGATGAATAAATGATGAAACAACTCTCATCTTGGGGAGAAACTAATCCTTAACCAATCGTCTTGACGCATGTTTAGAATGAAAAGTATAGTGAGTCTTTATTTCAAATCAACCTGTTTGAAGATGAAACTACATGATGTTAAAAAACCCGAATGTGATCAAAGTGTCCAGATACTCTTTTGTGGTCACTGTGAGATGTGTTTGTGTGTTATGTGAAGAGCAGGAAATGCTGTGTTTATGTTTGCGGGTCATTATAAAGGGGGACAGAAGGTGTGTCGTGAGAAAGTCACACATTTGTTTGTCACTCACTCATCTTGTTTTATCACTATAACCACAAACACAAGCCCACGTGACTGAGCTCACTGACAGATAATGGACTTCACGCCATAAAGATCTCACAAAACTCTTCTTATCGACAACTGACACAACAAAATCTGTCGATACTCGTCAACGTCGTTAAACCTGCGGTGTGATATCACATCACAATAAACCTTTACATCTGAGCTTCATTTACATCTCACAAACACGCTCACGTTTATCATTCAAATCATTCAACAGAATGAGCAACACAGTGATGTGTTTACATGAAATCATATCATCGTAGATTCAAGGTTCAGATTTAAGATAGTAAGATTAAAATACTAAATTAAACCTATTTGTATTTTATAAGAACATTTTAAAAGTAATAATGAAAATAATATATATACATTTTTCAATGTAAAGTAGATTTTGCTCATGTTTTACGCTCATTGAAGCCCATTTGTTAAGCAGTGTGAGAGAGGTGCACACACACGCACAATTACACACACACAAACACACACATCAAGGCACGTACACACACACACACGCACAAACACGGGCACATGGGCACATACGGGCACACACACACAAACAAATGTGCACACACACACACAAACAAACACAGTCACACACAAAAAAACACACACACACACCCACCCACCCAAAGATAAACAAATAAACAGACACACACACACACGTGCATACACACAGACAAACACGAGCACAGACAAAAAACGCACACAGAAACACACACAAACACAGAAACGCACACAAACTTATTCAAACACTCAAACACACACAAACAAATACACACACACACACACACACACACACACACAAACACACATACGTACGTACATCAAACACACACGTACACAAACAAACACACACGCGCGCACACACACAAACACACACACACAAACAAACACACACATAAGAAACACACACACAGGTGGGGAAATCTGGTTTCAATGAGAATGAAGATGTTCAATCCCCCCACCACAAAGCCAGCAGGCCTCAGAGGCTTGTGATTGTTATCAAGAGCACGTCTCTCAGGAGCGCTGGAGCTGTGGTAAACGTGGTGAAGGGCTGTGTGTCTGCAGATGGAGCAGGTGAAGCACGGGGCTTGTGGGTAAGATCGAGCAGGAGCTTTAGGGGGAGATGGAGGGTCTGGTGGGCTTTTTCTTTTTGCCTTCATCTCCTCGTTTTTTCGCTCCGTCTTTTTGATCGTGTCTTTCTAGGAACTGGAAACACAACACACGGCGCTTTCTTGTAAGTTGCTTTGGTAAGAGAAAGTGTCTTTCAGTCACAATGAACACGAAGTTAGGTGGGGGGTGATGCAGAAACATCAGAAACATATTTCTCCCAATATTCAGAGTCAAATGATGCCTTGTTTTATAATATAATATAAATATATTGTTCTAACCCCGTGTCCGTCAAATATACACTTTCTGGGTTCATTTAAAGGGACAGTTCACCCAAAAATGTCTCATTTTTGCACCAGTTGTTACAAATCTGTATAGATTTCATTGTTCTGATGAACACAGAGAATTATATATGGAAGAATGTTTTCAGTTCTGGGACATCATCCACTACCATAGTAGGGGAAAAATATTGTATTTTATTTCCGTTGGACACATAATGAGATACTTTGAAAAATTAAGAAAAGACAACGTTCTGAGGCACCTTTGACAACCATTTAATTCTTCCTACTATGGCAGTCAATAATGTCCCAGAACTGAAAATTGCTGACATTCTTCCAAATATATTTCTTTCTGTTCATTAGAACAAACTCATTGATACAGGTATTAAATAACATGAGCCTGTGTACAAGGTGAACATTTTTTTAATTTTTGGGTGAACTGTCACTTTAATCCAGCCGAAGCCGTACTATGCTGCCAAACTACATTGAACTGCACCGTCTGATGGCATCACAACCATGCAAGTCACAAAACAAACTCTATTATAGTTTAGTCGTTGTGTGTTAGTTGAGAGTTTTCTTAAAGTATTCTGTGACAAACTGCTGGTACTAATTTGCCAATGAAATCAGGAACCAAAGCAGTGGAGCAATCACATGTGTATGTGTGTGTGTGTGTGTGTGTGTGTTGGGGGGGGGGGGGGTCTCTCTACAGTCTGTACAGGTCTGTAGTGTTCTGATGATCATTATTCAATGTGTTGAATGAGGAGGTTCTGGATCTTACTGATGTTTGGAGGATGCTGGTCGTCTGAAGATCTGGTAAGACATCGCGCACCACTTTTACTCCTCAGACGTTATTGTGTCTCATATGTTTTTCCTAAAATTAAAAAGACAAAAGTTGGACCGCATAAAATACATGTAGACAGCATGAGCTCAGATCATTTGACTTGAATTAAAACATTCGAGTCTGAGAGATTGTACAGGTCTTTTCTTCTCAAGCTCGATTGACACGAGTGAAATAACATCAGAACTTAACTCACACGCTTCAAAACATTTATTACTTCAACTGTCTTATTAGAAATGTGTTATGAGACATTATTATTTGTGAGATGTGAAATGACATTAGTTGACACCTTGTGTGTTTTGACCAGCAGAATCTCTTGAGTGCTACACAAAACTCACACACTTCCTCTCCCCCCACCACTCATCCAACCAGAAGCTTCAGAACCGAATCACTCACGAGAAACACTCGCAAGAAGCAGAAGAACATCTACAGCGGCCGTCTTACGGGTGAGTCTGTTGAGAGATAAAAATTCTAATATAAACACTGAGATCAAACAAAGATGAGACAAACTGTTTACAACAGTTCTCCGTCTGATTTTTCTTGTAGAAAAATGATTTCCATCATGTAGATTAATCATAGTTTAATGGCTAAATCAGGGAAACCACAAATGAATCATGGTTTAACTTTGGCATTTAGAGCGGAACTGAGGTCTTCAAACGTGTTCATACGGCACAAAATTTTCTGGAAATTAAAATCATGATTCATTTTCCTGTGTCATATCGCAGATTTCCGTTGTATGTTGTTTGGTTACATTGACAATAATACATCTCATGAACATAAGATTTGAAAATTACAATATGTTTAAAACAAATACATTGTTTTAAATGATTTATTTCACAATGTACATTTTGAAACAACACAGAACAAAAGATGTTTTGCACAACTAATGTTTTTTTTCAGAATGTTAAAGTTGACAGGCCAGTGAGCTTTAAAAGAAAACAAATTAATTTACAATTACATTTAGTCATTTAGCAGACGCCTTTATCCAGAGTGACTAAAAATTGAGGTTAAAAATCAAAGGAATTGGATCAAAATAAGGACAACAAGATGTTCAATAAAACTCATATTGACTACCACGGTATACAAAGCTAAGGTTATTTAAATAAAATAATTTAAAGTCATTCAATGAAAAATGTAAATGATTGTTCAGTATGGTGGAGTGAATGTGTGATGAGAGATGGCGCAGGTGTTCGGCGCTGGTTTACTCTCTTAACCTCACGTTCACGTGTAATAACTGAATTTACTCTTTAACAGGTGTCAACCAACCACATTCTGCACATGTGCTAAACGCTAGATTTGTGTCGTATATTTGTTAAAATAATCCTTTACAACAATACAATATGGAAAATGTTCTATATATATTTTTATTTAATTGGTTGGGATAACAGAATAAATGTCAGAATATTATGATGTGATTTAATATATAACATTAAATGTATTAAATATATAACATCAAATATGAAGTTTGTTGTGATTTCATTTCATATTTTCAGTCAAGGGAATGCCACGCTCCTTTCTCGTGAAAAGTAAGAGGGCGGGGCATCGCTCCTCACGCTCCGCCCACTCTCAGCATCACCTGAATGATGGACGGGTGTCCAGTAATGACTCGGGGACTTCAGAAGCGCAGTCCTGTAGAAACACAGAGAGGAACGAGCCGTCATCAGAGTTCAGAAGTGAGACTACACAACACTGGTGTTCTTCTACAGCAGGTACACAACACACATCTGTCTCAACTCAACTTTATTTATATAGTGCTTTTTACAATTTTCATTGTTACAAAGCAGCTGTACATGAGACACATTGACTACAAGTAAAACAACTAAAGTCATATACCTGTAAAAACAAGAAAAAAGTGAAAACACAAAAGACAAACATACAAATGCCCCACACACACAATTGCACACATACTTACACACATTGACATAGACGCACACACACAAACACACTCGCACACACGCACAGTGAAAGCACACATTTGAGATAAAGGAGATCACAGGTCAAATATGGACTATACATTTCTATATGCAATATAAATTATGTAAATCTTCTGAATTCTGTCGACACACTATAAACAATAATGTTGTGGGTGACAGAGAAGCAGACAGACGCTCAGAAGAACCCGTCGACCTTCACCTCACTGGAGAGAGAGACGGATGTGATGCGTCTGCTTCAAGTGTTCCTCACTCACCATCAGCTGATGAACGTCCAGACGTCTCTGTGTGAGTGTTTGCTCTGTGAGAAGGTGAGACCGCCGCCATGACATCATCTACATCGTCACCTGAAACATGACCTTATTCAACAGCCTGTGTGTTTTCAAAGATGTCTGAAAAATGAGATGTTTTGCACAAATGGAAATGAGTCACTACACAGTTCGAATAAGATCAGGCTGAATTTGATGTTCTGGAAAACCAGGAGAATTCCAAACACGTCATCCTCAGAGAGTCACATGTGGTTTGGTTTCAGAACATTACACATGTTATCACATGCCAATGTCAAATCCTACATGATACTTGAACAAATATGGAGATAACGGGAGGAATAAACGCTCGTTGTAGTTTTCATTTCTGCTGATAAGTAATCATACTCATGATTTATTGACGGATGTGTTCTGTCAGCTCCTGTCGTCTGCGGTGGGTTTTGCATCTCACTTGAGTAAGTCACATGTCAACGGAGCTTCTCTGCCATTGGCCGGATCCCCGGGTCATGCTCAACAGCACTATGAGTACAGACCAACAGAAACGCTCAGAGGGAAGGTAAAACACAACATACGGCAAACTGGAGTAATAATAGTGTGTGTGACAGTGTGATGTAGTCAAGTGTTCATGTTGTACATTTTTAATTCTCCTATCAGTGGAAACAGAAGGTTAATCTGACTGCAGTGCATTGTGGGATACAGTACATAGAGGATTCAGTGCTAAACTGTACAGAAAACTCACAGAAGTGTATGTTATTGTGTGTGTTTCAGGAAAGGAGTTTTGGTTGTGAGATTTGTGGAAAAGTGTTTAAGAGATCGTCCACTCTCTCCACACACCTGCTCATCCACTCGGACACGCGACCGTTTCCCTGTCCATACTGCGGCAAGAGATTCCACCAGAAATCTGACATGAAGAAACACACCTTCATACACACCGGTGAGACACACACACAACGGAGAGACACACACACACGCACACACAGCGGTGAGACACATACATCGGTGAGACACGCACACACACACTCACCTCTGAGACACACACCAGTGAAAGACACACACATCAGGCGTCTCACCTGAAATACACAATCCTTCATGAGACCCAAGAAACACACACATGATCTCACCCAGTATGTTTGTGTGTGTATTACCTGTGTACATGGGCGTAAATACCGGGGGGGACGGAGGGGACATGTCCCCCTCTATCCGAGGGTTGTCCCCCCTCGATCAATTAAATTCGCTATTGTCATACATATATTTCTATTAACCTAAACTAATTGTGTAATTAGAAGAAAATACAAACGCAAAAACGTTTAGAAGCTGTTGAGTTCCCCCTCCCCTGCCTCTCACTGTAGTTCATCTCACCTGCCCATTGCGCAACACATTCAGTCATATGTAGTTGATGCTGATTCATTAATAAATTAGTTGTTGCAAAAAATGATGATTCCCAATGTATTTTTACATGAATCTGCTATGTTAGCAATTAAAACGTTACTTAGCTAGTTAATTTTGTGCATTGTTTTATTTGTGGCGACCTGGCATGATGTGAACATTAACGGCCACAGTTATTCATCGATCCTGCAATTCATCATCGAGTACAACACAGAATTGAAGCATCTGTCACTGTTACTGACTGTTTGTTTGGCTACAAAAACATGAACTAAGTCAGTTGGCGGAGGCAGTGCACTACAGGAGAAAATAACAACCACACATTAATGTTGATGTACGGCGACTTTGTCAGAAGATGTTGCAGTTGTATTGTCCCCCCTACTGTTAAATAAGATTTACGCCCATGCCTGTGTATGAAGGTGTGTTTGCATTTGTGTATCTCACCAGTTTGTGTGTGTGTGTGTGTGTTTGTTCGTGTGTCTCTCTCACAGTGTATAAAGGTGTGTTTGCATTTGTGTATCTCACCAGTTTGTGTGTGTGTGTGTGTGTGTGTGTGTGTGTTTGTTCGTGTGTCTCTCTCACAGTGTATAAAGGTGTGTTTCTGTCTCACTCACTGTGTGTCTGTGTGTGATGATGTGTGTTTCAGGTGAGAAGCCTCACGTGTGTGTGGTGTGCAGTAAAGCATTCAGTCAGAGCTCTAATCTGATCACACACAGCAGGAAACACAACAGTTATCATCCCTTCAACTGTCCTCACTGTACGCTCAGCTTCCAGAGGAGACTGGAGCTACAGCGACACCTACAGACACACACTGACAACAACAACAGCGGACAACCCCTCTATCACAGGACCTGAGAGAAGACAGCTGTCTGAAGCATCACTGACAATGATCTGTCCTACACCTAGCGTTCCACTGTACCACCCGTGGTACAAACATCAATCCAAAGACATCTTAGTAATGCTAATAACGAGATTATTAATAATGAAGTTTTTCTCTTACATAAGCAGAAGTGAAACAGAAGTATAAATGCACACTGATGTATGCTGAACTAAACTGTAATGATAACTCTTATTATAAAGATTTCCAGATAAATTGCTTTGACTTCCTAAAGTTACACTATAAACTCTTGTTTAAATATTTTTAATACCAAACACATCAGCAGCAGAATTTTGTTCCATAATAGTAAAAGATTTTCTCAACCCTTACATTTGTTCAATTAACCCAGAGAATGTTTATATTTGACCCAGCAATCATTTAAAACGACCCAGGGTTCATCCCTTGACCCAGAGTATGAAATAAACACAGTATTTATTTTTTAGAGAGCAGTACTTCTTTCTTGACACGTTATTATTTTAATAAATATGATTATACGCCATCACTCTGTCTATATAACATGAAAATAAGCTGTTTTTTCAAAAACATTTACAAGCAATCTCTGCAAAATACAGCCATTGTGTGCTCGTGGTGGTCTTCAGCAGCACATGAAGTATTAGTTTTCTAAACAAAGATTACCATTTTTTTTAACAAGCAAACATTTCCAAGCTGTGTAACTTCACCCATTGAGTGTCAACGTGACAAAGTGTTAGTTACTGAATGTACAGTAGATTCAAACAAGGGAATGAAAAAAATATATAACCGCAAGAATGAAAAGTGTGCTTATGTTTATCTGTAACAGCTCATCCTACACAACATTGCTATAGTAGTGTATATGTAAAAATACAGAATTCACTTTTCTCAATCCTTGTCCTGTCATCTGCTCTATTTTACAGTTTTTCTTTTTTCAAATTGCTTGGACACAAAAATGTATACTTAACGCCCACTCAGTGCAACCATAACCCCCCTCCCAGCATTTCTGTTTATAGTGAAAATCTATACATATAGTGAGGGAAATAATGACTTGATCCCCTGCTGATTTTGTATGTTTGCCTGCTTACATAGAAAAGACGGGTCTAAAAGTTTTCTGGTAGGTTTACAGTATTTTACTGTAACTGATAGAGGCAAAATATCAAAAAATAAAATCGGGGGAAATGTTATTTATTGATTTGCATTTCAGTCAGTGAAATAAGAATTTGATGCCCGAGGGAAAACATAACTTTGTGCTTGATGGAGAAACCCTGATAGTTGGTCACCAGGTTTGCACATGTGTCACGATACATTTAGTCCACCCCTCTGTTATCAGGCAAACTTACAAAATACCGTCCGACAAAGTGTAAATAACGATCTTATTCTCCAAGTGTTAGATGATGATTGGTTAGGTCTATACGTAGTTAGAGATGTAAGATTAAGTCTTCCCGGCAAAACATGCACTGAAGCTTACATTTCTGAAAAACAGATATTCACACGTCATTCCTTAACACCAGCTGTAAACAGATCCATTGAGAGAATTCATGGTGTTTTGTACAATTTTATTCAATCTGTTATTCTGACATTAAGGGCTGGATTTTGCTTCAGGCGGTGTTGTTATAAATTTCGACGAAAATGAGCACTGAAAATGCGTTTTAAAAATGCACTTTCTAATTTGCCCTGTTTAATAAATCTGACCCTTGTACTCGAGCATTGTCAGTTTTAAAGACATATACAATATTATATACATTTAATCTTGTTTCATAAATGAAAGTTAAATATTCAAAGTTATACAAAGCAGAAAACTTCACTTTTAGAACTACAAAAACTCACATGATCAAGTGTGTGTTACACAGAGACACTGAAGAGTTATAATAAACTCTGAATCCAGCACAGAGAGGCTCAGTGAATGTTGTGTTGAATGTGTGTATGTGTGTGAGTGTGTGTGTGTCAGAGATGCTGTAGAAGGACACAGTGCCGGCCGGCCAGTCCACATACACTCCTACTCTCTTAGAGAGAGGTGTCGAGGCAGATATCACTGTTTGATCATTATTGTGACATGCAGTGAATCCAACATCAGAGCAGTCCAGAAGCCATGATTTTGCATTCAATCTAAACAAACTGTCATGACTCCTTCCTTTCCTGTTGATGCTTTTATATGACACTGATATATCAGCCTCTGTCCCGCTCCATTCAGCCTCCCAGTAACAGCGTCCAGTCAGACTCTCTCTACACAACACCTGAGGCGCATCATCAAATCTGTCTGGATGATCAGGATACGACTGATGCTCAGACACACGTGTGATCTTTCTGTTCTCTTCAGTCAGTTTGAGTTTAGTGTTTGCTGTGTTTAGATCCAGTGTGAGATCACAGACCCCTGGAAACAACAAGAGACATTTATAACACAACAACAACACTAAATCAATCTGTGTGTGTGTGTGTGTGTGTGTGTGTTTGTGTGCAGGGGCGCCCGTATAGGGGGGAAAAGTTAGGACAATTCCAAGGGCGCATGACTGACAGGGGCCCACAAAATAGGTTCAATCTAATATAAAATTATCAAACCATGATCCATTATATATATTTATATAATAATACAATTAATAATCTCTTTGTTTTTGGCAGTAAAAGTAAAAAATTCCCATTGACCAAAATAATAATAATTAATAATAATAATAATTTCGTTAACATAATTTTCCATTTTGTCCAATTTTACAATAAAAATACATTGAGACTGTAAAAGACAGCCTTCAGCAAAAATGTTATTGTTGCTTTTAATCTTGCATCAAATAGTGAACTGCATAATAGACTTTCATGCAAGTTCAAATCACCAGCAGTAAATATTGTGCTAGTACTAGTATTGAACTATAAGAGGCAAGACAGTTGCAAGCGTTAATTAGAGTTATGTAAAGCTTTTGATGGGACAGTTCGGTCCTAGAGATGTGGTGACAACAGCTGCGCAGAGGGGGCCCAATTTGATTTTTTGTCATGGGGCCCAAAATTCCTGCCGGTGCTCCTGTGTGTGTGTGTGTGTGTGTGTGTGTGTGTGTGTGTCTGTGTGTGTGCGTGCGTGTGTGTGTGTGCGTGGACTTACACTTGCGTGGTCCTGCTGTGATTCTGAACTCTCCTCCATGATCAACACTACACAAACACACAAACATTAAACACACAAAAATGATGTCACATTCTGCTCCTCTGACACACTTTGCGTGACACAAGTAGATAAATAAATTGTCAACTAATGTATAAAACAAACACAATCAATACATTTAAAAATATACACACACACACACAAACGACATTTTGTGTCAGTATTGGTGTTCTGAGTCATACTTGAGTTTGTTGAGTGTGTAGTTTGGATCCGGAATTGTATCAGAGAGCAGCTGAAGTGCTGAGTGTTGTGGGTGATTGTAGCTCAGGTCGAGTTCTCTCAGGTGTGACGGGTTTGAACTCAGAGCTGAAGCCAAATAACAACATCCTTCATCTGTCACCATACAACCTGATAACCTACAAACAAACACGTCAACATGTCAACACACTCTTCACTTTTCTTAGAATAATGCTCTTGTGAAATCAGTCTCTAGAGCTGATCACCTCAGTATGTGTAGTTGACAGTTGTGAGTCTTGAGAGCATCAGAGATCAGCTTCACTCCTGAATCCTTCAGATCATTGTTACTCAGGTCCAGCTCTCTCAGACAGTTTGAGGATTGTAGACATGAAGACAAACTCGCACAACACTCAACAGTGAGATCACAACTTGACAATCTAAACAGAGAAACAAATCAAGAATATAGCAGCAGGAATTATACAGTAGGTTCCAGCCAGGGGCGTTTCTAGGATTTGAAAACATCAGGGACAAATTTGGGGGATAATATATATATCTAGTAATGGGAATAATAGCGTTATAAATAAACAGCGTTAGTTTTTTTATTGACGAGTAATCAAACAAATGACTGTTTCCCCCGTTACATTGACATTACCGTTGCTACCAATCAAGTTCAGTGTTATTATAATTGAGCTACCTGTAGTGGTTGTTATCCAAGTAGGCTCTTTCCCAGCCAAAGGACCTGCTAAGACTTTTTCTCTGGTGTGAGTTTTGGGAGATAACCGAATAGCTGATGATGATTGGCCTAGATGGAGTAAATTTCCATCGTTTGCCAACCAGAGGCAGATTCGGGCGGGTATTCAAACACAAGAACACAGTCAAATTCTCTCAGGCGATTGTTTACTTTCGGTCTTATTTGTATCACGGTGATGTGAATTAAAGGCGCAGAGACTTTTTTAAATGGATGGAATGCTGCTGCGGGTAACAAAACTACAAAGTTTCCAAAGTGAAAGCGAAACCATCTCTAACTAACTCTGTTTTTCTTCAGTACATTTTCTTCCATTAATTGCATTCCTGACTTATTGTCTTCATCATAGCTTGTCTACGTGTCTTTACTGTAAATCCCCTACACTACAGACATGGAGCCTCTTTCTTACTGGGCATAAGTTGCACGTTACACACACATTCTTGCCTTTCAACTTAACGAGGGAAAACCAGTTCTCTCCTGAATGCGAACAGCGCCACCGACACTATGCTCCACTCTAGCGTCCTGCTTGGACAGCTGATACCCTCTTACATCTAGACCAGCCAGCGCTAGCCCTCTACCCCCTTGTTATCGGATGTTTGTCTAGAGCATCGCTCCAAGCTCATATCTGCTGAGAGGAAGTGGCGCAAATCAAATGATCCTGCTGACCTCGGTCTCTACACCCGCAAGGTCCTCTTGCTCAAGAAGGCCTGTCTGGTTCACCTGAAGTTTGCTTATGAACATCCAAATGATTCAGAAAAGGCTTGGAGAAAATGATGGGACCAAAATTTACTCTCCATGTTTGGAGAGAGAGAAATGCTGACTATGACCCCAAAATCCCAATCTCTACAGTCGAGCACAGTGCTATTTCTCTGCTACGGTCACAGGATTACTTCTTGAGGGGCTGAGGGACAAACCCATGTACTGTAAATTCTTGAATGAGAACCTCCTTCAGTGATCTATTTAAGGGGAGGAGGTTCAAATCCAAGGATGTGCCTTTAACATGACAAAGACACATATTGCCAAGACAACCAAAGAGTGGCTTATGGAGAAGCACATTAAATGTCCTAGCCAGTCTCTAGACCCTATAGTCTTATAGAACATCTGTGAAGGATGATAAAACTCCAACTTGCTGAGCGACAGACAAGAAACCTTAAAGATTCACGGAGGAGTTGACAAGAATGTGTCCTGACTCATGTGTAAACCTGGTGACCAACGCTAATTAGAGCGTAGATGGCGGCGCATGAACATCGCGAGGCTCAGCGTCTCTCCAGTTTTAGAAAAATATATAGTGTTTTTCTTGCTTATCTCGCGCCTGTTCGTTAAGAACAGTTGTGCATTCACATCGTACACCCGGCATGAGCTTTTGGATATCGGTTTGCCCATTCCCGGAAGTTATATCAGCAACATTCAACTCGTCCCTGAGATCGCCAAAACACTCGATGCTACGCACCCCACATGGCCGGGCGGAAGTGCTCGCCGGCTGCGTCGAGATCGTAAACAAAGGCGGGGGAAGCGCGGAGGGCTAAGAGCTAAGCTAAAGCTAACACCACACCGGCTCTCTTTACCCAGCATTTTCCTTGCTAATGTACGATCATTAGTGAACAAAAAGGATGAGATTCGACTCCGCATCATCAACAACAAAAGACTTTTGAACTGCAATGTCATAATCTTCACCGAAACATGGCTACACAGCGGCATAAGCTTGGTGCACGAACTCTGTTATTGTCGGGAGACACTGCTCGGCTAACCTTGAGTTTCTCATGGTGAAATGTAGACCGTTTTATCTGCCACGGGAATTCACTTCCACCATTATAACGGCATCTTATATTCCACCGGATGCTGATGCCAAGCTTGCTATGAAAGAACTAAATTGCAGCCATCAATAAACAACAGACTGCTCACCCGGAGGCTGCATTTATTGTTGCGGGAGATTTTAATCAATCTAACTTAAAGACAGTGCTCCCTAAATTTCACCAGCATGTTTCCTGCCACACAAGAGGAAACAAAACTTTTGATTATGTCTATACAAACATGGCTGAAGTTTACGCCGCGACACCCTCCCCCACCTGGGTCAATCTGATCACCTTTCTTTGTTCCTCACCCCCAAGTATTCACCTCTCATTAATCATGTGAAGCCATCAGTGAAGACCATCAAGGTGTGGCATGCGGGGGCAGACTTCACACTCCAGGAAAGGTTTCTACACACAGACTGGAGTAGGTTTGCTTCTCAGGGCACCAGTGGCTCTCACACGGACATAGATGGCTACATATCCTCTTTATTGGACTACATCAATACCACCATTGATAGTGTCACAGCCCAGAAGCAGATCACCATATACCCCAATCAGAAACCATGGATGAACAAGGAAGTGCGCCTCCTGTTGAAAGCACGCAACACTGCCTTCAGATCAGGTGATGCACAGGCCTATAGTACTTCCAGGGCAAATCTGAAGAGGGGCATCAAAAAGGCCAAGCACTGCTACAAGTTAAAGCTAGAGGAGCATTTTTCCAATTCTGACCCTCGACGCATGTGGCAGGGCATCCAGGCCATTTGTGACTACAAACCCAACCACTCCATCCCCATAACCACAGATGCCACCTTCCTGAGCGAGCTTAATGACTTTTATGCACGCTTTGAGAGAGACAACAGGGAACCCCCCACCAGGCTCACTCCTTCTACTGACCACCCAATCATCACACTAAACTCCACAGATGTTTTCACTGCACTAAGCCGGGTAAACGCACGCAAGGCTGCTGGCCCTGATGGCATCCCTGGTCGCGTACTCAGGGCATGTGCGGAGCAGCTCGCTGGGGTCTTCACGGATATCTTCAACCTGTCCCTCACCCAAGCAGTGGTTCCAACATGTTTTAAAACCACCTCCATTGTGCCCATTCCGAAAAATTCCAGCTCGACATGCCTGAACGACTACCGCCCTGTAGCCCCTACACCCATTGTTATGAAGTGCTTTGAGCGGCTGGTCCTGTCACACCTAAAAGACTCTCTACCATCCACACTGGACCCATACCAATTTGCCTACCCTAGCAATAGGAGCACAGATGATGCAGTGTCCATGGCGGTGCACTCCATGCTCACACATCTGGACAATAAGGACACTTATGCACGCATGCTGTTTGTAGACTTCAGATCTGCATTCAATACCGTCATCCTTTCCAAGCTAATCATCAAACTTGGAAACCTAGGCATTAACAACTCAACCTGCAACTGGATTATGGATTTATGACCAACAGGCCTCAGTCTGCAGGCCTGTGAATGGACCTAACTCCTTCATCAAGTTTGCAGACGATACAACAGTGATTGGTCTCATCAGCAACAACGATGAGACTGCTTACAGGGAGGAGGTCCGGCACCTGGCCACATGGTGCTCAAACAACAACCTGCTCCTTAACACCTCCAAGACAAAAGAGATCATCGTGGACTTCAGGAAGGCGAAAGGAGGCACACACGACCCCATCCACATTAACGGGACGGCTGTTGAACGTGTTTCCAGTTTTAAGTTCCTGGGGACCCATATTTCGGTGGACCTGTCCTGGACCACCAATACCTCATGCCTGGTCAAGAAGGCTCACCAGCGTCTCTTCTTTCTGAGGACACTGAAGAAGAACCAACTGTCTTCAACTATCCTGGTGAACTTCTACACAATAGAGAGCATCCTGACCAACTGTGTCACAGTCTGGTACGGGAACTGTTCTGTTGCTGAGCGCAAGACACTGCAGCATGTGGTGAAAACAGCCCAGCGCATCACAGGGACTACACTCCCTTCCATTGAGGACATCCAGAAGAAACGCTGTCTGCGTCGAGCTCGCAGCATTCTCAAGGACTCCTCTCACCCCGCTCATAGACTGTTTACTCTCCTGCCTTCCGGTAGGTGCTTCAGGTGCCTCCGGACAAGAACCAGCAGACTATGAAACAGCTTTTTACCAGAGCTGTTTCATTATTGAACTCTGCTCCCCACTGATTTCACTACCTCTCATAACTTTAACTTTAATGCTGCTATTACATTGTTTACACTGCACTACAGGGCTGCATGCATGACTGAACTGTACACACCAGTACTTCATGTCATCTGCTCTACCGGACTGTTTACACACCACAGCATCATTTGCACTCTATACTGCTCACTTGCACACAAGGAATATTATACTGAATGCTCATTTGCACTAATGGACTACTCTCATAACTGCATTACCTCATCTACTGCACTGTAACTCTCATAACTGCATTTACTCATCTACTGCACTGTAACTTCAATAGCTGCACTGTAACTTCAATAACTGCATTAACTCATCTACTGCACTGTAACTTCAATAACTGCATTAACTCATCTACTGCACTGTAACTTTCACAACTGCATCAACTCATCTACTGCACTGTAACTTTCACAACTGCATTAACTCATCTACTGCACTGTAACTTCAACAACTTCATTAACTCATCTACTGCACTGTAACTTTCACAACTGCATCAACTCATCTACTGCACTGTAACTTTCATAACTGCACTACCTCATCTACTGCACTATAACTTCAACAACTGCATTAACTCATCTACTGCACTGTAACTTTCACAACTGCATCAACTCATCTACTGCACTGTAACTTTCATAACTGCACTACCTCATCTACTGCACTGTAACTTCAATAACTGCACTAACTCATCTATTGCACTGTAACTCTATTAACTGCATCTACTCATGTATCGCACTATAACTTCAATAACTGCATTAACTCATGTACTGCACTGTAACTCTATTAACTGCATCTACTCATGTATTGCACTATAACTTCAATAACTGCATCTACTCATCTACTGCACTGTAACCTCAATAACCGCATTAACTCATCTACTGCACTGTAACCTTAATAACTTCATTTATACTGCACCGTACCTTTATTAACCGGATTAACTTATCTATTGCACAGCAACTTTGATAGCCAATGTCTATAATTAATGCACACTTAAGTCACTTGCACTACTGTGTAGTCTAAATTGTTATCTGTTCATAACCACCTGTACATTAATGTTCAGAGTATATAGCCTTCTGTAATATTGTTCATAGTACATACCGACTGTCATATTGTCATAGAACATTCCTTCTGTAAAGTATTTTCATAGTACATGCCCATTGTATAGTATTTTCCTAATATTGTATTCTGTATTTATTCAAACTGTATATCCTGCACTTGCTAATTGCACTTCTGGTTAGACCTAAACTACATTTCGTTACACTGTACTTGTATATGTGTCATGACAATAAAGTTGAATCTAATCTGATCTAAAATGTCTGACCTCAGTGCTTGCCAACAAGGGTTTCTCCACCAAGCACAAAGTTATTTTTTCTCAGGGATCAAACACTTATTTCACTGACTGAAATGCAAATCAATTTATAACCTTTTTATAAAAGAAATTCCCCTATTTTTTATATTCTGTCTCTATCAGTTAAAATAAACCTACCATTAAAATGATAGTCCCTTAATTTCTTTGCAAGCAGGCAAACTTACAAAATCAGCAGGGGATCCAATAATTCTTTCCCTCACTGTATGTAGATTAATTTACTAAGATAAAAGAATAAAGCATTCAAATTATTAACTCATTTAAGACACTCGCCCTGTCCCAGACCTACATATACAGTTGAAAGAAAAAGTATGTGAACCCTTTGTGTAATTGTCACAACATTATAATAATGTATAATTTGTTTTCAACCTATGTCATAATTTAGAATTATGAATCGCATTTAGTATTATTTAGTGATTTCACTTGGTAAAAGTGAAGTGCTTTTATTTTGAAGTTTCCGCGCAAGGTCTTATGGGTGACGTACGCGTGTGAGAGAGTCGTCAGGCTAACAGCAAGAGAAGCATGGACAATTTAATGCTCTGATAAAAGTATTAAGGTTGATATAGTGGATGTCAGCGATCTAAGGAAACATTTATTCCCTTGTGTACAGCATGCAGCCAACGAGGTATGCTGTTTTGTGTCTGTATTTTACTTTGGTGAACGTTATTTTACATGCTGCGCATGCCATTGTATGTGCATATTAAGCTAATGCAGTCTTTATTTTCTCGTTATACTGTATGTTTAGTTTTCACGGTGGATATGGAGAATACTTCAAATAAACCCGTTGCAAGAAAACCACTTGTGTCTGCCAGTGCTTCGAGGGAATTAAACTTTGGGTTAGGTGGATTTCTTCATAAATTGGTCATAAAATGTGTTCTGATCTTCATCTAAGTCACAACAATAGAGAAACACAGTCTGCTTAAACTAATACCGCACAAACATTATATGTTTTCATGTTTTTATTGAACACAACATGTAAACATTCATAGTGCAGGGTGGAAAAAGTATGTGAACCTTTGGGTTTAATAACTGGTTGACCCTCCTTTGGCAGCAATAACCTCAACCAAACGTTTCCTATAGTTGCAGATCAGACCTGCACAACGGTCAGGAGAAATTTTGGACCATTCCTCTTTACAAAAGTGTTTCAGTTCAGCAATATTCTTGGGATGTCTGATGTGAATCGCTCTCTTGAGGTCATGCCACAGCATCTCAATCGGGTTGAGGTCAGGACTCTGACTGGACCACTCCAGAGGGCGTATTTTCTTCTGTTGAAGCCATTCTGTTGTTGATTTACTTCTATGCTTTGGGTCGTTGTCCTGTTGCATCGTCCATCCTCTGTTAAGCTTCAGTTGGCGGACAGATGGTCTTAAGTTTTCCTGCAAAATGTCTTGATAAACTTTGGAATTCATTTTTGACAGTAATCCGTCCAGGGCCTGAGGCAGCAAAGCAGCTCCAAACCATGATGCCCCATCCACCATATTTCACAGTTGGGATGAGGTTTTGATGTTGGTGTGCTGTGCCTTTTGTTCTCCACACATAGCGTTGTGTGTTCTTTCCAAACAACTCAATTTTGGTTTCATCTGTCCACAGAATGTTTTGCCAGTAGTGCTGTGGAACATCCAGGTGCTCTTTTGCAAACTTCAAATGTGCTGCAATGTTTTTTTTGGACAGCAGTGGCTTCCTCCGTGGTGTCCTCCCATGAAGTCCATTCTTGTTTAATGTTTTCCTTATTGTAGATTTGTCAACAAAAATGTTAGCATGTGCCAGAGATTTCTGTAAGTGTTTAGCTGACACTCTAGGATTCTTCTTCACTCATTGAGCATTCTGCGCTGTGCTCTTGCAGTCATCTTTACAGGACGGCCACGCCTAGGGAGTGTAGCAACAGTGCTAAACTTTCTCCATTTGTAGACAATCTGTCTTACCGTGGACACATGGACATCAAGGCTTTTAGATATACTTTTGTAGCCCTTTCCAGCTTTATGTAAGTCAACAATTCTTGATCGTAGGTCTTCTGAGAGCTCTTTTGTGCGAGGTATGGTTCACATCAGACAACGCTTCTTCAGAACAGTAAACTCAAAACTGGTGTGTGTTTTTTATTGGACAGGCCAGCTTTAATCAACACATCCAATCTCATCACATTGATTGGACCCCAGGTTGGCTGACTCCTGGCTCCAATTAGCTCTTGGAGAAGTCATTAGCCTAGGGTTTCACATACTTTTTCCACCCTGCACTATGAATGTTTACATGTTGTGTTCAATAAAAACATGAAAACATATAATGTTTGTGCGCTGTTAGTTTAAGCAGACTGCGTTTCTCTATTGTTGTGACTTAGATGAAGATCAGAACACATTTTATGACCAATTTATGAAGAAATCCAACTAAGCCCAAAGGGTTCACATACTTTTTCTTTCAACTGTATATGTAGGTCTGGGACAGGAAAAGCGAGGTGTGCTATGATTGGCCAGTTAAACATTGCATAGTGATAGGTGGACTACTGCAAGCATGTGAACATCAGGTTCCTCTTCAATTGTACTGACAGGTACACTACCTTACTTGCGTATACATTTGGGTGGTCTTAGTCAAATCAGACCACCAACTGATATAGATTTGTGTGGGTGTGGTTACAAGAGGGGTTTCATGCAGGTCTGTTTGAGCATTCACTTTTAGATAGAATGCATCTTTTGTTCTGACGCTTTAATTTAAGCAATTTATGTTTCACGCATGCATGGGCAACTTATAACACACTAAAGACACAGAAAAACATGTAATCGCGTCATATGACCCCTTTGTTGAACACAAAAGAAGATATTTTGAAGAATGTGGGACAGCACACAGTTCTGGGGCACTTTTGACTACCGTTGTAAATTTTTCTACTATGGGAGTCAACGGTGGGCAAAATCTGTCTGATTATAAGCATTCTTCCAAATATCTTTCTCAGTGTTCATCAGAACAAATTTATACAGATACAAATCAAAGACAAAAACATACTGCTGCATGACAATTTAGCTTAGTTGTTGTCAATTTTGATTGAATTGGTATACCACAACTGTTTGTATACTGCAACTATATATGTCTGACCTCAGTGTGTGTAGTTGACAGTTGTGAGTCTTGAGAGCATCAGAGATCACCTTCACTCCTGAATCCTTCAGATCATTGTTACTCAGGTCCAGCTCTCTCAGACAGTTTGAGGATTGTAGACATGAAGACAAACTTTCAAAACACTCACCAGTCAGATTACAACTCTGTAGACTGAAAAACACAAACAATACATTGACATTAATCCTTCAACTTTACTTGTGGAATACACAATGAACACAGTACACAGATCATGTGAACAGCAGAAATACTAAAACAATCAGATGCGATGTGTCTCATATTGATCACAACTTATATCTTGTTTTATACTGTTAGTTGTGATCATACTGGACCATGGATCTATGTGTGTTATATTATTATATTCTAACAGAAGACTCACAGAGCTCTCTTGCAGTTGATGACAGCTGGTACAAGTCTTCTTCTGCCCTCCGGTGTTGTGTTGTATTTCCTCAGATCAAACTCATCCATCACCTCCTCTGACATCTGAAGCATGTAGGATATTGCTGAACAGTGAGCGACGGAGAGTTTCTTCTCTGGGTGTTTGTCTGATCTCACAAACTCTTGGATCTCTCTATACAGAGTCGGATCATTCACTTCAGACAGACACAAGAACAGATTGATGCATCTGTCAGCTAAGAAATCTTCATTATTCCTGGTTTTCTTTTTAATGTACTCTGTAGTTTTCTTGATGGTTTCTGATGTGTCCAGCGTGTGTGTCAGTAGATCCTGTAAGAGTCTCTGATTGGTTTCCAGTGAGATGCCCAGCAGAAATCTCAAGAAAAGATCCAGATGACCAGTTTCACTCTCAAGAGCTCTATCTACTGTCTCTCTATGCATAGTGTGAACTACATCAAAGAACTGACAAGTATCTGTGTTTTTGATGGCATAACAATAAAACACGTAGAGCGCAGCAAGAAACTCCTGAAAGCTGAGATGTATGAAGCTGTAGATCTTCCTCTGATGAATGACAGATTCCTCCTTAAAGATCTCAGTACAGATGCCAGAATACAGCGAGGCGTTTCTGATGTCTATCCCACACTCTCTCAGATCCTCCTCATAAAACATCACATTGCCCTTCATCAGCTGTTTGAAAGCCACTTCAGCCAGTTTCACAATCACTTCTCTGTTGATCTCTGGATCTCTCTCTGGATCATACTTCTCATTCTTCATCTGAATCAGCAGAAAGTGGATGTACATTTCACTCAGAGTTTTGGGGATTTCTTCACTGTGATCTTGTGTCAGGATCTTCTGAAGCACAGTGGATGAGATCCAACAGAAGACTGGTATGTGACACATGATGTGGAGGCTTCTCGCTCTTCTAATGTGTGACATGATTCTGCTGGCTTGATGCTCGTCGCTGATTCTCTTCCTGAAATATTCCTCCTTCTGAGCGTCGTTGAATCCCTGGATTTCTGTCACACGCGTGATGTATTTGGAGGGGATCTGATTGGCTGCTGCTGGTCTGGAGGTGATCCAGATGAGAGCAGAGGGAAGCAGATCTCCTTTCATGAGGTTTGACATCAACACAGCCACTGATGAAGTGTGAGTCACATCAGAAACTTTCTCACTGTCTGAAAACATCAGAGTCATTCTGCTTTCATCCAGACCATCAAAGATGAACACAACTTTAGACTCCTCATAAATCTTTGAGTCCACATCTTGAAGTTCAGGGAGAAAGTCCAGCAGAAGTTTGTGAAGACTGTAGCGATCCTCTCGAATCAAGTTCAGCTCTCGAAACGGAAGCAGGAACATGAAATCTACGTCCTGATTGGCTGTTCCCTCGGCCCAATCCAGAATGACCTTCTGCACAGAGACTGTTTTTCCAATTCCAGCGATGCCTTTAGTAAGAACACTCTTGATTTTGTGTCTTTGATGTGATTGAGGTTTAAAGATGTCATTGCAGTAGATTGGAGTGTCTTGTTGTGTTCTTCTGGGCTGTTTCTCCATGTGTAAAACCTCATGTTCTTCATTCACTCCTTTACTCTCTCCCTCTATGATGTACAGCTGTGTGTAGATTCTCTTCAGCAGCGTTTGATTCTCTTGTGCTTTGATTCCCTCGAATAAACTCTCATACTTGTCCTTCATGACGCTTTTGTGTTTGTCTTTGACTCTCTGCAGAACATCATCCACTGATCCATCATGACAATCCTGATGCACGTCTGCACTAACATCATCTTCACCTCTAATATTTGATCTACAGAGAAATTATCAAGAGAAAATAATCAACAGACAGAAAAACATCTTTGAATTTACATAATTTAATTACATCGATAAAATATAAATGTAAATAGTGTGTTTTTAGTTTACTCACAGAGAATCCGATGGTACTGATCCATCACTGAGATCAGGTGGATAATTCACGGAGAAGTTACTCTTCAGAAACACAACACTGTGTTCTGGATGATCTCTTCTCTGATGCTTTGATCTAAAAATATTTTTGAATATAACATTTTATAAAATCTTATCAAATACAATATGTCTGTTCTTTCTAATGTGATCATAATAAACTGTGGTTGGACCATAAGAGGATCATGAACAAGAAAATATAACAACAAACACCTTCAGAATGAAATAAGAGTGAGCAAATAGAACTAAAATTGTTTCACTAGATCAGATAAACAACGACATGTTGATACTCACACAGGTTCAGATATTACTGAGCCATCACTGAGATCAGGTGGGATATTCAATGATAGGTTACTCTTCATAGACACCACACTGGGTTCTGGAGATGATGGGGATGCTTTTATCTCTGAATGTCTTATATCAGAATCAATGCGCTCTGCATTCTCCATCATGAGAAACTGACCTCAGATATGTGTACAGTAACACAGAAAACACTCAATTAAACAAGGAAATGATTTTATGTAAGGACTATAGACCGTCTGCTGTGTGTCTTTATTTCTTAAGTCTCTTTTCCGTCTTAATGTGAGAAGAGAGCAGTCCAACCCTGACATTCACACCAGGCTACAGAGTGAAAGTGAAAGTAAATGTGTCTGTATTTGAAGTGAATTTACTTCCGTGTTGTGTTTCACATGAAAATCATAAAGCTTTTGTGTGTGTATTTATTGATGGATTCAAGTAGATCTAAGAAGGAACATTAGAGATATCAGACACATCTGAACTGATCAAACCTCTATCATGACACCTGTAATCACGTGACCATACATCGTAACAATGATCGTCTAGTGTTACAACATAGACTCTTTAAAGTTGCAGTTATTTCAGATGAGAACCAAGTCAGAATGATGTTTGATTTCTCGATAATCCTCGAGTTTATGTTCGTTCTGATCTTATTTCAGCGGTTTTAAGTTCGTTTACACGACAGCAAGTGTAATACAAACATGATTAGATATAAAGACAGTAAATCAGAAGCTGAAGTGAAGGTTATCGTTAAATTCTTACCGTGAAACTATGTGTTTGTTTCACGTCAGTTTGCGTCTCTCAAACGGCGATGTTTTCCTGTCAGTATCAGACTGATCTGATCAACACATAGTTCTTGTGTTTGTTTGCAGGTTTCGCTTCAGGAAGTTCAACACTGAATCTCCTTCAAATCGCGGTACGAGTGAAAAATAAATGACGAGGAATCGTCAATGAAAACTTTAACAAATTACGAGAATGAGGTCGAAATATTTTTGAGAATAACGTCATAACGAGATCATTTCTCAACCTCAACAGTGCTGTGAAATAATTTTACATTAAAATAATACATTTCACGTGCATTTCAGTTTTCCGTCTTCATAAAAGCGGTTTATTTTATCTTAAGTAATAAGCGTCTGACCTGATGAAACAAAAGATTTCTCACTTCACGAGTTGTTACGGCTGTCAGAGGACAACCTGTTGACTACAGATAAAAAAAGTTGAATGTTTCACCACTATAATAAGATGTAAACAACAGAGATCGGTCCTGTCAGATGCAGTCTTGCTGCGCGCGCTGCTCTGTTGAGTCAAACGCGGGAAGCGCGTGCTGCTGCTGTATTGCCATTCATCACAATATTTAAAGAGCAGCCTGTGTGACATGTTAACCCTCATATAAGGTACAGATTTAGTCTTCATTTAAATAAAACTCACGCATAGTATGTCATTTAGGACACAACTATGGTTTCCCTTTTAACGAAATAGTCTGCAATTTATTTGAAATACAAATGTTTTTCAAAAACCAATAGATCCAAACCAATTGAATTGATTAAAGAAGAGGGTCAAATACACCTGTGATGTCACAGTTTAACTTGCTAATTTAACAGTGGGGGGGATAATAAACATTAAATTTCTCAAGAGCAATTTTGAAGGGGACACAAATAATACAGTCAAAATTGTATTAACTACGACACAAAGCAACAATATGTGTTATGGTTCACAGGTTTATCATCCAGACTTGCAGTCATATTATAACTGAATTGAACTGTCACATACTGTCATACAAGTGAACACCTATAAAGCTGTTTCCATTTACATATTTTTTTTGTATCTGTTGTCAAGACAGGAAATTAGTATAAAAACACAATACCCATGATACTACATGTTAACAATGAGTCACTTTTTAAACAGTTAAACATATCTTATCCTGACAAGGTCACCATAAATATACATTAAAGAGTGGTGGTTATTTTCACATGTAGTGCAATGCCTCCGCCAACAAACTACGTAAATAGATGTACTATATTCATGTTCGTGTACCCAAACAGTCAGTAACAGATGCTTAAATTATGTGTTGTACTAGTTGATGAATCGCCCGAGTTTCAGTAAACTGAATGTTTAACTTATCCGCCGCGCACATACTGCACACAATAGATGCTGAGAAAACGACCTTCTCCAACTGAATGAAAACTGTGCACCTTTTGTGCTAAATATAATGCCAAAACGGTATGTGCGCCACTGTGTGTGACACGGGACCTGAATCGCAGGATCGGTGGCTAATTGTGGCCGTTAATCTTCACATTATTGCCAGATCGCCACAAATAAAACAAAAGCATGAGAAAAGGCTTGGGCATGTTAGTTGCAGTGTGTGACGTCCTCTGTAACGAGCTTTTGTAAACAAGCTAATGTTAACTAGCTAAGTGACTTTTTAATCGTTAACATGTCCATGGTACAGACGATACCACTGTAGCAGCTCGCATTACAGCCTGCCTCGAGGACATCTCATCTTGGATGAAAGGGCATCACCTCCAGCTGAACCCTGCCAAGGCATAATCACTCATGTTTCCGGTGATCTCAACATCCATCTTGGCAATACCACAATCACCCATTCCAAAACAGCCAGGAACCTCCGAGTCATATTAGATGAACAGCTATCCTTCAATGATCACATTGCAAAGACAACACGGTCATGCCAGGCAGTAAATCGGCAGTAAAAAAAATTACGCTCTCCCGCTCGTTCTCATTCACAACTCCTTCCTGGTGGAACATTCTTCCTTACTCTGTCAGTTCAACTACATCTCTCACAACATTTAAAAAACTACTTAAAACCCAACTTTTCTGTGAATACTTGACATAGAAATGAAAAAAAAAACTCACTAACCCTTTATCTCAACAGGTAGTGGTCTAGCTTTTGTTGAAACCAGTAACTTTATATTGGCACTTTATGTATTATGGCTCCCGTATGACATATCGCTTATTGCTCCTAAACTCTTTGTAAGTTGCTTTGGATAAAAGCGTCTTCTAAATGTCTAAATGTAAATGTAAACATAGCAGATTCATGGAAAATACATTGGTAATCAGCATTTTTTGCAACAACTAATTTATTAATGAATCAACATCAACTACATTAAAGAGAATCACTTCATTTAAAGTGAATAAAATAGCCTTCTTACTGGAGTTCAACAACCACTGATGAACTGAGCCGCATACCTTAATTATGTGTAGCGTACTAAGTGTAGATGAGATGAACAGGGAAACGGCCAAACCACTGTGAGGCAGGGGAGGGGGAACTCTACTGTTCCGAAACTTAAAACTGGAGGTTATTCAAACTTATTGCGTTTGAATTTTTTTCTAAATACACAATTAAGTTTAGTTATACATAAATATATTCATCACAATAGACAATGCGAGTTTAATGTTTTGGGGGGATCAACCCTCGGATGGAGGGGGGCGTGTCCCCTCCGTCCCCCCCGGGATTTACGCCCATGCTTGAGAGTGAGTAAAAAAATAGGCTAATTTAATTTCTCAGAGCAAATCTGCATTTTATGGGAAATCTCTTTCTGCACTGAAGACATGTTCATGGACGCTCTCCAGTGTGAATTTTCTTGTGCGCCTCAAGACTTGTTTTTTGGCTGAAACTCTTTCCACACTGAGGACATGTGTATGGACGCTCACCAGTGTGAATCATCATGTGGACATTAAGCTGATTTTTCTGTCTAAACCTCTTTCCACACTGTAGACAAGTGTATCGGCGCTCTCCAGTGTGAATTCTCATGTGGACCTCAATCGTTGATTTCTGTCTGAATCTCTTTCCACACTGAGGACACGCGTATGGGCGCTCTTCACTGTGAATTCTCATGTGGTTCTCATGCATCAATCTCTCTTTAAATCTCTTTCCACACTCAAGACATGGGTAAGGTCGCTCTTCACTGTGAATTCTAATGTGCACCTTAAGATAATTTCGCTGTTTAAAACTCTTTCCACAGTGATGACACGTGTATGGCCGCTCTTCAGTGTGAATTCTAATGTGCTCCTCAAGATTCTGTTTCTGTGTGAAACTTTTTTCACAATGAGGACACGGATATCTGTCCTCTTCAGTGTGAATTTTCATGTGTACCATAAGATAATTCTTTTGTGTAAAACTCGTTCCACACTGAGTACATGTGTATGGTTGCACTCCAGTGTGAATTCTGATGTGGACTTCAAGATTTGATTTCTGTTTAAAACTCTTTCCACACTGAGGACATGTGAATGGACGCTCTCCAGTGTGAATTCTCAGGTGGTCCTCAAGCTTTGTTCTGCGGTTGAAACTCTTTCCACACTGAGGACACGGGTATGCATGCACTTCAGTGTGAATTCTAATGTGCTTCTCAAGTATTGATTTCTTTGTGAAACTCTTTTCACACTGAGGACATGTGTGTCGGCTATCTCCAGTGTGAATTCTGATGTGCTTTTTAAGCGTTGATCTGTGTTTAAAACTCTTCTCACACTGAGGACACTTGTATGGACTCTCTCCAGTGTGGATTCTCATGTGCTCCTCAAGCGTTGATTTGCAGTCAAAACTCTTTCCACACTGAGGACATGTGTATGGACACTCTCCAGTGTGAATTCTGATGTGCTCCTCAAGTGTTGATTTGCAGACAAAATTCTTTCCACACTGAGGACATATGTGTCGGCTTTCTTCAGTGTGAATTCTCATGTGCTTTTTAAGAGTTGATTTGTGTTTAAAACTCTTTTCACACTGAGGACACGTGTATGGACGCTCTCCAGTGTGAACACTCACGTGTCTCTGAAGAAGACATTTGTATTTGAAACTCTTTCCACACTGAGAGCAGGTGAACGGCTCGCCTGCTTCAGTTCTTTGATTCCTTTTTGGAGAGGAAATCTTGTTCTTCTGCAAACTACTAGAAGACATTTCTAGCTTTACAAGATTCTGACACTGATGTTTCTCTTCACCTTCATTCATGGCTTCACTGAACATCACTGTGTGGTATGGTGGAACAGACCTTCCAAAAAAATAAATACATTTTCACATTAACAACTCAACAAAACATTTTAACAAAATGATTACAACAACTTGTCTCCACCTGTGACGCCCACGGACCATTGGCTGAACATCTGATCCATAAGTTGTCCATCAGACAGAACGCGCTTTTCAAGTAAGAAAATGCGAGGCGTGCAGCGCTGATGTTTTGGTTGACTTTTTTAAAAGAGCAGCGCACATCGTTTTTTCACAAGTTGCTAGGTAACCATGGAAAAAGCTCTCCTGTCAGTCAAGGATTATAGCCAGCGCTTTAGTTGCTGTTAACCATTATATTATTAGAAACTTAAAAAAGGTACAAGCAGAGGGCGCTTCCTCTGACCTTTCTGGGTTAACCGCGTGAGCCAACACAAGTTTCTTGTCCATCATTGCAGTCTACGGGCGTTTCAAGTAGTGTGTATTATTGTAGTAATCCTACCAATTATTCTATCGATTAATCGAGTATTCGGATAACAAATACTTTTTCTTTATTAAAAGCAATACTAAATATACAAGAAAAAACAAGACAGATCTCTTAAAATTAACGAATCACTTGTTTCCTTTATTTTTAGTTCTGTATTTTATGTTCTTAGTATGAAATAGTAATGTATTTGTCCACAGAAGCTACTGTAGTTAACCAGACTTTTATTTTGACAGGTCGTCCGAAGACGGTTATTTTTTAGTTTTTGTTAAATTCATTCCCTCAGTAAAATGTTTTGAAATAAAATTTCAGAGAAACTCTGGACATGAAGTTCGTGTGTTCTCATACAGCGTAGACGCGGACAAATTCACAAGAATCACGCATGTAGCGCGTTAAACGTTTAAATGTTAAGCGTTTAAAAGTTTAAATAACAGGATTCTGCATCCACAAGTCCGCATCTAGTTGTATGAAGGCAATGCAACAGGTGTTCTGCCAAATTATGCAACCCTATCAAATTTTGCTACCTCCATATAAAACAGAACTAACCCCTCAACTGACCCAACCCTTACACCTAAAGCCACGTTCACAATGCCACCAAAACCCGATTATTTTGCGCGACCAAGATCTGTTTATTGCATGGCAGTGTGAACAGGACAAACCAGATGGAATCCAATCTTTTTTAATCTGATCTGAGCCACTTCCATATGTGGTCCTAAATCAGATACAGGTCTGATGTTTCGCAATGCGACTTCAGCCTGAACAGTCATATCGGAATTCATGCCAATTTTTCCTTCATTGTAGATCGACTTGCGTCATAATACTGCGCTAATTTAAAGCTTCACGCTATTCTATTGAAGGAAGAGCAGTTTACAGCTCGGTTCCCAAACATTATGCGTCAGATTATTAACATAAATCCTTGCACTGTCTTCCACAGGTGAGCCACACGATGTGATGCAACACATGACTATAGAACCCGTTATTAAAATAAATGTTGTCACTGGACACGGCGCGATGCAACGTTCAAACCGACACGCACTCAGCACCGCTCAAAGTCAAACACACCCGCTGGCTTGACCCTTGACCCTTGCTTAATTCTGTATGAAAGCGTGCTACGTGTTATTGTTGTTTTGCGCATGCGCTTCAGTTTATAACCATCATCAGTTCACACTGGAATCTGATATTGGCCACATTTAAAAAATAGTGTCAACAGCCAAACAAAAAATCAGATCATAGCAAAAAATCGTAATTGAGCATTAAGGCTTGCAGTGTGAACGTGACCCAATCACAACACGAGGGAAGCAAAATTCTATGGGTAACATAAATTGTCAGAACACCGACGGAAGTCCTAAAAGTTCGGTTTAAAGAAAAGGAACGTAGCAGTAATAAAATGCATTCTTTTAGGGCATATTTAACAGTGTCAAAATGGTACACAACATGAATTGCACAGCTGCAGAACGGGCTTTTTAAGTTACACTTCATAAATAGTGTACATGCATTAAAGTAACTAAAAATGGCTACAGATTTGGCTAACTTTAGCGAATATCCTTGTGGTTATAAATCACATCTACAGATGACTTGAAGAGGTCTTTAAAGACAGATATAACTGTAAAACATAAGACCATAATTCAGTCTGAACCCTTACAGTTAAAATAATCTGAAAACATCACATTTTGTTCTGATATTACCTCAGACATTGCGGGATAAACAGTCCTCGATGTTAGCGCAGCTTCTGTGTTGTTGCTGATATTACCGTAAACAATGTGATAGTGACGCACACTCTTCCGTCTACAGGATATCACCGTAATGATAGTTATACACGCGCCTTCTTACTTGTCCAAAGTCAAGTCCAATTTTATTTATAAACCATAAGACAAAATAAATTGAGCAATTGAGAATTGTGCAACAGTAACAGCGACTCTGGTGTTACTCTGTCTTTCAGTTCATTTAATGTTGTTATCTTGAATATCCAAATGTAAATACAGATATTTTTCCCGTTGCAGTCTTTTCCTGTAATTTTATCACTCTCGACTGTATTTAAAAAATACATAGAAATAAAAGAGTAACATTCTGTTTTTTACTTGACATGGAAAATCGGTGAAAAATGAACATAAAAAATATCTGTAAAATGACAGTTTTTTTGCAGTGCATGTTCCTCCAATGCTGTTTCTCTGAGCCCACCCCTTGATCAGTTCTTCGAATCCTGTTTCCCTAAGCCATTGATTATAGTTTATATTTGTTGAAATACAAATATTTTACAAAAACCAATTGACCTAATTGATCCAAACTAATTGAATTGATTAAAGAAGAAGGTCAAATACACTGTATTTGACCTTCACTTGCTGTGCGTGTGTTCACTACTCTCTGGATGGGTTAAAAGCAGAGATAAATTTCGGATATGGGTCACCATATCTGACAAAAACAGGTCACTTCCACTTTCACTTCAGTGATGGCTTGAGAGTGAGTAAAATATATGTCGATTTAATTTCTCAGAGAAAATCTACATTTTATGCTGAGAATTTCCAATGTTCATGGACGCTCTCCAGTGTGAATTTTCTTGTGCACCTTTAGATGATTCTGCAGCTTAAAACTCTTTCCACACTGATGACATGGGTACGGACGCTCTCCAGTGTGAATACTAATGTGCTCCTCAAGATTATGTTTCTGTGTGAAACTCTTTCCACACTGGGGACACGCATATCTGTGCTCTTCAGTATGAATTTTCATGTGTACCATAAGATAATTCTTCTGTGTAAAACTCTTTCCACACTGAGGACATGTGTGTCGGCTCTCTTCAGTGTGAATTCTGATGTGCACTTCAAGATTTGATTTCTGATTAAAACTCTTTCCACAATGAGGACATGTGAATGGACGCTCTCCAGTGTGAATTCTCACGTGGTCCTCAAGCTTTACTTTGCGTTTGAATCTCTTTCCACACTGAGGACATGTGTATGGACGCTCTTCAATGTGACTTATAATGTGCTTCTCAAGTATTGATTTCTGTGTGAAACTCTTTTCACACTGAGGACATGTGTGTCGGCTCTCTCCAGTGTGAATACTAATGTGCTTTTTAAGCGATGACTTGTGTTTGAAACTCTTTCCACACTGAGGACATGTGTATGGACGCTCTCCAGTGTGAACTCTAATGTGCTTCTCAAGCATTGATTTGCAGTCTAAATTCTTTCCACACTGAGGACATGTGTGTTGGCTTTCTCCAGTGTGATTTCTTATATGCTTTTTAAGAGTTGATTTGTGTTTGAAACTCTTTCCACACTGTGGACACGTGTATGGTCGCTCTTCACTGTGAATTTTCATGTGTACCTGAAGAAGACATTTGTATTTGAAACTCTTTCCACAGTGAGAGCAGGTGAACGGCTCGCTTGCTTCAGTTATTTGCTTCCTTTTTGGAGAGAAAATCTTGTTCTTCTGCAAACTACTAGAAGACATTTCTAACGTTACAAGATTCTGAGGCTTCTGACCCTGATGTTTCTCCTCAACTTCATTCATGTCTTCACTGAACATCACTGTGTGGTATGGTGGAACAGACCTTCCAATAGAAAGAATACATTTACATATAAACAACTCGACAAAATAATTTAATAAAATGGTTAAACTATTAATTAGGGCAGATAATATGCAAATTGGGCCGCAGGGTCTGAGTTTTTGGTTTAAAGTAGGGCTGCAACGATGTGCGTGAAATGCGTCGACGCATCGTATTATTTACGTTCATATGCTGTAATGGCAGTTTCTGTTGCCGGGCCTGTTAATCAGCAGAATGAGATAAAGTATAATATATATTTTTACATATATATATTTTACACAGTCTATGGATATTCCCGAAGTTGTAAATCCGAAGGTGAATAAATAAAGTTATTGGCTTGGAAATTCCGATTCGCGCACTGCCGCGGATTTACGTCACTAGATATAGTGCCAGCCTACGTTTTGCTAGGACTGCCCGCAAAAACTTCACTCTTCTCCCCCGAACAATGTAGCCCGTGAGCCCCACTCGCGGCAGACCAATCACAGCAGACTAGACCATCTGACCAACATCAGACTAGGCTAGAGGAAAGGAGGGGATTAGACTGATGAATCGTGGAACTAATCATTTGAGAATCAGTCAAGAAGTGAGGTAAGTATAACCCCTATTATTACAAAATTATAGTGTTTTCACACCTATGTACATAAACATGTTGTTGGACACTCCATAAACCAAAGTAGGACCTTAATAATCCCTAGTTATGTACTCGAGGTTCACGGCATAAATTTATAATCATTGTTGTTGCTAACCTGCGGTTAACTTTTGACATCTTCGTGAATGTACACCGGTACTCTGAGGTACTCTTGAGTTGATTTACACCGAGATGAGAAAGATTGAGTTTTTGGTTTCAGGACAGCTGATTTGAGTTAGTTCTATCAACTCTGAGTAGCCTTAACTTAAGTTTAGCACATACACCACTACTACGACAAGCCATGATCAATGGAGCTCCGATATTACCGTTCACCATGGCAACGGCACCAAAGAAAACATTGCGGCAGAAAGCAAGTCACACTTTCCTTATCGCCGGTACGAACCCTGCTTGGAGCAGATTTGGGTAAGAATGGCTGCACATCTAAATTAATTGCTTATTACCTTTATCGCTTCGTTTCTGCATATGTCTGTATTTATTCATTTCTTTATTAATGGACTTTATTTACACACAGGCTTGAGCTTCCCCACTTTCTTGGGTTTGACATATCTCGCATTCTGAAATGGAAAACCCAGAGTTTCCCTCATTTCAGGGTTAATATACTCAGAGTTTTCTTTAAACCTCCTTTCTGAAACGGCCCCAGACCTTGTTCAAGCTGAGAGACTAAAGAATAACTGACTTAAGTTTAATCAACTCTGAGTAGTCTGACTCTCACACTGCATCCCAATTTGCATACTACTTGTATTACATAGTATTGGAAAATAAAATGATTATGGCACAATTCATAATATGTTTAAATAACTAAGTAAGAATTAATGAACGATCTGCGTATGCGAGTTTGCCATGCGCGCGCAGACACAGACACACACACACACACACACTTTACGATGACAACATGCATTCTTTTAGGACATATTTCAATGAGTCAATATGGGACACAACATAAATTGCACGGCTGCAGAATGTGCATTTAAAGTTACACTTCATAAATAGTGTAAATGTATTAAAGTAACTAAAAAGGGCTAACGTTACATATTTAGCATTATTAATCACTTCTACAGATGGATTGGAGAGGTCTTTAAAAACAGATATAACTGAAACACATAAGACCATGATTCAGTCTGAACCTTAACCGTTAAAATAACATGAAAACATCACATTTTGTTCTTATATTACCTCAGACATTGCGGGATAAACAATTCTCGTTGTTAGCGCAGCTTCTGTGTTGTTGCTGATATTACCGTAAACAAAGTGACAGTGACGCACACTCTTCCGTCTATAGGATATTACCGTAATGATACTTATACACGCGCACTCTCAGTCGAGTCCAATTTTATTTAAAAACAATAAGACAAAATAAATTGACTACAGTGCTGTACAGAAAGTTCACACAATGTGCAAAAAGTACTCTAGTTACCTTAATTAAATCCTTAGTTAACATTATTTCAAAGTTCAAAGTGTTTATTGTCAAGTGCACAGCGAGCTTGATGCGTCAGCTTGCTCAGAGCAGAAGATTAGATTACTAACTACAGCTGCTGCTGTATTGCAATTCATCACAATATTAAAAGAGCAGCCTGTGTGACATGTTTAGTCTCTTTGTACTAACATACGGGATAGATTTAGTCTTCATTAAAATAAAACTCACACATTAGATGCTAAAATGCACAGCTCATAGTATGTTATTTAGGACACAACTCTCTTTTAACAAAACATTCTTCACTTTATTTGAAGATTTATCATATTATTTGCGTAAAGATTTTATAAATGATCCAAACATTAAAATACTATGAATTTTAATAACTGTCCACATTCATCACTTAAATTAAGTCTATTCCACCAAAATACATTATTTAGATTGTTACTTAGTACAGATAATTCTATGTGTCTAATGCAAAATAGGACACAGATGTATCAATATACCTTTTGATGGAAATCTGTGACCACAAATTTGTAAAAATGTATTCAATATAAAACGATTTACAGTTTAATACATGAATTAAAAGTCACACAATTAAAAAAATTAACTTGTGGAACTCAGTGAAGTGACTTCAACTTGACTTTATAAAGCTTTTGATCACTTAAAGAAGAAGCTTTTGCTGTTAATTAAAAGTTTGATCTGAAAAGATTTTAAACTAAGCTGTATAATCAATCAATAGCCTATTTCCACTATGAGGGGCTCAGTTTTAAAACTATTTATGCAATTCAAGAACTGTTCAATCATGTGTAGACCCTATTATGCAGAAATTAATAAAGAAATCCCATAAATACTGGATGCAAAAAAAAGTCAAATGGTTTAACCAAGATTTCATTGGTTAATCTTTGAGTGTACATGTCTGTAGAGGAGTCAAGATTTTTTCACACTCCTTGTAATCCTGCTCCATGGTCATTCAAGAATGCAGTCCACACGTTTTTAGCCGGTTTATAATTTTGCATGCAAACGGGTTTCTTTCTAAGCTGATTTTTGATAGATATACAGTACATTTTGTTTGTGCATGTTAACGCACTCAATGTGGCCTTAATCTTAGATGACATGAGGAGAAGTAACAGCAACTCCGGTGTTTCACTGTCTTTCACTACATTTACTGTTGCTGACTTGAAAATCCAACTGTAAAAAAACAGTCATTTTCTGTAAACTGGAAAAACAGAAATAAACCGTATATCCCCCCTGTAAAAATATAGGATATAAGGATATATATTAAATCTGTTTCCCACTTTTCTTGTAAATTTGTTGTCTTTCTGTAATTTTTGACAGTATTTCATTTTCTTTTAGAAAAACAGATATTTTTCCGTTGCAGTCTTTCCTGTATTACTTTTTTACTGTATAAAAAAAATTCATACAAATAAAAGAGTAACATTCTGTTTTATATTTTACATGGAAAATCTGAGAAAATGTTTATAACATTTCTGTAAAATTACAGTTTTCTTACAGTGCATGTTTCTTCAATGCTGTTTCTCTGAGCCCACCCCTTGATCAGTTCTTCGAATCCTGTTTCCGGACACCATTGATTATAATTTATATTTGTTGAAATACAAATATTTTACAAAAATCAATAGACCTTATTGATCCAAACTAATTGTATTGATTAAAGAAGAAGGTCAAATACACCCGTGATGGCTTGAGAGAGAGTAAAATATATGTCGATTTAATTTCTCAGAGCAAATCTACATTTTATGCTGAGAATTTCCAATGTTCATGGACGCTCTCCAGTGTGAATTTTCTTGTGCGCCTTAAGATGATTTCGCAGCTTAAAACTCTTTCCACACTGAGTACACGTGTATGGTCGCTCTCCAGTGTGAACTCTAATGTGCTCCTCAAGTGTTGATTTGCAGTTGAATTTCTTTTCACATTGAGGACATGTGTGTCGGCTCTCTCCAGTGTGAATACTAATGTGCTTTTTAAGCGTTGATCTGTGTTTAAAACTCTTTCCACACTGAGGACAAACGTACAGACGCTCTCCAGAGTGAATTCTGATGTGCTCCTCAAGCATTGACTTGCAGTCTAAATTCTTTCCACACTGAGGACATATGTGTCGGCTTTCTCCAGTGTGATTTCTTATGTGCTTTTTAAGCGTTGATTTGTGTTTGAAACTCTTTCCACATTGAGGACACGTGTACGGTCGCTCCTCACTGTGAATATTCATGTGTACCTTAAAAAGACATTTGTATTTGAAACACTTTCCACAGTGAGAGCAGGTGAACGGCTCGCTTGCTTTCCTTTTTGGAGAGGAAATCTTGTTCTTCTGCAAACTACTAGAAGACATTTCCAGCTTTACAAGATTCTGAGGCTTCTGACCCTGATGTTTCTCCTCAACTTCATTCATGGCTCCACTGAACATCACTGTGTGGTATGGTGGAACAGACCTTCCAATAGAAAGAAATACATTTACACATTAACAACTCAACAAAATATTTTAACAGAATATTTTAACAAAATGGTTAAACTATTAATTAGGGCCGATAATATGCAAATTGGGCCGCAGGGTCTGAGTTTTTGGTTTAAAGTAGGGCTGCAACAAGGTGCGTGAAATGCGTCGACGCATTGTATTATTTACGTTTATCTGCTGTACTGGCAGTTTCTGTGCCCGGGCGTGTGTAAGTTAATTAGCAGAACAAGATAAAGTATAATATTTATATATTTTATACAGTCTATGAATATATCCGACAAACAGCGATCGCGAGCCTCGGATGCAGTAAGTTAGTGAATGGACGGAGGATCATCACAGCATAGATACGCAATCACAAACGGACGGAGAGTTAACGTAGAAGTAGACTTTCATAATAAATGACTTTATTTAACACTATGCTTTACATTAATGATTTACATTAACGCTATTGTACTAGTGTATGTTAGTGTATGTGAACCTTTGCAGATTGTAACCCTGCTTATGCAAGTCACCATGCGTGTGTACGTGAAGATCAGTCGTTACTCTTTCCAAGATGTTCCAATGTTTTCATTATCCTTCATAATCACAAAGTGACAATCTATGGTTTTGTTTAAAATGTATTTTGCTGAGTCTAGCGTAATTGATTAGAAGCACCGGAAGCGGTCTGAATGTTGTGCGTCTTCATACGCAATAACTCTTTTTAAACCTCTGAATTAACTGTAAACTGTTGGATAAGATAAACATGTAACATATCATCTCTTCTCGTTGTGTTGTTCTAACTGTTATTTACTTTGGGGAGCAAAATTATCCCCGCGACTTCAGAAGAAGGTGCATTAAGCGCATCATTCTGAGTTCAGGATTAAAGAACGACTTGTCTCCCCGTTCTCATCATCCATAGAAAACTATGCTTTGATGATAAGTTTTGATACATCTAATTCCATGTAGAGAAAAATGGAAGCCTAGCGTTTAAATAAAAATGCACGGGGAAACGACAAAATTCCACTCTGGTCCTAAATTTCTCTCCTGAAATCAAAGAACATCCATATAAATTAATTCAGCATCTCCTCATAAAGGATCTTCTATAAAAGCACATATGACATAAGTCACTGAGATGGTCTCTGTGTGTCTCTCGCAGTCTTAAACGGAAAACCCAGAGTTTCCCTCATTTCAGGGTTAATATACTCAGAGTTTTCTTTAAACCTCCTTTCTGAAACGGCCCCAGACCTTGTTCAAGTTATGAGAGACTAAAGAATAACTGACTTAAGTTTAATCAACTCTGAGTAGTCTGACTCTCACACTGCATCCCAATTTGCATACTACTTGTCCTACATAGTATTGGAAAATAAAATGATTATGGCACAATTCATAATATGTTTAAATAACTAAGTAAGAATTAATGAACGATCTGCGTATGCGAGTTTGCCATGCGCGCGCAGACACACACACACACACACACACACACACACTTTACGATGACAACATGCATTCTTTTAGGACATATTTCAATGAGTCAATATGGGACACAACATAAATTGCACGGCTGCAGAATGTGCATTTAAAGTTACACTTCATAAATAGTGTAAATGTATTAAAGTAACTAAAAATGGCTACAAATTTGGCTAACTTTAGCGAATATCCTTGTGGTTATAAATCACATCTACAGATGACTTGAAGAGGTCTTTAAAGAAAGATATAACTGTAAAACATAAGACCATAATTCAGTCTGAACCCTTACAGTTAAAATAATCTGAAAACGTGACATTTTGTTCTGATATTACCTCAGACATTGCGGGATAAACAGTCCTCAATGTTAGCGCAGCTTCTCTGTTGTTGCTGATATTACCGTAAACAATGTGATAGTGCCGCAAACTGTTCTGCTGCCCTGATATTACCGTAATGATACTTATACACGCGCATTCTCACTTGTGCAAAGTCGAGTCCAATTTTAATTAAAATCCATAAGACAAAATAAATTGACTACACTGCTGTACAGAAAGTTCACACAATGTGCAAAAATTATACTAGCTACCTTAATTAAATCCTTAGTTAACATTATTTCAAAGTTCAAAGTGTTTATTGTCAAATGCACAGCGAGCTTCAGTTTCCCTGTACAATGAAATTCTTTCTTTGCTGTCCAAAATGAATGGCAAGACAAGTACACAACTTTGTAAGAATAAAATATTTAAACAAACAAACAAATAAATAATTTAACTCACAGATAGGACAGTACAGTGCATCCAGGAAGTATTCACAGCACTTCACTTTTTACACATTTTTGTTATATTACGGCCTTATTCCAAAACGGATTAAATTATTTTTTTCCTTAGAATTCTACAAACAATACCCCATAATGACAACGTGAATGAAGTTTGTTTGAAATCTTTGCAAATTTATTAAAAATAAAAAACAAAAAAAGCACATGTGCATAAGTATTCACAGCCTTTGCTCAATACTTTGTTGAATCACCTATCGCACCAATTACAGCCTCAAGTCTTTTTGAGTATGATGCTACAACCTTGTCACACCTATTTTTGGGCAGTTTCTTCCATTCTTCTTTGCAGGACCTCTCAAGCACCATCGGGTGGATGGGGAGCGTCAGTGCACAGCCATTTTCAGATCTCTCCCGAGATGTTCAATCGGGTTCAGGTCTGGGCTCTGACTGGGGCACTCAAGGACTTGAGTTGCCCTGTAGCCGCTCCTTTGTTATCTTGGCTGTGTGCTTAGGGTCATTGTTCTGTTTGAAGATGAACCTTCACCCCGGTCTGAGGTCCAGGGCGCTCTGGAGCAGGTTGTACCTGAACATTGCTGCGTTCATCTTTCCCTCGATCCTGACTAGTCTCCCAGTTCCTGCCGCTGAAAAACATCCCCACAGCATGATGCTGCCACCACCATGCTTCACTGAAGGGATGGTATTGGCCAGGGGCCCGTTTCAGAAAGCAGGGTAAGTGCAAACTCAGAGTAAGTCAACCCCAGAAAACAGAATACTCAGGGTTTTTGGTTTCAGAACGCGAGGTATGTCAAACCCGCGACCGCGGTGTAAGTCAAGCCGATTTCAGAAATCGAGGTATCTTATACTCCGAGTGAGTAACCAGAGTAACATTCTTTGTGAACCTAGCCTGGTCAGGAGCAGGTTTTATTCCACAAACCCAGGGTTTGTTATAATCTCCACCCCTTTAAGAAGCGAGAGTGGTGTTGAAATTGCATACGTCATTTGTTTATTGATTCGTGTTCCTAATCGCGCTCAATTTAGTCACACAGAGTTAAATATAATTCCCATTTTCACAGTTTCAACACAATAAATATAAAAGTGATTGACATATAAACTTGCGCATTAACATGTGAAGAAATTTTCTCCCACGGCAACTCTCTTTCTTTTTTTGCTGCGGCTGTGTTGCTCTTTTTTCTAAATATGTGCTCATATTCACCGTACGCTTGTTACAGTACATCCAATTTGATTGGTGAGAAATAAACAGACCGCTTTTTGTCACGTGCCGTTGCCATGGTGAATCGTGCTATCTTCACTCAATTGGTGATGGCTTTTTATAGCCGTGCTGCACGTGCATAACCTAGGGTGAACTTACTCAGAGTCGATTGAACTAACTCAAATCAGCTGTTCTGAAACTGAAAACTCAGAGTAGCGATTTTCTGACTAAATCAACTCCGAGTTCAGATTAAAACTCGGTGTTGGTTGAACTTCCTTATTGAAACGGGCCCCTGGTGATAAGCGGTGCCTGGTTTCCTCTAGACATGACTCTTGCTATTCTTTTATCAGAAAAGATCATTTTGTTTCTCATGGTCTGAGAGTCCTTCAGGTGCCTTTTGGCAAACTCCGGCCGGGCTGTCATGTGCCTTTTACTGAGGAGTGGCTTCCGTCTGGACACTCTGCCATAGAAGACTAATTGGTGGAGTGCTGCAGAGATTGTTGTTCTTCTGGAAGGTTCTCCTCCCAGCTGGAGCTCTGTCAGAGTGACCAACAGGTTCTTGGTCACCTCCCTGACTAAGACCCTTCTCCCCCAATCGCTCAGTTTGGCCGTGCGGCCAGCTCTAGAAAGAGTTCTGGTGGTTCCAAACTTCTTCCATTTATCATCTCAAGGAAGATCAGTGGAAACAAGATGGACCTGAGCTCAATTTCGAGGGTCATTGCAAAGGCTGTGAATATTTATGTGCTTTTTTTGTTTTTTACTTTTAATACATTTGGAAAGATTTCAAACAAACTTCTTTCACATTGTCATTATGGGGTATTGTTTGTAGAATTTTGAGGAAAGTGATTCCTTTCCATGTAGCTCAGATGTAAGAGCAAGGTTGTATAAATGTATATGTTAATGCAATGTAAGCCACTTTGGATAAAAGCATCTGCCAAACGTAAATGTAATGGATTTAATCCATTTTGGAATAAGGCTGTAACATTACAAAATGTGGAAAAAGTGAAGCGTTGTGAATACTTTTCGTATGCACTGTATGTGTCTGTATAAGTGTTGTGTGTCATACTGGAGTTTATCAGAGGAACACACGCACACAAGTGCACACACACACACAAATTTAAATGCATTCCTTGTTAAATGACATTCAAGCCTATGTATTTATGACTAGTATTAAATATAATAACTTGTGTCTGTGGATTTAAATTCTTTAAGTCATGATATGGAACAGAGTTTGGCTTTTTACACCTGAATCTCTCAACTCAAGCAGTGCAGTTAAAGTGCCGTTAAGACAACAAGCTTGATGAGTCAGCTTGCTCCGAGCAAAAGAATAGTAAGTAAAATGTAGTGGCACCATGCTATTCAAAAAGCCGTGGAGAGGCTTAACTGGGAGTGCTGTATTTGTGACGCATAAAAAAAGACATCATCCATGTTAAAGTGGAAAGTTTTCCACAACTCTCTTTATTACTCCACAAACACATTGAAAGAATATTATAGATCTTAATTTCTGATCAACAAAGAGTACACTTACTCCCTATTCAGCCCATCCTGCCCACAACAGGTGAGCAGGTGCCTTATAATAACCAATTCACTCATGACCACTTCCAAATCATGTGACCGTGAACCATTTCACGTTCACTACATTTACCAGCATCTAATTATTATCAAAAATAATAATACAAATACACATACATGAAGACATGAAATTCAGTACATTCATTTTCCAACAGAAGGAGAAAAAGTCTCCTCACATTAGTCCAAGAGATAAATGTCCATAATTACGTATTCAATGTTCATAACAGTTATTTTTCGAAAGATCCATGGATCAAAGTTTATGTTAAAGCAAATGTCCATCAAACTTCAATCCATTATTATTTATCTTCTGCTTCCAATAAAAGATAGATTTAGTTTTTTGGTCTGTCCAGGTGGCTGCTTTTGGTTTTAACTTCCACATGACGTACAAATCCTCTCTTTAATCTACAAAACCAGGAACAGCGTGGCAATTGATAGAACTCTGTCATCCATCATGACAGTCAAAGTGGTTGACCTGGAACCTCAGTGTTCAGTTTTTCTCAATTGCTTTGGCACATTTTTCGCAACAATCTTAACATTCTCTAAACTGTGAGTGCAAATGTCACAACTGTTTGCTGGAACTTTAGAACTTTATTGCATGTCTGCAAAATGAAGTTACTCATCCAAAACATTTAATTCATGCTTCAAAACCTAGTTATCTTTTCAGTAATTTGGCCAAGGCCCCAAAATATAAAGTACTTTTGTCATCGTGTGAGCCACACTGGTCAAAATGTTTCGTTGTTTTTTCACCATGACAGTCACCCATGGAAATAAAGGTTTCATAAAAAATTTTTGAGAAGAGTCAATAGTACATAGAAAAAAAAAGGAAATGAACATTTCAATTTATTCAGTACATTTATGTTTGTATGTGTATTACATGTAAACTGAAATCTTGCTTGTCCAATTGCTGAACATTTCATATTTCTTACAGTATGTTACAACAAAAATACAATAGTAAATAACAAAATAACCTCCATGAAAAACGTATTATTCTTGTTGGACATCCTGTCGCTCTTGTTGGTCAGGCCAAAGATTTTCATGAACATCACATCCTATGTTTTCCATTGTCATGCACTGGGGAAAAAGTCTCCTTGAATGCCGCACCCATCCCCTGCACTGATCAGCTGTGATGTCCTCACATGCAGCATTCATGGCATCCAACAGAGACATCTGATCTTGTGGTCTATGATCATATACTTTCCACCTCCAAGCAGAAAAAAACTCTTCTATTGGGTTTAGGAATGGAGAGTATGGTGGAAGGAACTCCACTGTTATCCTTTCATGTGCAGCAAACAACTCCCTAACAATGTTGATTCGGTGGAAGCTGACATTATCCCAGACAACAACATGATTTGCCATTGTAGCAGACATTACAAACAATATTAATGTCAGATATTTATGTAATTTACATGTGTGTATAGCAGTTTTTGATAAGTGAATGGATTGTTTTTAACGTGATGGCGTACACGATGAAAAATGATTGAGAAGTTGTGAAAAGTTTGACAGTTTAAGTGAGAATTGACTCATCAGTTTTGATCAACAAGCCATATGCAATTATTTGTTGTCCAAACTGTAGACGATTGTACTTAATGTTTGCACACATGTGCCAAAGCATTTGCAATTTGCTCAAATCAATAAGAAATTCCAATCTGATGTGAACAATAAGCTAATTGTTCAGAGATGTGATCTTATTGTTTTGAAAAATACAATTTTCATTTGAGAATTGAGCCAAAGCAATTGAGAAAAACTGTAAATGGGAGCCACCAGCCCCTGTGCTCAAAACCTGCTACCAACACTTACAATAAACAACACTAACCATCATCTCCCTCTCACACAAACCTGCACTAAGAAATGCTGAATTAAATAAATATTTTTTTATTTCTGTATGAATTTAAACGTCACATTTTTCAGATCAGAACTCCGTCCCCACCCAAACCGCCACCGCTGCCAAATTCACACTCTTAACTCCTTTCAAAACTTGAGAGCCGATACAAGCATACACATTAATAACCAAAATCACTGCAAATGTAATAAATTACACAATGTATTTAGCCGTTATAAAATGTTGATTTACAGTACAGCAGTATCCTATTGTCTTCTCTCTCTCTCTGGCATTAGCTGACGGGGGCTGATATTCACATGTGCTCTTGAAGACGGCAGTTTACAGATATGATTTAATGTGTGTTTACGTTAACAGAGGCTGGCTTGTGTCAAGAGGACATACCGCCACCTATTGTCCCTGTGTATTTATATATCTGATCTCATGTTTGACGACTCATATTTTACAGTTATATATGGAAAACGTGTGTGCTTGGCTGTAGCGTTAAGAGAACTGGATAAGGTTGCAAACATTTGACGTCACAGATTTTTTCAAAGTTTATGAATACTGTGACAGTTACAAGTTTTTGTTTCACATTAATAAAGTCAACAACATTGTAAATACATTAAGACACGCATCTCTCTATACCCAATTTCCTTTCAAAGAGCAATCTACATTTTATGGTGAAATCTCTTTCTTCACTGAAGACATGTTCATGGTTCCAGTGTGAATTTTCTTGTGCACCTCCAGACCTGTTTTCTGTTTAAACGTCTTTCCACACTGATGACATGAGTATGGTTTCTCTCCGGTGTGAATTCTCATGTGCCCCTTAAGATGATTTTGCTGTGTGAAACTCTTTCCACACTGATGACATGTGTGCGGTCGGTCTCCAGTATGAATTCTCATGTGGTCCTTAAGATGATTTTTCTGTTTGAAACTCTTTCCACACTGAAGACATGAGTATGGACGCTCTCCAGTGTGAATTCTAATGTGAACCTCAAGATAATTTTTCTGTGTGAATCTCTTTTCACACTGGGGACACGCGTATCTGCGCTCTCCAGTGTGAATTTTCATGTGCACATCAAGCGTGGATCTCTGTTTAAAACTCTTTCCACACTGAGGACACACGTATTGACGCTCATCAGTGTGAGTTCTAATGTGGTTCTCAAGTGTTGATTTCTGTTTGAAACTCTTTCCACACTGAGGACACGTGTATGGACGCACTCCAGTGTGAACTCGTATGTGTTCCTCAATATTTGATTTGTGTTTGAAACTCTTTCCACAGTGAGAGCAGGTAAAAGGCTTTCCTGCTTCGGTCCTTTGTTTCCTCTTTGGAGAGAAAATCTTGTTGTTCTGCAAACTAGTTGAAGACATTTCTAGCGTTACATCATTCTGAGGTTCCTGATGCTGATGTTTCTCCTCAACGTCATTCATGGTTTCACTGAACACCAGGTATGGTGGAACAGACCTTCCAAAAGAAAGAAATACATTCATTCTCACATTAACAACTCTGAACGAAAACTTGAACAAAAGGGTTAAAATATTAATTAGGACAAATAATATGCACATTTGGCCGCAGGGTCTGAGTTTTCCGTTTAAGAACAACTGAATAAAGTTCAACTCTGCGTAGTCCGACTCTCTCCCAGCATCCCAATTTGCATACTACCTGTGCTAAATAGTATTGGGAGCCTCAGACACGACATATTTTTGTATGCAAACCCCGGAAACAAGTTATCATTTTAGGACTTCCGGTTCCATTGCTCCAAAGACTATGGGTTTTTGGTAAATCGCCAGAAATAAGGTCTGTGATAAACAAACCCCCTAAATATTTTCAAGTTTAATTTTATGACATAAAATACACCAGTTATAACCCGCTTGTGATTTTTTTAAAAGCCTGAAACGGTGGTTTCTAACAAGTTGCTAATAGCCACTATTTCCTTTGGCAGGGACATAAGACATCGTCGCGCATATAAAGCTCACAAATAATGCAACATGGGCACAGGGCCCAGTTGCATAAACCGCTGAGTTAAAGCAGCCCTGCAACGATGTGTCAAGCATTCTGACTTCTTTACAATGTTAAACGTGCTGTCTTCTCATGCTTAACATGGTCAACTTGTCAAAACGAGTTGGGGGTATTACATAGTATTTCTGTGCTCGATACACTCCCCCAGAGATCGTACAGGTTTTTTTTAGAACATATAAAACTGTTCCATAACAACTTTTCTTACTCGCTTATTGGACAATTTTCCCGGAAAAGCACGCGGCACGGCCACAGGAGAGCAGAAGGAGCATGCGTTTGTGAAGTTCAGGTGTTTGTTTGTTCACTGCATTTGGGTAATGAATGTTATATAAACTGTTGATATAACGCTGGATTTGGAGATCGTTTGAAACTGATATATGGAGCCGTCCCAGCGTTAAAAGATGCTGGAAACTGATGTCTGTGTTTTGTTGACAATGTGCTTTAGTTCAGCCTACCCCTCCCCCTCCGCACGCGGCGTATCATTTCGGAAGAAATCGTACAGCTGTATCTATCTTTTATAACTGTGATCAAACTAAATACACTTCGAAGATATGAAGTATGCAATACTACTCTATAGGTACTCAAGATTACTATGAGATTGACGGAAACCCTATGTGTTACGCTCGCTTTAAGACTGCATCTTAACAACTAGTCTCACTGAGTAGAACTAATCAGTCTTACTTTTCATATTTTTATTAGCCCAATCTACCAGTTTATGTAACAGATTTAAAGGCGCATTTTTTAACTCGGTGTTGGTTGAACCTACTTATTGAAACGGGGACCTGGCGTTCGCTGGGCTGGTGTCTATAAAAACTGTAATTTCAGTAATAAGGGCGTTTTCAGTTCTGACACTTACTGGATGTTTGCTCGATTACCTCTTATATAACAAAAGCTTTTGTTAAAATTGATGTCTTAATACATGACGCCTTTAAAACGGAGTGATTACATACCAGGGAACACATTTTTAATTAAGTTTGAAAGAACTTTTAGTGGTTTGGTGGTGGTGGTGGTGATGTTTATATCGAGCGACCTTAAGTGTAGTCTGTTTATAGCTGTGTCGGTTTTTCACTTCTGTATTTCGGCTTAAAAAGTAAAAAATGTTGAGTTCATTTTCTAAAGATTATCTTGAGAGAAAAAACGTGTAAACATCATAATCCATTGTTAATCACAGCGCTTCCTTTTTGCGATCTTCCGAAAATCTAACTTTAGCGAATAACTCTGTCATTCTGAATCACATCTACAGATGACTTTAAGATATCTTTAAAGATACATATAACTGAAATACATAAGACCATAATTCAGTTAAAATAACCTGAAAACATGACGTTTTGTTCTGATATTACCTCAGACATTGCGGGATAAACAGTCCTCGTTGTTAGCGCAGCTTCTCTGTTGTTGCTGATATTACCGTAAACACTGTGATATTGACGCATACTCTTCCGTTGATAGTACCGAAATGATACTTATACACGCGCATATAAACAATAACCAACCATGAACTGAACAGAACAGGTGGTAAAATAACAAAACTTATTGGGGTCTAAACTGAATACAGGTGAACTGAATGAGTTAACAACAAAAATAAGGACAAAGAGAATGGTGACACCAAAGCAAGACTAAAGAAGAAGAATGAAGTTGATATCGAGATACCGTTGAGCAATGCTGAAGCAAAGTGCATAATAAGCTGCATATGGCAAGAGAAATGGAATAAGGAGATAAAAGGAAGACACCTTTTAGTATCCAAGACAAGGTAGGGAGTGAAAGGAGTAAATGTGGATCCAGAAGAGATGACACTATTATATCCAGGATACTTATTGGGGACATCAGATTAAACAAACATTTGCACATGATAGAGAAAAGTGAGACAAGCGGTGTGAGCAGAAACATTTATTAGAATGATTTTGCTTGTTCAATAAACGCCATGCGCTGTGCTTTGTTTTACTTTTTGTTTTATTGATTTGCTCCTGTAAAGCTGCTTTGGAACAATGCACATTGTGAAAATCGCTATATAAATTAATTGAATTAAACTATTTTAACAATTTGCAGTGCATTTTGTATTTTTGTTTTGGTCACTAAATAAAAAACAAAACTGAAGTTTTATGTTCAGTCATTTGTAATGTAGTCTTTTATTACATTTCATGAAGTTTGTATCAGAAAAAACATTGGTATCGAAACCATTGCAAAATACACAGCCCTAGCCCTATGTGATAATGGACTTGACGACCAACACAGCTCAGGAAACTGAAACCAAAACGACACTGTACAATTACATCAAAAGTGAAAGTGCAATTGTTACAACTTACCCCATGGGTGTGGTTGATTGTAACAGACTGACGGTTAGTTCTAACACTTGCTAGAACATTCTGTATGAACACAAATAACTAACTCTACAATATTCTGTCTATATTCTATATTGTTTGTACATCTGTCAAAGAGGTAGATATCCACACAATTATCATTCAGCCTTCCCTCATCTAACCATCCGTCTATTATAGAGAAATACAAATGGGGAAATGAGAAAATACAACAAAATAAGAAAATCATAACCGTTTCCTTTTTCAATCGCCTCTGTAATCTCAGAGGGCCGTAACAGTCCACTCCGGTCTATTTGTTCTGAATACATGACGTGAAATACTTGCAAACTTTTATGGTGGTTACCTGACAGTTGGTCCTTTTTTGAAGCCTAAGAATTATCCACGGGTAATGCAACGGATTATATTTGAATAGAACCCGTCAGTCAGACACCCGATCCAGCAAAAAAGACCCGTATCGGCCTCAATACCCATCCAGACTATCTGTGCATCCCTATGCAGTAGTATTGCATACAAGGGAGAATTAAGCTGTACGATTATTTCCGGGGGGAAAAACAAGCTGCTTAGAGGTGGTACTGTGGGGAGAGTGGGATGGAAGTGCAGCACGAGCATCCCTTCGTGTTTTATACATTATGCCCATACACGCCGATTGCAAACAAAACACAGACGTATGACTTAGTTTGACTTACCGCGTGCAGTTCATGTCCGGCATCTTTTAGCACTGGGACCGCACCATCTATCAGTTTCAAACCATCTGCAAATCCAGCGTTATATCCACCTTTTATATAGAAAACTTTTTCAGTTGTCGATCAGCGACCAGGAGACGTTGGGATATCTTTCGTACAGAAGTTACTCTTTATAGAGGACTCGCTGTGCGTCGCCCAAGTCTGACTACAGCTCAGCACAGTAGAGTTTATACCTTTCAAGGGGGTGGGATACATAGAGGTGAAGACGATTTAAACAACGCATGCAAATGCAGTACAGGAATCGGCCCCGTTATCTGACTTTTCCCCAGCCCTGATCTCATCAGCATAACAGTGTCATTCAAATGCATAGGGGCTAATCCAATCAGCCTGACAGTATTGCCCATTACCTTCACATTATCATGGAGACAAACGCACAGCATTGCTTTGCTTTTTAGCATTCACCTTTAACTTGGGACCCTGCCCAATGGTCAGGAAGTGCATAAAGACAAAAGGGTAATGTCTCAGACACCTGGGCTGCCTGATTTGATCTTCATCTTTACTTCAAAATGTGAAACACAATGTATATACCATTACATTGGAACCTAGATACAGGCCTAAGATTTTATAAATGTGTAATCCCACTATAACACCGATCACTGTGTAATGATGTGTGTTTTCATTCAGCAAATCTTTGTGTCTTTTATTTTGAAATTGTCAGAAAAAAATATTTTTAGAATTTTGTTTTTTTATATACAGTAAATTTCATGCAGATGGTTATTTTCTTTATGGGAAAAGGAAAATTGTGCGTTTTTAAGAAAAAGTTATATTTACGTCAGTCGCCGTCACCCTCGACTCTTTCTCAGTTCAGCCGGTGACTAACTTTAGAGAGATTCAAGTACGTTTCTGCATTGCTCTGTAACTATGTCTGAAATATGAGTAAATATAGATTAAAAAGAGAGAATGTGTTCATGAACATGATTCCCTGTTAATAATATAGCGTAGTCACGGAGTCTTATGAATGTGTGGCCTAAACATGTTTGGTTGTTATGGCGGCCTGGACACAAATTTAGAGCTCGAGTTTGTAATGTTGATATCCGTTTAATATACTAAATATCGGTTGATTGATCTCTTAAAATGTTATTTGTTATGTTTAATGTAAATTGTGAAATGGATCCGTGTTATTTTTATTTTACCCTGATATTGTGTCTATTCAGCCGTAACTGTGGCTCAAATTTTATGAACTTGCAGTATTGTGTTAATGGAGGATGGGGATTTGTTTGTTTCGTGTCATACATTCCTTGGCTGACAGACCATTGATCTGAGGATGTGTGTGCATTTCCCTTGTGTTCTGTTTAATTAAACTGCAGGTATGTTACCAGAAAACCACTATACGGTCAAGTGACACGGAAATATTTGCTAAACATTATCATATATGAACATATAAGTAGCATTTTTAGTAAAAGACAAAAATACATTGTTTGGGTCAAAATTATCGATCATTATCGAGCCCATCATGACGCAGCACAGATAGCCTTGATGGTAAGCGGGTCTCGCTCGTGGGCTGGCACTTTCTTTCACCTTGCCATGCTTTTCCAGGAGAATTGCCAATAAAAGGAATAAGATGTGACAACACAAAGAAGTCAGAATGCATGACATGGCTTGATTGCTCCGCTTTAATATCGACGATGAAAGTCATCATCCAAGCTAGCCAAAATACGTGAGTGTTACCCTTGACCAAACTTGCGTCATGGCGACACAAATGCAACAGGAAATTTTTAATTACTGGATAAGTTGTCTCAACAAAACTTTCTTGAGATAATCTGCCTGTCGTGGTCACATCGTGACAATGTCATGAAAAAAAATCTGTTGGTAACCAATTAGTAATTTTCTGAATTTAATATTCTTTCGGTGGACATGCAGTACAACTAATTTAGCTTGTCCTTATCCATCCAGTTTACAAATTTGTAGCACCAACCTTGTCAACACAATCCTCTAATCTTGGTAGAGGGAAGGAGTCGGGATAGTCCGTGCAAAAATAAAAGGACCAGAAAAAGTACAGAAAGTAGAACAAATAGAGGAAGAGGGTATAGCTAAACTTATTTAACAGATAATGAATTCAATAAAAACGTTGGCGGATAGGCTCAGCAACGCCAACATATAAGTCATGCTCCAACAATTTCGTTTGTATCAGCACATCAGAGAGCAACTCCGGAAACTCAAACAGCAAACTGGTCAGCTCTTGCCGCTGAGTCGTGTTTAAATGGTTAAGTTCGGACGACAATTTTTCTATTGTTTCCAGGTTCTTTAATCGCCCCTGCAGCACACAATCATCAGGCGACTTTAATTCATCAGTGGACAAGGCTGAGCTGAACTGAACTGAGGGAAGATGTCCATTAACACCACAGGCTTAACTAGAGCTGATTGCTGTCTGTGTCAGTCGTAGTTCCATTTTAAAAGATTTACATGACAGATCTGCAATTTCTTTTTCCAGTCAGGTGTTAAAATTGTGTAATTATCGCCAGCTCCACAACATATTACTTTATAGGGCCTCACGTATTTAGGGTGAACCCAGTGCTGTAGTACTGGAGTCGTTTTTCTGAGGTCTCGGACTTGTCTTGGACACTTTTGTATCTTAACCTTACTATCCTAAACCTTACATTTAAATGGTATTGTCATTGTCAAAACATTTGATTTGATGTGATTTGCTGCTGTGTATTATTATTATGTATATTACGTGTCATTTGTTGTATTTTGGTGTAAAACTTGTACAGATTTACACAGTAAACATTTCTGTACAAGAAATGTCTGTCATATTGCCATGTTGGTCGGAATTGTACCCAAGTTTTTCACCTGTGTATATGGTTGAGTGTCAATAAAGGGATTTTATTTTGATTTTATTTTATTTTATTAGACATAAAGAAGCAATACATACATATCATACTCTTGTCAAAGATAACACAAGAAAGTTACACAACTTATTTCCATTGTGGTCTTTGATAATCTATATTTGGTGATGACAGATGTTTTTCGACATGCATATAAAAAATAGATAAAGAAAATATGAACACAAACAATAAGAACCTACTATTAAAACGACCCCTCTAAATAGTTTTTTACCGCTATACTAAAACCATTATAATCCTTAATACACTTAATGTTGAAAAGATTAATTCATTAAAGAGCACCTGCATACTGAAATGCTTTTTTACGTACAAGTTATTGAACCTGGATAAATCCAGATCCATACAGCTCTGTCTAGTGCTATAAGAATGGCTTAAGTTAACCCGTGAGAAATAAGAACAACACAAAACATTTGATCATTTCATTGTTTCCAATTTTAGTTGAACTGTCCCTTTAAATTATGAGCACAGACCATACAAAGGTTGTAGAATTGATTGGTCAATCCTAACTATTTGCAAAGATTTTATTTTACTCACAACCCATAAACACCCTTTGTAACCAAAAACCCCCTGCCTCCTTTCCTTTGATTGGCCAACTCACTTATATTTTGTATGTGGATATTTTAATGTTGCTTCTAGTCAGTAACTTCACAAATTTTGACACACACTGCAGAAAAAATAGTATGTACGGCCCTAAATGATAAAATGGTCGCGAATATATCACAAAAAGCAGTAATTTTGATGTGCTTTTGGGGGCCCCCTAGTGGTGGAGAGCCCCAAGCAGCCTCTTAGTTTGTTTACAGCAGGGTTGTCCAATGTCGGTCCTGGAGGGCCACAGTCCTACATAGTTTAGCTCCAACTTGGCTCAACACACCTGTTTGGAAGATTCTAGTCTGCTTTTTGATTAGCTGTTCAGGTGTGTTTGATTAGGGTTGAAGCTAAACTTTGCAGGACACCCTTGGCTTACAGGGAGTGCCGCCTCTGCCTGTATCTGTGCATTGAATGTTAAAATATGTTTCTTTCAGTCACTCAATGTGTGTGTGTTTGTGTTACAAAGAGACACTGAAGAGTTTAAATCAAAAAATCTAAATCCAGCACAGAGAGGTTCAGTGAATGTTGTGTTGAATGTGTGTATGTGTGTGAGTGTGTGTGTGTCAGAGACGCTGTAGTAGGACAGAGTGCCGGCCGGCCAGTCCACATACACTCCTACTCTCTTACACACACCTGAAGACACACGGATGACTGTTTCATTATTATTGTGCCGAACAGTGAATCCGTCATCAGAGCACCCCAGACTCCATGATTTTACATTGTATCCAAACACACTGTCATCACCCCATCCTGTCCTCCTGATGCTTTTATATGACACCGATATGTAAGCAGCTGTTCCACTCCATTCAGCCTCCCAGTAACAGCGTCCAGTCAGACTCTCTCTACACAACACCTGATAACACTCAAATCTGTCTGGATGATCAGGATACGACTGACTCTCAACCAAACATGTGATCTTTCTGTTCTCTTCAGTCAGTTTGAGGTGAGTGTTTGCTGAGTTTAGATCCAGTGTGAGATCACAGACCCCTGAACACAAGAAGAGACATTTATAACACAACAATCACAAAATCAATCTGTGTGTGTGGACTTACTCTTGCGTAGTCCTTCTGTAATTCTGAAATCTCCTCCATGATCCACACTACACAAACACACACAAACATGATTTGACATTCTGCCCTTCTGACACACAATTAACACACCGACTGAATGATAAAAATGGATTCATAATTGAATCACTGCAGCAATCACAGCTGCTGATATAACATCACTATATACACCAATACAAGAGGCATTTTGCATTACTAATAAATACCAAAGTATACTATAGCCTAGTATTTTTACAAACACACACAGGTCAGTATTAGTGAAGTGTGTCATACTTGAGTTTGTCGAGTGTGTAGTTTGGATCCTTGAGTGTATCAGAGAGCAGCTGAAGTGCTGAGTGTTGTGGGTGATTGTAGCTCAGATCCAGCTCTCTCAGGTGTGACGGGTTTGAACTCAGAGCTGAAGCCAAATAACAACAACCTTCATCTGTCACCATACAACCTGATAACCTACACACACACGTCAACATGTCAGCACACTCTTCACTTTTCTTAGAATAATGCTCTTGTGAAATCAGTCTCTAGAGCTGATCACCTCAGTATGTGTAGTTGACAGTTGTGAGTCTTGAGAGCATCAGAGATCAGCTTCACTCCTGAATCCTTCAGATCATTGTTACTCAGGTCCAGCTCTCTCAGACAGTTTGAGGATTGTAGACATGTAGACAAACTCGCACAACACTCAACAGTGAGATCACAACTTGACAATCTAAACAGAGAAACAAATCAAGAATATAGCTGCAAGCAGGAATTATGGATTGCAGCCAGGGGCGTTGCTATGTATAAGATAATGCAATGTAAGTTGCTTTGGATAAAAGCGTCTGCCAAATGCCTAAATGTAAATGTTCTTCAGTTTCCCATATTCAGAGTTTCTGCGCATAAGCGCCCTCTGGCTTTCAGATGTGATGGCATTTAACCATAAGTCATTGAGAAACTGAGAGCATAAGAATCATACAATATATTGCCAAGTACTGTAGTAATGCAGCAGATTGAAAAGTTAGCATGTTTTTGCAGTGCGTTGGTGGCTTGAATCTGTTGAATGGTGATTTAACGCTATGTTGTCACCTAGTTTTGTGTGGTACTGTACTACAACAAAAAATACAGGCTGATATATCAGACTTTTTTATATATGCCCTCCAAAAACCCTAGATTTAACTTTAAACTGTGTTAACACATTGTATTGGACCAAATATACAAAACAATGATGTTTTTAACCATGCCATATTGCCCCTTTAAAGTGTCTGACCTCAGTGTGTGTAGTTGACAGTTGTGGGTCTTGAGAGCATCAGAGATCAGCTTCACTCCTGAATCCTTCAGATCATTGTTACTCAGGTCCAGCTCTCTCAGAGACGTTGATGATTGCAGACATGAAGACAAACTTTCACAAATCTCACCAGTCAGATTACAACTCTGTAGACTGAAAAACACAAACAATAGATGTACATTAAACTTTACTGGTGGAATACACAATACAGACAAATCATGTGAACATCATGTGATCATGTCAAATAAATCAGATGCGATGTGTCTCATATTGATCACAACTTATATCTTGTTTTATACTGTTAGTTGTGATCATACTGGACCATGGATGTATGTGCGTTGTATTATTATATTTTATCAGAAGACTCACAGAGCTCTCTTGCAGTTGATGACAGCTGGTACAAGTCTTCTTCTGCCCTCCTGTGTTGTGTTGTATTTCCTCAGATCAAACTCATCCATCACCTCCTCTGACATCTGAAGCATGTAGGATATTGCTGAACAGTGAGCGACGGAGAGTTTCTTCTCTGGGTGTTTGTCTGATCTCACAAACTCTTGGATCTCTCTATACAGAGTCGGATCATTCACTTCAGACAGACACAAGAACAGATTGATGGACCTCTCAGCTGAGAAATCATGTCCTTCTTTGATTTTCTCTTTTACATATGTGCTAGTTTTCTTGATGGTTTGTGATGTGTCCAGCGTGTGTGTCAGTAGATCCTGTAAGAGTCTCTGATTGGTCTCCAGTGAGATGCCCAGCAGAAATCTCAAGAAAAGATCCAGATGACCAGTTTCACTCTCAAGAGCTCTATCTACTGTCTCTCTATGCATAGTGTGAATTACATCAAAGAACTGACAAGTATCTGTATTTTTGATGGCATAACAATAAAACACGTAGAGCGCAGCGAGGAACTCCTGAAGACTGAGATGTATGAAGCTGTAGATCTTCCTCTGAAGAATGACAGATTCCTCCTTAAAGATCTCAGTACAGATGCCAGAATACAGTGAGGCGTCAGTGATGTCTATCCCACACTCTCTCAGATCCTCCTCATAAAACATCACATTGCCCTTCATCAGCTGTTTGAAAGCCACTTCAGCCAGTTTCACAATCACTTCTCTGTTGATCTCTGGATCTCTCTCTGGATCATACTTCTCATTCTTCATCTTCATCTGAATCAGCAGGAAGTGGATGTACATTTCACTCAGAGTTTTGGGGATTTCTTCACTGTGATCTTGTGTCAGGATCTTCTGAAGCACAGTGGATGAGATCCAACAGAAGACTGGTATGTGACACATGATGTGGAGGCTTCTCGCTCTTCTAATGTGTGACATGATTCTGCTGGCTTGATGCTCGTCGCTGATTCTCTTCCTGAAATATTCCTCCTTCTGAGCGTCGTTGAATCCCTGGATTTCAGTCACAAGCGTGATGTATTGTGAGGGGATCTGATGGGCTGCTGCTGGTCTGGAGGTGATCCAGATGAGAGCGGAGGGAAGCAGATCTCCTTTCATGAGGTTTGACATCAACACAGCCACTGATGAAGTGTCAGTCACATCAGAAACTTTCTCACTGTCTGAAAACATCAGAGTCATTCTGCTTTCATCCAGACCATCAAAGATGAACACAACTTTACACTCCTCATAAATCTTTGAGTCCACATCTTGAAGTTCAGGATGAAAGTCCAGCAGAAGCTTGTGAAGACTGTAGCGATGCTCTCGAATCAAGTTCAGCTCTCGAAACGGAAGCAGGAACATGAAATCTACGTCCTGATTGGCTGTTCCCTCGGCCCAATCCAGAATGACCTTCTGCACAGAGACTGTTTTTCCAATTCCAGCGATGCCTTTAGTAAGAACACTCTTGATTTTGTGTCTTTGATGTGATTGAGGTTTAAAGATGTCATTGCAGTAGATTGGAGTGTCTTGTTGTGTTCTTCTGGGCTGTTTCTCCATGTGTAAAACCTCATGTTCTTCATTCACTCCTTCACTCTCTCCCTCTATGATGTACAGCTGTGTGTAGATTCTCTTCAGCAGCGTTTGATTCTGTTGTGCTTTGATTCCCTCAAATAAACTCTCATACTTGTTCTTCATGATGGTTTTGTGTTTGTCTTTGACTCTCTGCAGAACATCATCCACTGATTCATCATGACAATCCTGATGCACGTCTGCACTAACATCATCTTCACCTCTAATATTTGATCTACAGAGAAATGATTATGAGAAAATAAACAACAGACAGAAAAACATTGTTGAATGTACATAATTTATTTATTACATCAATGAAATATAAATGTTAATAGTGTATTTTTAGTTTATGCTCACAGAGATTCAGATATTACTGAGCCATCACTGAGATCAGGTGTGATATCCAAGGACACATCACTCTTCAGGGACACGACACTGGGTTGTGGAGATGAGGATGTTTCCTGTCTCTTTCTTTTTGAATGTTTCACTTCAGAATCAATGGTTTCTGCATTCTCCATAATGAGAAACTGACCTCAGATCTGTGTACAGAAACACAGAAAACACTCAATTAAATATCTACAAACCCGATTCCAAAAGAGTTGGGACACTGTACAAATTGTGAGTAAAAAACGGAATGGAATAATTTATAAATCTCATAAACATACATTTATTACACAATATAATCTAGATAACATATAAAATGTTGAATGTCAGACGTTTTGAAATATCATGCCAAATATGGGCTAATTTTGGATTTCATGAGTGCTACACATCCCAAAAAAGTTGGGACAGGTCGCAATAAGAGCCCGGAAAAGTTAAATGTACATATAAGGAACCGCTGGAGGACCAATTTGCAACTTATTAGGTCAATTGGCAACATGGTTGGGTATAAAAAGAGCCTCTCAGAGTGGCAGTGTCCCTCAGAAGTCAAGATGGGGAGAGGATCACCAATTCCCCCAATGCTGCGGCGAAAAATAGTGGAGCAATGTCAGAAAGAAGTTTCTCAGAGAAAAATTGCAAAGAGTTTGAAGATATCATCATCTATAGTGCATAATATCATCCAAAGATTCAGAGAATCTGGAACAATCTCTGTGCCTAAGGGTCAAGGCCGGGAAACCATACTGGATGCCCGTGATCTTCGGGCATTTAGACCGCACTGCATCACATACAGGAATGCTACTGTAATGGAAATCACAACATGGGCTCAGAAATTCTTCCAGAAAACATTGTCGGTGAACACAATCCACCGTGCCATTCGCCGTTGCCGACTAAAACTCTGTAGGTAAAAAAAAAGTCATATCTAAGCATGATCCAGAAGCGAGTATTAGACAAGTCACGCAGTGGTAAACATGACCTTGTTCCAACTTTTTTGAGATGTGTTGATTCCATGAGATTTAAAATCATTTACCTAATGTAAAATTACACATTTTCTCAGTTTAAACATTTTATATGTCATCTATGTTGTATTCTGAATGAAATATTGAAATTTGAAACTTCCACATCATTGCATTGTTTTTATTCACAATTTGTACAGTGTCCCAACTTTTTTGATATCCGGTTTGTACATGACTTAATATCAGGGCTATAGGCAGTCTGCTGTGTGTTTTTATTTCTCTGGTCTCTTTTCTGTAATAATGTGAGTGCCGTCGAGCACTGATATGTGAAACTGTCTGTATTTGAAAGGGAATTTACTTCTGCGTAGTGTTGTTTTGTACATAAAAACATGAAGCTGTTGTGTGTATATATATTGCTGGATTCAAGTAGATCTAAATAGAAACATAATAGACAAATCTGACAGTAAAAACATCTTACCTGATCAAACCTCTTTATTGTAACACCTGTACTCACGTGACCATATACGTCGTTTCACAATAGGCCTATGTTATTACAAAAGAGTTTCCCAAATAATACCAAAAAACTAAGTATATTATCTTAATAATTCAGTGTAACAAATATTCAAATATATTTTTATTTCAGATGTGAACTAAAGGCAGAATGATGTTTGATTTCACGATAATCGTCAGAGTTTCTGTTCGGATCTTCAACATCTCATCGGTTTTAAATAAAGTTTTAAGATCGTTTACTCGACAGCAAGTGTAATACAAAAACGATAAGATATAAAGACATTATATCAGAAGCTGAAGTGAAGGTTATCGTTAAGTTCTTACCGTGAAGTCTGTGTTTGTTTGACGACAATCTGCGTATCAAATGTACTTTCAGTATCGGAACTGATCACGTGCTTGTGTTTTTCAGCAGGTGTGGCATCGGGAAGTTCAACAATGAAACAAATTTGTAAGAACATCTTGTATATTAACATTTTCAAAGAATCAATTAAAAAACATGTGAAATGGGCTTGTGGAACCCAGTGATGTGTTTTCAATGTAATCCCAATAGCTGATATAGCTCCAATCAATATGACAATGTACTCCTGTACAACACACAAACCTTATTTTGTGTTCTGCAGAACAAAGTCATACAGGTTTTAAATTACAATATGGCGTATAAATGATGACCGAAATGTCTTTTTGAAGGTGAACTATTCCTTGAAATATATATGAAGTGTTAATGGTCTGAAGTCTGTGAAGATTATGGATGTCACGACTAATGACGACTAAACCAAACAAACACCTAACAGTAGCAAAAACACTGAACAACACCACGAGACAAACTGAATATTTAGAGACATCCTCATGTATGATGTACCTGAAAGAAGACACTAGAGGGCAGTCAAATATAACAGTCTAGAACTCAACATATTATCTATGTAAATAAATAAAAGAAAGTCCAGAAGTAAATTAGTTTTAGAAAGATACTCAATGTCTTTATCAACACCTTATAGTTTGATGATCATCATATCTACTGACCCTTTGCTGACTTTATTGTCTAATAACATACAGAGCTCATCAGAAGACAGCAAACATAAAATTTAAATGATACTTTCAAATTCCACAGTGAGGTGAGTAAAATATCGGCTAATTTAATTTCTCAACTGAAGTGTTCCTTTAAGAGCAAATCTACATTTTATGGTGAAGGCAAGTTCATGGACACTCCAGTGTGAATTTTCTTGTGCAACTCGAGACGTGTTTTCTGTTTAAAACTCTTTCCACACTGAGGACATGTGTACGGACGCTCTCCAGTGTGAACTCTGATGTGGACATTAAGATGATTTTTCTGTCTGAAACTCTTTTCACACTGAGGACATACGTATGGGCGCTCTTCACTGTGAATTCTGATATGAACCTTAAACGTTGATTTCTGCATAAATCTCTTTTCACACTGAGGACATGCATATGGACGCTCTTCACTGTGAATTCTCATGTGGACCTCAAGGGTTGATCTCTCTTTAAAACTCTTTCCACACTGAAGACATGAGTGAGGACGCTGTTGACTGTGAATGGTCATGTGCTCATCAAGGGTCGTTTTGTGTGTGAAACTCTTTCCACACTGAGGACATGTGTGTGGTCGCTCTCCACTGTGAATTCTAATGTGCACCTTAAGATGATTCTGCTGTGTGAAACTCTTTCCACACTGATGACATGAGTATCGGCGCTCTCCGGTGTGAATTCTAATGTGCTCCTCCAGATAATGTTTCTGTGTGAAACTCTTTCCACACTGAGGACACGCGTATCTGCGCTCTTCAGTGTGAATATTCATGTGCACATCAAGCGTTGATCTCTGTTTAAATCTCTTTCCACACTGAGGACAAGGGTATCTGCGCTCCTCGGAGTGAATTTTCATGTGCTTATCGAACGTCGATCTCTGTTTAAAACTCTTTCCACACTGAGTACATGTGTATGGTCGCTCTCCAGTGTGAGTTCTAATGTGCTCTTCCAACGTTGCCTTGCGATTGAAACACGTTCCACACTGAGAACATGCGTAGGGTCGCTCTCCAGTGTGAGTTCTTATGTGCTCCTCAAGCATTGATTTCTGTTTGAAACTCTTTTCACACTGAGGACACGTGTATGGTCGCTCTTCACTGTGGGTTTTCATGTGCTCCTTAAGATGACTTTTCTGTTTGCAACTCTTTCCACACTGAGAGCATGTGAACGGCTCGCCTGCTTCTGTCCTTTCCCTTCTTTTTGGAGAGGAAATCTTGTTCTTCTGCAAACTACTAGAAGACATTTCCAGCTTTACAAGATTCTGAGGTTTCCAAAACTGATGTTTCTCCTCAACTTCATTCATGGCTTCACTGAACATCCTTGTGAGGTGAAACAGGCCTTCCAAAAGAAATAAATTAATTTATTTTTCACAGAAACAACTCTTGATAATTAATTAGGACAGATAATATGCAAATTGGGCCGCAGGGCCTAAGTTTCGGGTTTAAGAACAACTGATTTATGTAGGGATGCACCGATATGTAAATGTTGGCCGATAATGATAACCGATAATTCTTTAACCTTGGCATCGAATAACAGATATATTTGGTGATATACAGTATATAAATATTACTATAAAATTTTGTAAGACTGAAACCATAGGCAAAATGTGGACAACTGCTTTCATTTGAAAACATTCACTGCAAAACACAAGGTAACCATTAGTTCTCCCCCCCCCTGAAAATCATGTACCAAGCCTACTTCTTTTAACTTTAAAACTTTTCTGGTATATATATTATGTATATTTTTAGTAATCAAATTATAGATGTTCATCCAGAGCAACCCAGAAAAATGTTCTCAATAGCCACATGTCTAACAAGTCTTAAGATAGAAAGCATTTAGACAGTCTGATTCAAACAATATGCGTTTGTTCCTATCATTTCCATATTAATCAATACTGTATCTACATACAGTACCTAAATCAAAAATGTTTTGCTACCAGCAGTATGATCAAAACTGAAAGACATGCCTATTGTACAGTATTTGAACTGTGACCAGCATGCAGCTGAAGAAGGTTAACCAAAGGAAATGATTTATGCTTTATCGGCTATCATTTATCTGCCTAAATTTCACCGATACCATTAACATTAGAAATGACAATTTATCAGCCGATACCAATATGGCCGATACTTTATCGTGAATCCCTTGATGTAAGTGTAATCGACTCCGAGTGGTCTGACTCTCACCCTGCATCCCAATTTGCATACTACCTGTGCTAAATAGTATTGGAAATAAAGATAGTAGGCTATGCCCCAAATCATAGTATGTTTAAATGATGAGGTTAGAAATAGTAATTGATCTGCGTGTATACTGCTTTGCTGCACACTGAAAATATATATACTTTTCCATAACAAAAACAAACGCATGGGGCATATTCAAAAATTTCAAAATGGGACACAACATGAGGTGCAGAACGTGCTTTAAAACCATACTTCATAAATAGTGTTATTGCATTCAAGTAGATAAAAACAAAAAGACAAATTAGGCTTACAGTAGCGAATGACCTCGTCGTTCTAATTCACATCTACAGATGGCTTGAAGAGATCTTTAAAGATAGATATAACTGAAAAGCATACACCCATGATTCAGTCTCAAACCTGACTATCAAAATAACCTGAAAAAAACAAATTTTGTTCTGATATTACCTCAGACATTGCAGTGAAAACCAATTCGCGTTGCTAGCGCAGCTTCTCTGTTGTTGCTGATATTACCGTAAACACGCTGATAATGCCGCATACTCTTCTGCTGTCCTGATATTACCGTAATGAAACTTACAAATGCGCACACTCACTTGAGCGCAGTAGTTTCCAATTCTGTTGGAATCAGTGTTCAGTTTTGGGTAGGAATGGCTGCACATCTAAATAATTTGTTATTATTCGTCTGTTTTTATTAATATCTTTATTCATGCACTTTATTTATACACTTTATTAAGTCATTTCTTATCCTCCATAGAAAACTACCATTTGTGAGAACATGTACGGGAAAGAATGTTCTGATGTAATACATGGATACGATGGCGGATGTTATTGATGTAAGGAGGAATGAGACATATTTTGATGTATCTAATTCACTGTAAAGAAAAATGGTACAGTTTTAATAAAAATGCACAGGGAAGTGACCAAATTCCCCTCGGGTCCTAAATTTCTCCCATGAAAGCAAAGTACATCCCTATGAATTAATGCAGTCTCTTCACATACAGGATCCTCTATAAAAACAGAAATTACATTTAAATCACCGAGATGGTCTCTGCCTGATCATAATGTGTGCCATGAATGACTTTTTTATTAATGAATGAATGAGTTACACCATTTGGGCTTTAAAAAGGGGGAGGAGATGGAAAGAAACTCTGGGTTTACCAAATTAAACCTGCTCCCGACTAAGTTAGGTTCACAGAGTAAGATACTATGCCTACTGACTCCGAGTTACCTATCTTTAAGAAACGGGCTTGAGTTTATAAGTGCTTTCTCGGGTTTGACATACCTAGCAGTATGAAACGGAAAAACCCGAGTTTCCCTCATTTCAGGGTTTATATGCTCAGAGTTTTCATTAAACCTCCTTTCTGATTAGGGCCCCAGGTCTTTTCTGAGGTGCCCGATTAAAAATGCTCAGAATAATAAAAAGATCACATCACAATGCTTGTATGTCTTAACCAGAAGAGAATATTATCTTGAGTGTTACAGACTAGGGCTGCACGATATTGGGAAAATATGCGATATGCGATAACGTTTTTGAATATTGCGATAACGATATTTCTTGCGATATAACATTCCCCCAGAGAAATGCTATTTTGTTTATAATTTATATAAGTAATAATCATACTAAAATAAACAGGTAATAGATATTCCTCTAATCTAATTAAATCTAATACAGGCTACAAAAAACTGTCAAAGAAGGTGCAAACATTTAGACTTTAAAACACTATGAATGACTGAAAACCTTGGCTGATATTATAATTTCTGGTTTGCTGTTAACAAAGATCTGCAAACACAAAATGCATTAGTCTCAAACATTACTTTTTATTCACATGTAACCATACAATCATCAAGAGAATCTTTTAACCAAAATATTTCCTTGCCTTGCCTGTTTCTTTCAAATAAAATATTAAAATATTAAAGAAAAATTAAATAAAAAATACTATTAAACGAAGTGTACAGGCCTTAAATAAATTGGTATGTAGTGGAAATACTAACATCTTGTCAACATCCACATAAATAAAATAATAAAGTATTAACATGTAAACATTAAGTAATAACATGTAAACCTGTTATGTTATAGCACAATGCAATGTCAAATGTGCAAAGTTTTAATGTGAAAGCTATTTTATTCCAGGTTTTTTGCCAGGAAAACTAGCATATTGACCTTCGTAGGTTTTAAACATGTGCGTTGGCATGTCACAACATTTCCTGATGTACTAAAAAGTCTCTCTGAACTGTCTACATGCAACTATATTTATATTTATGCATTTAGCAGACGCTTTTATCCAAAGCGACTTACATTGCATTCAGGTTAAAAAAAAATGTCAGTATGTGTGTTCCCTGGGACACTTTACTAACTATACAAACAACTACCGTTTTTTTCCGTTTTAATTTTATTATTGCAAATATAAACACTCACCGATGGCCAGATGCAAGCGGTGTCCAAAGCATTGTAGTCTGACCCAATTATTAAGTTCGGTAGCTTTCACCACATTAGCGCCGTTGTCGGTTGTAATGGACACTTGATTTTCCTCTTTTAAGTTCCAGCTGGCTAAAACATCCCGCAGCCCATGGGCTATGTTTTCACTGGTGTGGGATTCGGGGAAATACACAACACCCAGACAGCGTGTTTTTAATTCAAAGTCTTGAGTAAGAAAGTGAACGGTGTAGCTCATGTAGGGCTCAGTGGTACGACTGGACCACAGGTCAGTGGTGCTAGCGTAGAAATCCAATTGGCGCAGCTCGGAGCTCACTGTCTTCACACAGGTGTCGTACATCTGTGGAATTGCGACATGAGAAAAATAATTTCTCGATGGCAGCTGATATCTTCGGTCTAATTTGTTAATTAGACCCACAAAGCCTTCTTTGCTCACAGTGTTAACAGGCATCATGTCTTTAGCTAAAAAGCGTGTGACAGCATCCGTTAATTCCTTGTGGCGTTTCGACGTTTTCCCGTAAGACGTTGAATTTGTAAAACTTTGATCGATGGTTGTCTGTACGGCTCCCTTATTGTTACTTGGCTTTTCGTTAGCAGTTTTGGTGGATATTGCCTTACACTTTCGAAAGTCTTCAAATAGCTCCCTGTGGTTGTGTTCCAGATGACTGTGGAGATTAGTTGTATTTCCTCTCGACGTAACCACAGTTTTTCGGCACGACTTACACAGTACCTGCATTTGTGACACGTCTTCTCTCTTGAAGCCAAAATACTGCCATATTTCAGACGTGCATTTCTTTTTAGGCACAAGTTCTTCGCTGATGTCATTTTCCTCGCTTGTATCTAACCTTACTCCTGCCATATTTATTTTCCACTCTATGCTCTGAGCCGCTAGGTTCACCTTTCGACCCTCTAGCCAATAGCATATAGCACCTTAACTACTTGGAGGCGGGTATAAAGATAGTAAAGCGGCAAGCCCCATCTGATTGGTCAAATTTGGACAACCTACGCATGCAACACACAAATGCTTGGCACAATAAATTACACTTATCGCAACTCTCTGCGATACGTATATCGCATATACTATTATCGCGAGAACGATAATTTTTCGATATATCGTGCAGCCCTATTACAGACCCTCAAAAAATACAAAAAACCTCAAAGTTTGATGATCTTTTCAGCTGACTTTAATGTCAAGACTGGTGTCAATTAGCCTTGTTGTGCAAGCAATGTCGAGCTTGTGCAGAGGCTGCAGTTTTTGTCAGAGGGGAATTGGAATCCCCTGGCTGGGCCTGGGTTCCCCAAAAAAAATTTTCTACATTGGAGTTTTGGGTTCCTCGCCACCATTTGCATACTGTTTTGGACTTTTTGTCTGACCGGTGAGCTGCTTAATAATTCAAATTTTAAAGTTCGACTTAAAGGCGGGGCTCCGATTTCCAAATACGCTTGTTTAGGCAAAGTCGGGGAAAGTATCAAAACAACCTAGTAGCCAATCAGCAGTAAGGTGCACAGTGCACAGGATGGACATTAGTCCAGCCGAGCACTGACGAAAGCAAAAGATGAGGGTAGGGGTGTGTCTGTTTTGGTGATTTGAACATCACCAATGGCTATGAGAAATCGGAAACCCCGCCTTTAACTTATTTATTATTACAAATAGGATTTTATAGTCTGTTTGATATTTGACCTGTGTTTCTCCTTTATCTTAAATGTGTGCTTCTCTGTGATAACCACTGTGCGTGTGCGCGTCCGTGTGTGTTAGTATGTTTGCATTTTTTGTGTCTGGAGTTGAGTCTGTGCTTTGTATGTGGGTGTGTTTGAACCTGTGTGTGTGTGTCTGTCTTGTGTTATCACCATTATTTGTTTTTACTTGTATAACTTTAAAAGTTTTGCCTATAGTCAATGTCTTGTTTAAAGCTGCTTTGTGACAATGAAAACTGTATTTTTGGTGAAGTATCACTTTAATCAACACGGTGTAGTCGACTCACCCTGCATCCTAATTTGCATACTAATGTTACCTGTCCGAAATAGAAAAAAAATATTAGTATGGCTCAAACCGTAGTATGTTATCTAAATATCTAACTAAGAATTAATAATTGATCTGCGTGTATACTGCTTTGCTATACACCAAAACATATACTATTTCATAACAAAAATAACGCATACTTTCAGAGCATATTAAAATTAGTCAAAATGGGACACAACATGAGTTACACGGCTGCAGAATGTGCTTTTAAAGTTACACTTCATGTTAATGCATTCAAGTTACTAAAATAGGATAAACAATTAAACAAATTTGGTTAACTTTAGAGAACAACCTTGTCATTATAAACCACAACAACAGATTGCTTGAAGAGGTGTTTAGAGATATATAAAACGTAAAAACATACGAGCATGGCTCAGTCTCAACCCGTAACCGTAAACATAACCTGAAAACATGACATATTGTCGAGCTATTACCTCAAATATTGTAGGGCAAAAACAGTCCGCTTTTCTTAGCGCAGCTTCTCTGTTGTTGCTGATATTAACGTGAACAAAGTGATAGTGCCGCACACTCTTCCGTCGACATGATATTACCGTAATGATACTTATACACGCGCACTCTCACTTGTCCACAGTCAATTCCTATTCTAAATGTATTTATACAAAAGTGCTGTACAGAAAGATCACACATTTGGCAAAAAAGTAATACTTGGTTAGCTGAATAAAACCCTTCGTTTACACCATTTAGTATGACATAGTTCAAAGCGTTTATTGTAAAATGCACAGTGAGAAAAACAATCGAAATGAAACACACATAAATGACTGAAAAACCCTTTTAAGAGACTTACTTCTTGAGCGAATCCATACGCGCGCTTTAAACATCCACATCAAGACCTCATCTACAGGTCTCTTCTGATGTGCCTGATTAAAAATGCTCAGAATAATAAAACAATCACATCAGAACGCTTGTATGTCTACAGTATACACCAGGAAGGGATCTCACCGCGTCTATAACAATCAAACACATTTTCTATGATTTTGAAATAAGTGTAACACACACCACAGTGTTACAGAATCTCTAGTCTCGCGCTGCTGCCTCTATCTTTGGCCGGGCCCAAGAGGCCATATGACTGAAAGGTAAAACAACCAATCACGTTTCGTTTCGCGTCGTCTTTAGAGGCATGGAAATGTCCCCGCAGTAACAGACCGGTGTACATTCACGAACGTGTGAAAAGTTAACAGGAACAAAATGATTATTTGTTTAAGCCATGAACCTCACATACTTTTATGAATCACGCGTTAAGTCGATCGTGATGAATTCTTATAGCACCCGTTGTAAACACGGCAGCTTACTTAGATCTAGGATTCGTTTCCAGGCGGACCGTAGAAGGAGCCTTGGGTAGATGTATGGCTTATTATATTTATAAGCGCATTGACTTTTTAAATATGAAATAAAAAAAAGATTGTAATCGTCACAGTATTCATAAACTTTGAAAAAATTTTTTTACTCGAGGCCGACATTTTTGGGATCAAAATTCGTGACGTAAAATCCCTGCTAGCATTTTGCCGACCTCATGCCGTCAGTGCTCTGTAACTAGTTGCAGAAAAATAAAACGAATACCATCATGATCGTGTTCCAAAGTATGCCGTCATTGGAGCGAAGTGCTTTCATTTCGCTGGAGGTAACGTAAACAAATAACGTTTGTTAACGAGGGGTGAACGCAGACAAAATTTTTAGAATGTATGGTAAAGGGTCTGGTATCCCTCCCGCATCAAATTATCTGCATTAATAACAAAGAATGGCAAAGATGTAGATGTCATGTTAATGCACGAACCTTGTAACAGTACTCTGCTTATGACTTTGTGCTGTTGTGAACTGAAGAATGCGCTCGCTAAATAACGCAGCATGTCGCCGTTTTATTAAAATACTTTTAAAGGGGACTAAAAGCGATCTCGAATTCTTGTACAGATTACATAATTACTCACAATAGTTTAGGAGGGCTAGGCTAGAACTTTAAATGGGCCTAGCAATGAGGCTGAGACTAGACTGTAGACCCTCTAAAAAACACAAAACCTCAAAATTTGATGATCCTTCAGCTGACTTTACTGTTTAATAATAACACATAGAGCTTAAGAAACGACAACAGAAACATCAAGAATATGAAACATAAATAGAGAAAATTAATAAAGTATTTGCATAATAAATAAAATCAACTTCATCTCATCATTAAAACACACTTTTAGGATGATCTCCAGAGACACTGAACATGAAATCACCTCGGACATCATTCACACTGAATCTGAGGGGAACACAAGACATTGACCTGCATATCAGAAGTGATCGTGTCTGTGTACTGTACAAAAGGTTTGAGAGATTTCATTGTGTGTTTTTGGCAACTCACCAATATAAATTCAAAGAGGTCTGGGAAAAGCTTTTTATAGCCATTACTGTAAATTTAATTTAAAACATTGATCTCATTTGTGTATTTATAATTGTACACATTTTTACTGGTCTTGATACCACGCATAGCAGCTAAAAACACTTATTGCTCTACTGAAGAAACATCTTGATGAGTAAGATAGCAGCAAATCTACAATTTTTAGTGTAAACTCTTTCCACAATGATGTTCATTGACGCTCTCCAGTGTGAGTTCTCATGTGATCCTTAAATGTTGTTTTGCGTTTGAAACCTTTTCCACACTGAGGACACGTGTACGGCCGCACTTCAGTGTGAATTCTCATGTGCCTCTGAAGCGTTGATTTGAGGTTGAAACTCTTTTCACACTGAAGACACGTGTATGGTCGCTGTCCAGTGTGAATTCTAATGTGCACCTCAAGTGTTGATCTCTGTATGAAACACTTTCCACATTGAGAGCAGGTGAAAGGTTCGTCTGCTTCTGTATTTGAACAAAACGGTTAAAATACTAATTAGGACAGATAATATGCAAATTGAGAGGCAGGGTTTACGGTTAAAGAACAACAGATTTTCAACTAAAATAGAGAAAACAGTAGGACAAATTTGGCTACCTTTAGCGAATAACCTCGTCATTATAAATCACATCTACAGATGACTTGAAGAGGTCTTTCAAGATAGATATAACTGAAAAACATAAGACCATAATTCAGTCTGAACCCTAACAGTTAAAATAACCCGAAATCATGACATTTTGTTCTGATATTATCTCAGACACTGCAGGGAAAAGATATCCGCGTTGATGTTAACGCAGCTTCTCTGTTGTTGCTGATATTACCTTAAACACAATGAATATGCCGGCAAACTTCGAAGGCATGCTATTACCGTAATTATTGTTGTACACAAGCACTCCCCTCACAAAAATATCCTGTGGTATCCCAAGAGATAAAACATCAAATGTACGACAAAGCTTGTGTGGTAATTGTTTGGTATTCTGTGTTTATTGGACGCTTTACCACAGAATTGTCTGTTACAGTATGTTATAGTCCTGTAATATTCTTGTGGTACTTTGTGGTATCACTTTCATATTTCTACAGTAATATCACTTAAAATATGATTTATCTGTTGTAATTTTGAAGTATGCTGTGGTATTAATTTTGTGGTATTTTTAGAAGTTAATACGGGGATGGCATTTATGCAGGAAGCGTGGCATTCTATGCGATTACACAAACATACAAGTCAGGTTAATCTTAAAATATTAAATTAACAAGTATATGTACATTTATGCAGTAAAATATGCAGGATTTTTTATAATAAAACCAGCTTTCAAATAAGACACACAATATTACACATATTATACAAGTTTATTTCATGTAAGTAGGCTACCACTATACCACAAAGCTTAATGCACGATCTGTATCCTTCTAATATCATTCTAAGCCGCTGAGAGGTAGCAGGGGTAATCATCCTTGACGCGTTCTTTGCTTTTAAAGTCCACATTTATTGACATGACGAACATCCAATATTTAACGAAACTGATGAAGACATTTAAGACAAAAAAACAAAACGATACGATCAACAGAAAGTGAACGTTTCCCGCTTGCTCACCCCCTCTTAACATGCACATGAAACCGGAAAAATTAAGTCAGCTAAATACACACCTGAACCCCCGTGAACAACCACAACTCGGAAATGCATTTCCAAATATACAAAATAAAAGGCAAATATGAAAGTGCATTTACAAAAACGATCCATTAAAAAACACAATTACAATAAAAACCTTACACTATATTTTTCATAGAAAATGAGCGATTGCGATGGTCAAAACCTTTGTTGCACTGTTAACAAGCAAATAAAATACAGTTCATGTACAAGAAATAAAACTTAAGCGATATAAGTTAGATAATACTGCCCAGGAAATCGGTTGTGGTGACGTCCGGTTTTCCTCAGAGCCTTTTAACAATTACTCCGTTGAAAAAATGGCAGTCGTATAGTAGTTATTTAAAGTCTCAATAATAATTTCTATCGCGTTATCTTATATATAAAATTAACGGTGCTGCGGTACTTTGGCAGTTGCAGGCCAGACAGTGGCAGGCACGTTCAAACACAAAAGAGCGCCAATAAGTTATCATTGGAAACCCTAATGACGTAGTTAACCGCATTTTATAGTAAAATCTTGTATTACTGTATAACAGAAAGTGCTGTGGTAATCCTGTCATAACGAGGTCTGTTTGGATGGGTTGTATAATACCACACAAAAAGCAACATAAATCACAGACTTTATTTTATGGTAAATTCTTGTGATATTCTACAGAAGAAGGTGCTTTGGTAATCCTGTCATAATCAGATGTTTTGTGGTATTTTTTTATTGTACCACAGAAATACCACACAAGTAATTTTTCCCTTGTCCACAGAGAATTCCAATTGAGCACATATAAAGACAAAATAAATTGACCGGTGATGTACAGAAAGCTTACACTTTGGAGAAAAATAATAGGCGTTTTATAGTATACCCAACACATTGTGTAGTAATGTCATTTAGGACACAACTCTGCCTTCATTTATTTCATTGTAACGATGTGATTTCCCATGCTTGGTTTTATACTTGTCCAAGACTAAATAAAGGTGTGTCAATTTCTAAAATACACTAGTGCCATTGTTTTGTCTCAAGAGGCACACATGAGGCAATGCCCTTCTGTAAAAAATACTTAAATGCAGTAAGGCTTGGTCCTGGTTTAAAATAATCCCTGTATAGGAAAACATTTACATTTAGTCACTTAGTAAACGCTAAAGGGATTTACATAGAGTTCAGACAGCAAAAAGCGAAATGTCATACAGTAGCAACAATACAATAGGTGCTAATACCAAGTTACTAGTTACCACTACAATATATACAATATATTTTATTTGAAGATTTATCAGATCATATTTCTGAGGGAGAATTTATACATGATCAGCACATAAAACAACTTAAAGTATTATACCCTCAAACTGTCCTTATTCATCACTTATATTAAATCTCTTCCATAAACAAAAGTATAAATTATTCTCCATGTACATATGTATATGAGATTATGAAAGTTAGTGACATGTTTACAAAATAATTGAAATAGTTTATAACATACCTCAATTCATTCAAGCTTTTTAGAGACATTATTGTGAATTTAACTCATTAAGTAATTTATGTATTTGAAATGGTAGACATTTGTACTGGTCTTGATACAACAAGTAGCAGCTAAAAACACTTACTGCTCTAATGAAGAAACATCTTGATGAGTAAATTGGGTGCAAATCAACAATTTATTGTATAAATTCTTTCCACAATGAAGGCATCTTCATGGACGCTCTTTATTGTGAAATCTAATGTGCACCCTAAGATTTGATTTCACTCTGAAACTCTTTCCACACTGAGTACAAGAATGTGGGCGCTCTTTAGTGTGAATTCTAATGTGATCCTCAAGTGTTGCCTTGCGGTTGAAACTCTTTCCACACTGAGGACACGTGTATGGTCGCTCTTCAGTATGAACTCTCATGTGCGCATCAAGCGTTGATCTCTGTGTAAAACTCTTTCCACACTGAGTACAAGTATGTGGGCGCTCTTTAGTGTGAATTCTAATGTGCTCCTCAAGAGTTGACTTGCGGTTGAAACTCTTTCCACACTGAGGACACGTGTATGGACGCTCTCCAGTGTGAATTGTCACGTGTCTCTGAAAACTAAATTTGTGTTTGAAACTCTTTCCACAGTGAGAGCAGGTGAACGGCTCGCCTGCTTCAGTTCTTTCTTTCCTTTTTGGAGAAAAAATCTTGTTGTTCTGCAAACTACTAGAAGATATTTCCAGCCTTACAACATTCCGGGTTTTCTGACCCTGATGTTTCTCCTCAACTTCATTCATGTCTTCACTGAACATCACTGTGTGGTTTAGTGGAACAGACCTAGCAAAGGAAAGAAATACCTTTATTTTCACATTAACAACTGTTAACAAAATATTTTAACAAAACACCAAAAATATTACTTAGGACAGATAATATGCAAATTGAGCCGCAGGGTCTGAGTTTTCGAGTTTAAGAACAACTGACTTTAAACTAAACTAAACTAGACTAAACTGTAGGACAAATTTGGCTAACTTTAGCGAATAACCTCTTCATTATGAATCACATCTACAGATGACTTGAAGAGGTCTTTCAAGATAGATATAACTGAAAAACATAAGACCATGATTCAGGCTGAACCTTAACCGTTAAAATAACATCATAACATCACATTTTGTTCTGATATTACCTCAAACATACAGGGAAAACACCCGCGTTGTTAGCGCAGCTTCTCTGTTGTTGCTCATATTACCGTAAACACAGTGAATGTGTCGCTGCATATTCCGTTGACATGATATTACCGTAATGATACGTATATACGCACACCTCACAAATATTTTTTAATGGGTTTTAATGAGGACATATTTGTCCAAACTACCCGAGTATAACAATATGTGTAACTAGTTTAAAGAAAATGTATGAAAGAAAATTAGAGCAAAATAATAAAATAGAAATAAACCTAAATAGAAATTTGCATGAAGTTTAAAAGAGCAGTCCTTGTAACAGTTTCAATCTCTTGTTTGAGGTAAATATTTCAGATGTCGCCAAAACTGTACTTATTTAATCATTACCCTTTTTAAATTCATGCTAGATTATAGGGATGTGCACTAATGTTCGAATATTCGAACTGCAATTACTATTTGGAAAAAAATTATATTCGAATATTCGTATTTTTCATAAGAATAAAAGCTGCACAACAAGGTTAAGTAACCGCTAACGCTTCTTCACTTCATCTGCAAGGATTTTTTAATATGCAGAAAATATAAAAAATATTTGTAAGTGTTCCTTAATCCTTGTTCACTCAGATCGCAACCAAGTTTAAGTATTTTTTTAAATATAAGTTTATAAGTGTTATGCTCGGCTCACATTCCCATATTAAAATGTTTCAAAACTAGTGAGCCACAGAATTCGTTAACATAAAAATACCAACGTAATATTAAATGACTAATAATAATGCATTTATTTCCATAACTTGTTTGGTGCGGTTATTCTTAAATTCATATTCTTTCGTTAAAATACATTGAAGTCATGCTAATTTCAACAACTTGAAACATGAAAATTTACATTTCACTGCAACCAATGTTAATAAAGAAGACTGGCACCTTTTTCCATACCAAAAAACTGAATTTTACTTCTAAGTTCAAATAGAGTCGTCGCCTTCAAGTTCCAGCCTGTAAATAAATCTGCACGGAATCTTTTTTTGTGTGTTTTAAAACGCGCTGTGATGCCTTGGTTGCCTAAGTTGAAATAAATAAAAGTCTGTTCAAAGCAAATACTTGTGTATTTTATTTAAAACAATATCCTCATTTATGCGTTTTAATTGTACACATTTTTACCGGGCTTGATATCAAAGGTTGGAGCAAAAAACATCTTGATAAGTAAATTAACAGCAAAACTCTTTCCACCGTGAATGTATGCTCATGGACGCTCTTCAGTGTGAATCCTCATGTGCACCTCAAAATCTGATTTTAGTCTGAAACTCCTTTTTCCACAACAAGTACATGAGTATCGTCGCTCTCCAGTGTGACTTCTCACATGCGCATTAAGATTTGATTTGTGTATGAAACTCTTTCCACACTGAGAACACGTGTACGGTCGCTCTCCAGTGTGAATTTTCAGGTGCTCCTCTAGATTTGATTTCTGTCTGAATCTCTTTCCACACTCAGGACATGTGTATGGTAGCTCTCCAGTGTGAATTCTAATGTGCTTCTCAAGCGTTGATTTCTGTCTGAAACTCTTTTCACACTGAGGACATGCATATGAACGCTCTTCAGTGTGAATTTTAATGTGCACCTCAAGATTTGATTTGTGTTTGAAACTCTTTTCACACTGAGGACACGGGTATGGGCGCTCTTCAGTGTGAATTTTCATGTGATCCTCAAGATTTGATTTGCGTTTGAATCTCTTTTCACACTGAGGACACGTGAATGGGGACTCTCCAGAGTGAATTCTCATATGCGCCTTAAGATAACTTTTCTGTGTGAAACTCTTTTCACACTGAGGACATGTGTATGCTCTCTCTTCGTTGTGAATTTTTATGTGATGCTCAAGCATTGATTTGCGTTTAAATCTCTTTCCACACTGAGGACATGCATATGAACGCTCTCCAGTGTGAATTCTTATGTGCACCTCAAGATTTGATCTCTGTTTAAAACTCTTTCCACACTGAGGACACGTGTATGGACACTCTCCAGTGTGAATTCTCATGTGATCCTCAAGCGTTGATTTGCGTTTGAATCTCTTTCCACACTGAGGACATCTGAACCGGCGCTCTCCAGTGTGAATTCTAATGTGCTCCTTAAGATAATTTTTCTGTGTGAATCTCTTCTCACACTGAGGACATACGTATGGACGCTCTTCAGTGTGAATTCTCATGTGTCCCTGAAGAAGACATTTGTGTTTGAAACTCTTTCCACACTGAGAGCAGGTGAACAGCTCGGCTGCTTGAGTTCTTAGTTTCCTTTTCGGAGAGAAATTCTTGATCTTCTGCAAACCACTAGAAGACATTTCTAGCTTTACAAGATTCTGAGGCTTCTGACACTGATGTTTCTCCTCAACTTCAAACGTGGCTTCACTGAACATCAGGTATGGTGGAAAATACCTTCCCAAATAAAAAAAATTCAGATGAACAACTCTGAACAAAATATTTGAACAAAACGGTTAAAGTATTAATTAGGACAGATGATATGCAAATTCGACCTAAGAACGATTGACTTCCATCCAAAATAGACTAAACAGTATGACAAATTCGGAAAACTTTAGCGAATAACCTCGTCATTATGAATCACATCTACAGATGACTTGAAGAGGTCTTTAAAGAAAGATTCGCAGAAAAACATAAGACCATAATTCAGTCTGAACCCTTACAGTTAAAATAATCTGAAAACGTGACATTTTGTTCTGATATTACCTCAGACATTCCAGGAAAAACAGTCCTCGCTGTTAGCGCAGCTACTGTTGTTGTTTCTTGTGATGGGCCGTTCGAATCTTAAATGTGACTCGGGAAGAACGAGTCGTCTTTGGAAGTGATTCGTTCAGTCGCGCATGCGCATTGCGCAACATGCTACGGACGCTTAACAAATGCAGTCTGAGCCGGAAAGAGAATTGATTAGTTCACCTCTCGAGTCTTCGGGTTTGAGTCGTTCGTTTATCACGTGACAGCCCCGTACGCATAAGCAATGCAGTAAGAGCCGGAAAGAGAATTGATTAGTTCACCTCTCGAGTCTTCGGGTTTGAGTCGTTCGTTTATCACGTGACAGCCCCGCACGCATAACCAATGCAGTCAGAGCCGGAAAGAGAATTGATTAGTTCATTTCTCGAGTCTTCGGGTTCGAGTCGTTCGTTCTTTTGTCACGTGACGTGACAGCTTTTTGACAGAGAAATTAGTTAATTTACAACATTCCTTTCAAACTGGTGCATATGCACATTCATTTCTGGGCTCAAATTATTGCTTTTAATTTCTGTCTCGATGGTTCTTTTCCATAACACTGAATGTGGAAATAAAGATAAAAAGAGTTGGTTATGCTTTAAAAACAATAAGTCTAATCTTCATAAAATACAATAACTTGTTGAATTAATTTCCTTTGAGTTAGCCCTTTAGATTAGACTTTAGTGTTACTTACTATACTTTTGTAACATAAGACACTTTAGACATTAACACTGTGTACACACACTTGAATGTTTTTTTATTGTTTATTTTTGTTTCAGAAAAGCTTAAGCAAAGAGGATTACTATTCCAAAATAAATTAAAACAATTTAAATAAAAAATACAAGAAAATGCAAATAAACTAAAGCCACAGAGCCTTAAGAAAAACTAAAACAAAATATTGCACAACAAGCTAGGCTTTTTATAAAAAATAAAATAAATAAGTTTAAATAAATAACACACTGTGGCTATATTTTAGAACATCTTTTAAGCCATGTTTGCATTCAAAAATACAGGCTTCCGGAACTTGGATGGGCTGAGTCTGTTTCTTCTTTCCGAGATAATCTGCACAGTTTTAGAAAAAAATCTTTCAGATGGAACAGATGTGGCCACAATGCAAAGTCTTGCCTTCATGACCTCAGAAAGGGTGTTGTATACTGGTGAACAGCTCCTCCACCAGGCCAGAGGGTCTGATGTGCGGGATAAGAGGGGCTCTGCAATGTAGGCCTGCATCTCCATCATAGCATCTGACGTCTTAGAAGTGGTAGCAGAAGGCCTCAAGCTTGCTACCCTCTCGTCAAAGTCTTCCCAAAACATGGCCGCTGCACTGCCAGTCACACCAGTGCCACCTTCAGAAGTTCTATCTGAAGTATTCTCTTCCTCACTCTGAACAGCGTTCATAGCTGCTGCAGCTGCTGTAACCCTCTTTACTGTCTCTTCTGCTGCCTGCTGATTGACAAAAGCTTGCTTTTTGAACATTGGGTCCAGGCAAGTAGCATCAGCAAGCTTCTGAATGTGTTCTACTTTGCCAAACCTCTTGGTCATTTCCAACATCAGGGAATCCACTAGTTTCTTAACATGGTCAGAGCTGGAGGGATTTCTTTGATATCGGGTGACAATCCTCTGAAAACCTCTTATCATCAAAATGACTTTGGAGGCAGTCACAAACTTATGAAGATTACAAATAGTTTATAAATTAATTAACAAATCCAGTACTTCATGTACTTCTCTGTTAGGAATAAGGATACAGAAAAACATGGATCATTAAGAGAGTTTAAAATGTTTTAAAATTAATAATAATAAAAAATGTTGAACTATACTTACTTTTCTGCTCTCACTTCAGTGGTGACCTCCTCAAATGGCTTAATAATGTCCAAAATTTCTCTGGCGACAAGGTTGGCAAAGATGCATTAGTAAGTGTCAGGGTGGAGATGATTGAATCTTTGATTTCAGTAAATCTTTTCAACATGTAATATGTTGAATTCCACCTTGTGGCCACATCCTGTTTTAACCGCAACGTCTCTTGACCCATCTGTTTTTGTGTGGCCTTGAGCTTGTCTGAAGCAACTGTACTTCTATGGAAGTATTCAACTATTGTCTTGACCTTTTGCAATATTGCTTGGACCTCCTTCAATGCAGCTCTGACAATGAGGTTCAGCATATGTGCGAAACAAGGTATGTGGTCCCAGTGGAGATGGTCTTTCAGGGCTGAAACAATGTTGCTGGCATTGTCTGTAACACAAGCTACAATTTTGTCACCCACACCCCATTCATTTGTAACTCTTGCCAGCTCACTTGCCAGGTGAGCAGCAGTGTGTCTCTCCGTCAAAACAAAGCAGTCCAGAAGATAGGAGGTCATCTGAAAGTCCTCTATGAAATGACATGTCACAGTCATGTAACTTTCTGTAGTCAAAGAGGTCCAGCAGTCTGTTGTGAGACAAACAGCAGAGGCACTCTTGATTTTGTCCATTAAATTACCTCTTAACTTGTCATACAGCCTAGGCATTACAGTTTTTGACAATGTTTTTCTGCTAGGTAGACTGTATGATGGGTCCAGAAGATGTGAATTTTCCTTAAAGCCCTTGTCCTCCACTATAGAAAATGGCTGAAAGTCACAAGCAATCATTCTCACCAGAGCCTCATCAAGTTTGCTTTGTCTTAATGGATCCATTGGTCTTGTTACAAAACTGCTCAGTGAAGTTTGCTGTTGTGGCCTCCTTGGCCTAACTGTTCCTTGGATGGTGGTGGGTGCTGCTGGTGTACTGGATGCTGTAGATGTGGTCAGCATGCCAGCCAAAGCTGTTGAAGGTCCTGCTGAAAAAGTGGTGGTGGTAGAAACAGCTCCAGCTGCTGCAGGGCTATCATCTTCATTCTCTGTTCTAACGTGTGCTAACAGCACAGTAGGATGTGAGGATTTAAGGTGCCTCCTCATATTAGAAGTGCTTCCTCCTTTTGTTGAAAAACATGTTTTGCATATGTTGCATTTTGCTTCAATGGCTGAAGTTGCCACAAAATGAATCCAAACATCACTCCTTTTTCTAGTGATCATTCTCCTGAGATGTTAGAATATGTCTGAGGCTCTTCTCTGCCCTCATAGTGGGGATGGGTGTGGAATGGTCACATTGGTGACAGTCCAGAGTGACAGTTGTCCTTCAGCTGAACTTTGTGTGACCCAAGCACACTCTATTTCTAAGTAAATCACTTTAACTCTCCAGTTTTATGTCAGTTTGGTTAATAATGTTGAAGCTGACGTTATCATAACCTTAATATGTTAAACTAACATCAATCATTCAAATTCAAAATATTATTTGCTTCCACTTTATGCCACTGTGTCCTTTTTGACCAATTTTCTTATACAAATATTAAACCAATATGTCAAGTCTGCCTAGTTAAAATGGTCAAAATTGGAATAAAAACAATAAGTGCTTTGTAATTTTAGGCTTGGATTTTTTTATTATATAGCCTAGTCCTTGTGTTTGTTTATTGATGGACAAAGACAGTGAAATGACAAATCAATCAATATATTATTGTTTTATTTATATATAAAATAACACAGATCCTGAAGAAACAGTAACAAAAACTGTTAGATATTATTTTCCCCATAGATAAATAAGCCCACATATATGCAAGAATAAGTGAAGCCTATGTGTGGTTTTAAGGCTCACAGAGAGGAAAGCTGCAAGCTCAGCAGACAGCTGGCTAAACGTGGAGGTAGAGGATTTATTTAAAGCTAAACATTCTTTGTCTGACATGCTATGTTAGCTATACCTTATTTGGAATATCCAGTGTCTTATGGCACACTACATAAAGATGTTTCTTCCACATAGTTCTATACCTTATTTGGTATAACAGGTGTCATATTGTGCAGTATATAAGGATTTGTTTTCCCTGAAATAAATGAGTTCAAAAGCCGGATGCCTTTGTGTCTAGTTCTTGTGCTCCCAGATCTGCAGAAGAATTCTCTCACAACATCCAACCTATTTCTGATTTGAGTTAAGGATAATCCAGAACACAGAAAGAAATTTAGTGTTCGAAAGGAACCTGAAGTTTAACAAAAACATAGTGACAAAAATGAGCAGACCATTTTTATTTCTAGAAAAATGATAATTACACATATTTTTATAATTTTATGATAACTCCTTAAATAGAATACAACATACAAAAAATACATGTTTACTTTATAGTATTTTATACTGATACGGCAAGTGGTCACGTGACAAAAGAACGAACGACTCGAACCCGAAGACTCGAGAGGTGAACTAATCAATTCTCTTTCCGGCTTTGACTGCATTGGTTTAGCTTACGAAGCTGTCACGTGATGAACGAACGCGTCAGACCCGAAGACTTGTGTCAGATGAGGTGAGCTAATCATAGACTAAAGACCCAGGTTAACAATTAATTCATATTTTCTGTTTCTTATAACATTAACGTTTTGTATTGTTTGTAATGTAATCAATGTTTGCATAAGTAGTAGATGTGTTTGGAAAGTAACCTGTAATATTTGAATTATATTTTGCTAAAATGAACGATATGACTCGAAAAAAGATTCGTTCATTTTGCTGAACGAGACTGATATTACCGTTAACACAGTGATAGTGCCGCATATTGTTCCGCTGGCCCAATGTTACCGTAATGATAGTTATACACCCGCACTCTCAATGTTCCGCTGTCAATTTTATTTATAATGCATATATAATAAGACGAAATAAATTGACCACGGTGATGTACAAAAAGCTCACACAATGTGAAAAAAATAATACTTGTTAAACCTAACTACTTAATCAATCTTAGTTCACCAATAAAAAAAAAACGTACAAATGGACGAAAACGTCCATGTCCAAATAACTGTCTTATATTATGTATCTATTTTTCCTACTTTTACTAATTTGATGGGCATCCCGAGGCAGTGGAGAAAGGCAGAAAGAGGCTAATTATGGTAGCTGCTGTTCATTAGTTTTTATTATTTATTTTACATATTTTGCAATAAGTGAATCCCAGCAAACACAGATCCACTAACTTTAGTTTTTGGTTCCCTCTTGGTTGTTTTTCAGAACCAAAAAATGTTTTGGAACCAAATAATAACGTTCTATTTCTGCAAAGAAAACTTTCCTGGACAACAAAAAATGAACCTATCAAATAACGTTCTACGAAAAAACACGTCTTTGTTTATTAACAACTCAAATCAACAACGATTTTCGAAGAATATATATTGAACAATAAAACCTATATGTATTTACAGTACACATAAAGATGAGCTTGTGATGTATTTTGAATGTAATGTCAATAGCTTTTAAACAAACCTCTATTCATAACAGTGTTCTCGTGTACAACATACAAACCTTCTGACAAACTGAACACTACTCTTTAGATTATAACACTATTTCCTTATTGCTTGTTTAGATGATTTCTAGGATCTTGACTTTGCTTCACACTACTTAAAGTCAGTACATGTAGCTGTAATATCTAAAAAGAAAGATGCTCTGGACTTGACACCTAAAATATATGTGAAACATCATTCATTGGCTAAATTTACTGAACATATAGCTAATATGTATTCCTGAAGTCTTCAACATGATCATGTGTTGAGTTTCATCACGAGTCATCTGCTCCTTCATATCTCTCTGACCTGTTTACATGATGTGCTTGATCAGTTCATCCTGCATCTGTATTAGACACATTCTTTCAGTTTTCTTTATCATTTAAGCATTTATGACCTCACAAATATATGATTGTAATATCATTGATGGAAGGATCTCATGCAACACTTCTGAATAAACTCCAACTGATTCAAAATGCAGCAGCCAGAGCCCTCACTAGATCAAAGAAATTTGACCATATAAGCCCAATTCTGTTATCATTGCACTGGTTGCCTATTACGTTCCAAATAGACTTCAAAATCCTGCTAGTAACTTATATAGCACTGAATGATCTAGTACAGTGGTTCTCAGCCAGGGGGGCGCAGAGTTACTGCAGGTGGGGTGCGATGGTTCCCCCGAAACCACAACCTTTGGAACTTGATCACGAAAGCACAGAGGAACACGATTGCAAATTGACGGATGGCTATGTTCCGTGTCAAGCTCCACGCTTGAGCGGCCGCGCAGACTCATTGTAGGTCCTGGCCGGATGGCAACTGTAGCCACAACCTAGAATCCCGAGGGATAATACTATGAATCTTAATGGCGTATATATTCTTAAATTTTCAACCTAGTATTATTTTTATTATTATGATGTGCGTAAAGCTGCTTTGCCTTTATGGAAAAGCGCTATGTAAATAAAATTGGTTGAGTCATATTCTCAAGATTGTAAATAAACTCCTTTTCTTTTAGATTATCAAACATATATAAATACAAAGTCTGGGTAAATCTTTATAGAGACATTATTGTGAATTTAATTAAAAACAATAACCTCATTTATGTCTTGTTAATTGTACACATTTTAACTGGTCTTGATATCACCGGTTACAGCAAAAAAACATCTCGATGAGTAAATTAACAGCAAAACTCTTTCCACACTGAAGACATTCTCAGTGTGAATTCTCATGTGGACCTCACAATCTGATTTCAGTCTGAAACTCTTCCTTCCACACTGAGTACATGTGTATCACCGCCCTCCAGTGTGTCCTCTCAGGTGGTCCTCAAGCGATGATTTGTGTTTGAAACTCTTTCCACACTGAGGACACGTGTATGGACGCTCTCCAGTGTGAATTCTAATGTGCCTGTCAAGCGTTGATTTGTGTCTGAAACTCTTTTCACACTGAGGACATGTGTATGGGCGCTCTCCAGTGTGAATTCTGATGTGCTTCTCAAGATTTGATTTCTGTTTAAAACTCTTTCCACACTGAGGACACGCATATGGGCGCTCTTCACTGTGAATTTTCATGTGATCCTCAAGATTTGATTTGCGTTTGAATCTCTTTCCACACTGATTACATGTGTATGGACGCTCTTCAGTGTGAATCGTGATGTGCTCCTTAAGATTTGATTTCTGTTTAAAACTCTTTCCACACTGAGTACATATGTATGGTTGCTCTCCAGTGTGAATTCTAATGTGCACCTCGAGATTTGATTTCTGTTTAAAACTCTTTCCACACTGAGGACATGTGTACCGGCGCGCTTCAGTGTGAATTGTCATGTGATCCTCAAGCGTTGATTTGAGTTTGAAACTCTTTCCACACTGAGGACACTCGTACAGTCGCTCTTCAGTGTGAACTCTCATGTGAACACGAAGATGATATTTGTATATGAAACTCTTTCCACACTGAGAGCAGGTGAACGGCTCGCCTGCTTCTGTTCTTTGTTTCCATTTTGGAGAGGAAATCTTGTTCTTCTGCAAACTACTAGAAGACATTTCCAGCTGAGGTTTCTGACCCTGATGTTTCTCCTCAGATTCATTCATGTCTTCACTGAACATCACTGTGTGGTTTAGTGGAACAGACCTAGAAAAAGAAATAAAGAAATACTTTCATTCTTACACTATCAACTCTGAACAAAATATTTGAACAATATTAATTTGGACAGACAATATGCAAATTGGGCTGCAGGGTCCGAGTTTTCAGTTTAATTACAACTGCAGGGCTCTACATTAACGCTTGTCCGGGACAAGTGAATGTTTTGTATGGGCAAATATACCACTATTGTATAGTAAAAAAGGAAGAAAACAAAGAACTTAGAAATATTAAGACAAATTCAGGTTATCTAAAAATGATACAGACTTAATTTAGCCATCTGTATTTAACAATGTCTTTAGTTAGTTATCAGCCTATTCATAATGAACTAAACTTGCGCATTTCTGCCAGTGCTACCAAACTTTAAACCTCTCTAGAACCAGTCCTACATGCAAAAAAGTTAACATACAGCCTTAACACTAATAATAATTACTGCTTGCCTTTGTTTTATAGCAGTCACAGAGAATAGCAAACTTGACCAATCTAAATCCGAAACAATAATATTGATTATACTACAATATAATTCATATGAAATTACAGTTTTTATCTTTAGACAAGTATTTTTTGTACTGGGTCAAGTGAATGACACACTTCTCAAGCCCTGAACTGACTCTCAGCCAGCATCCCAATTGCATACTACTTGTCCTAAATAGTATTGGAAAATAACGATAGTATGGACCAACTCATAGTGGCCCGGTTTTCTCCTTTTAAACCAGAACTATGCCTGGGATCAGCCTTAGGTCTGTCTGTGAAACCAGACACAAGCTGCATAACGTCCTTTTAAAGTTACACTTCATAGTTTTAATGCATTCAAGTAACTAAACTAGAATAAACAGTAAGACAAATTTGGCTAACATTAGCGAATAACCTTGTCATTATGAATCACATCTACAGATGACTTGAAGAGGTCTTTCAAGATAGATATAACCGTAAAACATAAGACCATGATTCAGGCTGAAACCGAACTGTTAAAATAACATGAAAACGTGACATTTTGTTCTGATATTACCTCAGAAACGGAAGGAGGGAAAAGTCCACTTTTGTTAGCGCAGCTTCTCTGTTGTTGCTGATATTATCGTAAACACAGTAATAGTGCCGCACACGCTTCCGCTGATATGATATTACCGTAATGGTGTTCATACACGCGCACTCTCACTTGTCCACAGTTAATTCCAATTCTAAATTTATTAATAAACAGTGTTGGGCAAATTACCTCCAAAATGTAATAAATTACATAGGCTACTAGTTACTGTCTTTTAAAAGTAATTAGTTAAATTACAATATTTCTGTCTTTGAATTTTACTGCGTTACACCACTTTGCGTTACTTTTTAGTTACTTTGATCAAATTAACCACAAAAGTACAAATACCCTACTGAAAAAAAACACCACTGGAAACCATTTGGTTTTATTAAATATCTTTTTGTAGTGTGTTTTGGGCATTATTTGAGTATGGTTTAATGCTCTCGTCAACAAAACCCAACACATACCCTACCAGTGGAGACTTTTGTTTCCATAACATCACAAAATTGATTACACTCCCATCATCAATCCAGTAAAATGTATGTGATGGTCTCGATCGCCTTTTCAGCAGCGAATGCTTTCTAAAATGCTAAAATATTGTTTATTGCTGTTCGTTGTACATCCAGTGAAGGGCGATGTGTTAATGCAGAATGACTGTGCTTATCAATGTCACTTTCTAATCGGATATCAGATCACAGCGCAGGTTGGGTAGGACAAATACCGCATCAACAAATCGGCAAATACCTGTAGTTTACAACTGTATGTCTCTCGAGTGATGAGAGTCATATGGCTCCGAAATATAGTCACATAGAAGACTCATGGCACAATTTATCAAACAATGACTGTCAAAATTGGAAAAGTAGATAAGGGCCATCTGGTGAATTATGGTTGATGTAGAGCCTCGCAACATATAGCCAAATGACAAGGTAAAACGCAGAACCTCTTTCTACTTACTTTCGTTTCTATTCTTTTGTATAATACGTTGCTTTCATTTCAACCATCAGATTTCAGTAACATGCAATAGTATTACAATCATATTATTTTAATCACAGATTAGTTTTTTTTCTGGGAATGGGATGTGTTGATAATTATAAAAAAGAATTTAAGGGGGAAAATACATTGTTATAACGCGCGTTCCTTAGATTGTTACAGAGATACCATTACCCAAATCTTATTAGTAAGGAATTATACTGTGTTACAGCAAAAACTAATATGATACTGTAATAATGTTACTTTTGTAATGTGTTACTCCCAACACGGTTTGAAACTATGCTGCAGAAGTAGGAATATAGACTACTCTAAATAGGAAAATTGGATAGACCTGCACACTTCCATCCTATCGCATGATAAACGCACTCTTAAGTGGCCAAGATCGCAAGTGTGGGTATTTGGACAAAGCCAATGTCTAGAAGAGAGAGAGAGATATTTAATTCTAAAAAGTTAGACTTTTCAGAATGTACTTCTGCATGTGATCGGTCCTCTTTTGACTGCTAGGCCGTATTTCCCTTTTTATATATAAGATATGTTTTACCTCTTAATCTGTTTCCATTATGAGCTGTTGGTGAGAAGTATGCCACACAGGTTTTTTCCATTCTTGCATCACTTAATCTGTGATCGATCCCGTGTTCTGTTTAAGAATGCCGTGAACATGCACTCATCCCAACTATCTAAACCTGGCTTGACCTTGCTCCGCGTTCTCATCCTGGCTCAGCAAACATGCAACAGACTAAGCCGGGATGCACTTATTAAGCTATGTCAAGCTGCCCTTGACTTTTTAATTGTATTTTTGTGCAATACCCCCCAGTTCTCGAAGTCTTTGTCGACACCTCATAGTTTGATGATTGTCATATCTACGGACTCCTGCTGACTTTACTGTATAATAACACATAGAGCTCAACATAAGACAGCATACACCACAATAATATGAAACATAAAGAAAATTTAAATTCTTCTTTTCGTTCATTTTTTTATTCATTAAATGACTTGCGTCTTTAAATGAGTTAAAAGTTTGTCACAATCATTCTGTTTAGCCGCAGGTCCATGCGATACTAGTAACTTCCATGAACTATTTAGAGCCTCCATGAACCAATGCGATCCACTTCAGAAAACATGTGTTACTGTCTGGTGGCGTGTGGTTTAGTTGTATGATTGATGTATGCACTTTTTGAGTTTCTAGTACAGACATTCAACACAATGACAATACAATATAAAGTGATCAAAGAAGAGCGGCTCAAGACAGAAAAACAAACAAAAACGACATAAGTATTAGAGAGCTCCAAACCGAGGAAGCCATCCGCGGCGCCATCTTCGATACTGCCATCCACCACTATTACCAAGCTGGGAAGAGCAAGGATATTATTTAGTATAACTTTGACCTTCTTCTTTAAGTGCACCACAGTCGAATACACCTGGTGAGTAAAATACAGGCTAATTTTAGTTATCCAATGAAGTGTTTCTTTAAAAGCAAATACACATTTATGGTGAAGACATGTTCATGGACGCTCTCTGGTGTGAATTTTCTTGTGCGCCTTAAGACGTGTTTTCTGTTTGAAACTCTTTCCACACTGAGGACATGTGTATGGACGCTCTCCAGTGTGAACTCTGATGTGGACATCAAGATGATTTTTCTGTCTGAAATTCTTTCCACACTGAGTACAAGTGTATCGGCGCTCTCCAGTGTGAATTCTCATGTGGACCTTAATCGTTGGTTTCTGTTTGAAACTCTTTCCACACTGAGGACATGTGTATGGACGCTCTCCAGTGTGAACTCTGATGTGGACATCAAGATGATTTTTCTGTCTGAAATTCTTTCCACACTGAGTACAAGTGTATCGGCGCTCTCCAGTGTGAATTCTCATGTGGACCTTAATCGTTGGTTTCTGTCTGAATCTCTTTCCACACTGAGGACATTCGTATGGACGCTCTTCACTGTGAATTCTCCTGTGGACTTCAAGCGTTGATCTCTCTTTAAAACTCTTTCCACACTGAAGACATGGGTATGGGCGCTCTTCACTGTGAATCATCATGTGCCTCTCAAGTGTGGATTTCTCTCTGAAACTCTTTCCACACTGAGGACATGTGCATGTTTGCTCTTCAGTGTGAATTCTAATGTGCACCTTTAGATGATTTTGCTGTCTGAAGCTCTTTCCACAATGAACACATGAGTATGGTCGCTCTCCAGTGTGAATTCTTATGTGCTCCCCAAGATAATTTTTCTGTGTGAAACTCTTTCCACACTGAGGACATACGTATCTGCGCTCTTCAGTGTGAGTTCTAATGTGGTTCTCAAGGGTGGATCTCTGTTTAAAACTCTTTTCACACTGAGTACATGCGTATGGACGCTCTCCAGTGTGAGTTCTAATGTGCTCTTCAAGCGTTGATCTCTGTTTAAAACTCTTTTCACACTGAGTACACGCGTATGGACACTCTCCAGTGTGAATTCTAATGTGCCCCTCAAGTGTTGATTTGTATTTGAAACTCTTTCCACAGTGAGAGCAGGTGAACGGCTCGCCTGATTCTGTTCTTTGTTTCATTATTGGAGAGAAAATCTTGTTCTTCTGCAAACTACTAGAAGATATTTCCAGCTTTACAGGATTCTGAAGCTTCTGACACTGATGTTTCTCCTCAACTTCATTCATGGCTTCACTGACCATCACTGTGTGGTATGGTGGAACAGACCTTCCAAAAGAAATAAAAACATTCATTTTCACAATATTTAAACAAAAATATTTGAACAAATAGTTGAAGTAGGCTATTATTTAGGACAGATAATATGTAAATTGAGGTTTCGGGTTTAAGAACAATGATGTAAGTTTACTCAACTCTGAGTAGTCTGACTCTCACCCTGCATGCCAATTTGCATACTACCTGTGCTAAATAGTATTGGGCATAAAGATAGTAGGCTATGCCCCAAATCATAGTATGTTTAAATAATTGAGTTAGAAATAATTGATCTGCGTGTATATTGCTTTGCTGCACACTATATATATATATATATATATATATATATATAAGTATATATATATATATATATACTTTTCCATAACAAAAATAACGCAAACTTTTAGGGCATATTAAAACTAGTCAAAATGGCACAAAACACGAGCTGCACGGCTGCAGAACGTGCTTTAAAAGTTACACTTCATAAATAGTGTCAATGCATTCAAGTAAATAAAATAGGCTAAGCAGTAAGAATAATTTGGCTAACATTAGCGAATAACCTCTTCATTATGAATCACATCTACAGATGACTTGAAGGGGTCTTTAAAGATAGAAATAACTGAAAAACATAAGACCATGATTCAGGCTGATCCCTAACAGTTAAAATAACATGAAAACATATAATTTTGTTCTGATATTACCTCAGACACTGCAGGGGAAAAGTCTGCGTTTGTTAGCGCAGCTTCTGCTGTTGTTGCTGATATTACCGTAAACAAATTGATAGTACCGCACATTCTTCCATCGACATGATATTACCGTAGAGATAGTTATACACGCGCACTTTCACTTGTCCACAGTCAATTCCAATTCTAAATGTATTTATAGAGCACATACTAAAGACAAAATAAATGTACAACAGTGCTCTACGAAAAGTGCATACATTGGGCAAAAAATAAAAACAAAACAGTACAGTTTCAATTCTTTCTATGCTGTCCACAGTGAATGCCAAGATGAGTGCAAAATGTAATAATAAAGTAAAATAACACAGACAGGCACTTACGTACATACGTACAGACAAACATAATAAATTAAACTATGCTGCAGAAGTAGGAATATAGACTCCACCAAAGCAGGTAAATGGGATAGACTTGCACTTTTCCTTCCTGTCGCATGGTACATGCACTCTGAAGTGGCCAAGACCGCAGGTGTGGGTATTTGGACAAAGCCCATATCGCAGTGTCAACACTGGTCCAGAAGCACTTTCTGTTCTGATCTTACTATTATTATTTTAATTTTCATATATACAGTATATGCGGCACAGAACCCGGGGACCTGAATGGAATTGAGTATAGAGCATTGAGTTAAGTGTCACCACACATTCAAAGATTAATGATGTCACTACAAATGATCTGAAGGGCATTGCACAAAACCAAGATCAGTGATTAAACTGGAATGTTCCAGTTGTCCTGGATGAATTTAGCCTTGTTTCAATTGCATGAAAGCAGGCTAAATTGAGTTTCTATGGAGATTTATTCTTTGCAGGTAGACTGCTCCAGAGCATGCTAACAACCGGTTAAAATGAATCCTAGTGATTTATCTCTCTGTTCCGCTGTCAATCTTACTAGAAATGTATGTGTTTTTCAGTCACTCCATGGTGTTATGTAAATATGTTGCATCATTAAAATAATAGTTATGACGTTACATTTATCGTTTGCCTCCTGTTATTTTACTGTGATTACGAAGAGTTCTGTTCACATTGCTGTCAGAGGTTTGATGAAACATATCTTTGTTGTAGAGAGTATAAAAATGACTGATGACGTAGCAAAGGCAGTTTCATTTTAGTATGTGATGAGTTCCAGAAACTGGCTCCCGGTTGGGGGAGGACACAATCAGCATCATTAATACAAAAAAAGACAAAAATATCACATCTCTGCAAGGGCACACTCATGCAGGATGCTATTTTCCGTACACGTGAACAAGAATAACAAAAATTAAACAATATTACAACACAGTCACAACAAAAACAACAGGTTGACAATTATAATCTATGCTGTGATGTAATGCTCCTTCGCACGAAGGCTTGCTAAAAGTAAATGAAACACAGGTACCTTTTAAAAAAGCGGAAGGCGCCACATGCAAAATGATTGTTGCCTGCACAGTGCTGCATAGCATTGCCAGCCTAAGAAAAGAAAGGGCTCCCAGAGTTGTATTGGGCATTTGACTGCATCACTGATTCTGAAGAATGCCGTGAACGTGCACTCATGCCAAATTTCTACACCTGGCTTGACCTTGCTCCGCGTTCTCATCCTGACTCAACAAACTTGCAACATACTAAGCTGGGATGCCCTTATTAAGCTATGTCAAGCTGCTCCTTTTCTGTTATCCTGGCTTCCTTAATTCTACCTTTGTGCAATACCCCCCCCCCCAGTTCTAGAAAGATAGTCGATATCTTTGTTAACACCTCATAGTTTGTTGATTGTCATATAATGACTTTACTGTATAATAACATATAGAGTTCAATAGAAGACAGAAAACATCTCAAGAATATGAAACTTAAAGAGAATTCAAATGAATTCCTTTAAATGAATTTAAAGGACTTGTATCTTTACATTTACATTTTACTCATTTTTTACTCATCAACTCATCTTTAAATGAGTTAAAAGTTCATCACAATCGTTCTGTGTAGCCACAGCTCAAAGCGTTACTTGTACCTTCCGAGAACTATTGAGGGTCGTCATAAACCGCCATTGCTGTGAAAAAAATGTTCTATGGGAGTCAACGCAACTCTGTCTCTTAATGGCTCCGAGTCTGCCAAACTGCTGAGATAAAAACTCTGTAGGGAGATGGACAATTCTTATAATTAAGCCATTCTAACACTTGGAGAACAGAGTTAGCACAGTTTTCTGTTTATATGAGACAACCCTTTGTGTTTTGTTCTTTTCTCAAGGTGACTTTCAAGTCTTTCAAGTTCAGTTTATACAGTTGTGTTCAAAATTATTCAACCCCCACTGAAATTGATTGTTTTGGTCGGTTTGACATTGATTATGATCATTCAGTCATCCTGCTTACAATTAAATCAAAGAGGCACGTGTAGGTCAGACAAATATAACATAACATTTATAATGAAATAACCACAAATGTCTTTTCTGAGCTCACATCATTATCAGTTTTATTCAACCCCCAAGTGACATTCAATCTTAGTACTTAGTACAACATCCTTTTACAGTTATAACAGCTTTTAAACGTGAAGCATAGCTTGACACAAGTGTCTTGCAGCGATCTACGGGTATCTTCGCCCATTCATCATGGGCAAAAGCCTCCAGTTCAGTCACATTCTTAGGCTTGCGCACTGCAACTGCTTTCTTTAAGTCCGACCAGAGGTTCTCAATCGGATTTAAGACTGGTGACTGCGATGGCCACTTCAAAATGTTCCAGCCTTTAATCTGCAACCATGCTCTAGTGGACTTGGAGGTATGCTTGGGATCATTGTCCTGTTGAAAGGTCCAACGTCTTCAAGCCTCAGGTTTGTGACGGACTGCATCACATTGTCATCCAATATCTCCTGGTACTGAAGAGAATTCATGGTACCTTGCACACGCTGAAGCTTCCCAGTACCTGCAGAAGCAAAACAGCCCCAAAGCATGATTGACCCCCCGCCATGCTTCACAGTAGGCAAGGTGTTCTTTTCTTCATAGGCCTTGTTCTTCCTCCTCCAAACATAGCGTTGATCCATGGGCCCAAACAGTTCTAATTTTGTTTCATCAGTCCACAGAACACTATCCCAAAACTTCTGTGGTTTGTCCACATGACTTTTGGCATACTGCAGTCGACTCTTCTTATTCTTTGGGGACAGCAAGGGGGTGCGCCTGGGAGTTCTGGCATGGAGGCCTTCATTACGCAGGGTGCGCCGTATTGTCTGGGCAGAAACTTCAGTACCCAGATCTGACAAATCTTTTCTCAGTTCCTCAGCAGTCACACGGGGACTTTTCTCCACTCTACGCTTCAGGTAGCGCACAGCAGTCGAAGTCAGCATCTTCTTTCTGCCACGACCAGGTAGCGTTTCAACAGTCCCCTTTGCCTTGAATTTGCAAATGATGCTTCCTATGGTGTCTCTTGGTATGTTTAACATCTTTGCAATCTTCTTATAGCCATTGCCCTTCCTGTGAAGAGTAATCACCTGTTCTCTTGTCTTCCTGGACCATTCTCTTGACCTCACCATGTTTGTAACCACACCAGTAAATGTCTAGAAGGAGCTGATTATCACAGTCATTTTAAAGCTGCCTAGTTGGTGCTTATTAGGTTTTATTGCTGCTCCCTGATATCCACAGGTGTTTTCAATACCTGATTGAAAACACTTCATTGAACCTCTGTTCTTCAGAGTGGTAGTCTTAAGGGGTTGAATAATTATGTCAATGAAGAATTCACAAAAGAAACATTTACTACTGTATTACAAAACTAATTGATGTCATTTTAGTTGCATATGGTTCTTTAAGAAGTCCTTGTAGGATTTCATTCTGAATACAATTACAAATGTACACTAAATTCCCTAAAACCATTTACAGCATTGGGGGTTGAATAATTTTGAACACAACTGTAATTGTTGAAATTCAAGCATTTTTATTGTTACAAAACCCGATCGATCCACTTCAAAAGACATGTGTTACCCCCTTGAGGCGTGTGGATTAGTTTTATGATGGATGTATGTCAGTCGCGATTTCTTTAAGACTGCAAGGGAAGCTCAGCTTCCCCTATAATTGTCAAAAAATGAATGGTCAAATATATGTACTATTATGTTAACATTTTATTGACAAAAAATGCGTTAAACACGTTCATCTCGAACGAAAACAATTTCGTTCAGAATCAGCTACTTAGGTCGGCTGACTCGATTTCCTTCTCATTCATTCCCGGAGCGTACAGTGCATTACTCTGTTGAAGCCCAGCGTCCATTGACTTCTTTTTTCAGTGCTTAGAAACAAGACGGTCATTGGATAATGCTGCGATTATGTCCCGCCCACGGACGCTCAGCGTCTCTGGGATGAATGGAGGAGTGGGCTGGCCCGGACTCCGAGCGTCTGCGTGATGATTGGAGGGTCTGTCGAAAGATTGCATCTCCTTTTGATTGACAGCAATTTTGTTCTATAAAAAGTCGCTGACGCTGAAGCTATTTGATCTCAGTCCCATTGCGGATTTTTCAAGTGTAGTCGAAAGACAAACTGCTGCAACCTATTTCTAGGTACTTGCTTTCCGAAATTTCTAGCCAATTTTCATCATACATTTCACACAATTATACACCACACTCCTTGTTTCAGTTTAATGTAATTCCCACATTACCACCGTCGAGTTTAATATCTTTTTTTAGATCGTTTGTTCATTCATTCATTGTGAAATGAGCTTCCCCACTTTGAAAGACCAGCAGCCGCCACTGATGTATGAGCATTTTGAGTATTAAAAATAATGGCTGCCATCCACCAAAATTACCAAGCTGGGAAGAGCTAGGATTTCATTCAGTATTACTTTGACTGATGTGCGCTTAAAGAAGGTCAAATACATCTAGGACGCCATTCCGCTGAGTAAAATATAGACTAATTTCATTTAAATGTATCCAATGCAGTGTTCCTTTAAGAGCAAATCTACATTTAATGCTGAAAACTCTTTCTACATTGAAGGCATGTTCATGAACGCTCTCTGGTGTGAATTTTCTTGTGCGCCTCCAGACGTGTTTTCTGTTTGAAACTCTTTCCACACTGAGGACATGTGAATGGACGCTCTCCAGTGTGAACCCTCATGTGGACATTAAGATGACTGTGCTGTATGAAACTCTTTCCACACTGAGTACAAGTGTATCGGCGCTCTCCGGTGTGAATTCTCATGTGAACGTTAAACGTTGATCTCTGTCTGAAACTCTTTCCACAGTGAGTACATACATATGGACGCTCTTCACTGTGAATTCTCATGTGGACCTCAAGCGTTGATCTCTCTTTAAAACTCTTTCCACACTGAAGACATGGGTATGGGCGCTCTTCACTGTGAATCACCATGTGCCTCTCAAGTGTGGATTTCTCTCTGAAACTCTTTCCACACTGAGGACATGCATATGATTGCTCTTCAGTGTGAATTTTAATGTGCACCTTTAGATGATTTTGTTGTCTGAATCTCTTTCCACAATGAACACATGAGTATGGGCGCTCTCCAGTATGAATTCTTATGTGCTCCCCAAGATAATTTTTCTGTGTGAAACTCTTTCCACACTGAGGACAAACGTATCGGCGCTCTCCAGTGTGAATTCTTATGTGCTCCCCAAGATAATTTTTCTGCGTGAAACTCTTTCCACACTGTGGACACGTGTATGGACGCTCTCCGGTGTGAATTCTAATGTGCTCTTCAAGTGTTGATTTGTATTTGAAACTCTTTCCACAGTGAGAGCAGGTGAATGGCTCGCCTGCTTCTGTTCTTTGTTTCCTTATTGGAGAGAAAATCTTGTTCTTTTGCAAACTACAAGATGTTGTTTCCAGCTTTACAAGATTCTGAGGTTTCTGACCCTGATGTTTCTCCTCAAGTTCATTCATGGCTTCACTGAACATCACTGTGTAGTGTAGTGGAACAGACCTAGCAAAAGAAAGAAATAAAATAAAATACATTTTCACATCAACAACTCTGAACAAAATATTTGAATATAATGGTTAAAAACTATTAGTTAGAACAGACTAATTGTGCCGCAGTGTCTGAGTTTTTGGGTTTAAGAACAACTGACTTAAGTTTAATCAACTCTGAGTAGTCTGACTCTCACCCTGAATCTCAATTTGCATACTACTTGTACTTAATAGTATTGGAAAAAATGATAGTAGGCTATGGCCAATATCATAGGATAATTAAATACACAATAATATATCTGCGTGTATATTGCTTTTCTGCACACTGCACAAATACACTTTTCGATAACGAAAATAACGCAAACTTTTAGGGCATATTCAAATTAGTCAAAATGGCACAAAACACGAGCTGCACGGCTGCAGAACGTGCATTAAAAGTTACACTTCATAAAAAGTGTCAATGCATTCAAGTAAATAAAATAGGCTAAGCAGTAAGAATAATTTGGCTAACATTAGCGAATAACCTCTTCATTATGAATCACATCTACAGATGACTTGAAGGGGTCTTTAAAGATAGATATAACTGAAAAACATAAGACCATGATTCAGTCTGAACCCTTACAGTTAAAATAACATGAAAACATATAATTTTGTTCTGATATTACCTCAGACACTGCAGGGAAAAAGTCTGCGTTTGTTAGCGCAGCTTCTGCTGTTGTTGTTGATATTACCGTAAACACAGTGATAGTGACGCACAATCTTCCGTTTACATGATATTACCGTGTTGATAGTAATAAACGCGCACTATCACTTGTCCCGTCAATTCCAATTTTATTTATAAACCATAAGACACGATAATTTGAGCACAGTGCTGTGCAGAAAGTTCACACAATGGGCAAAACATATATTTACCTTTACTCTGCAGAAAGTAACATTATCATGCGAATTAGGTTTTAGCGTGAACAGTTATGTTCATATGCCCAGGAAGTCAGTGACAGAATTTCTGTAAAATATAACAGTCCAGAAGTCAACAAAGGGCTGCAAACAATAAGGGTGTGACCGAAATCTCCTACTATACCCTCATTCGCGATTTCCTACAATAGTTCACTAATGAAGTGCACTACATTAGGAGTGGGTGAAAACAAGTAAGTAATTTCAGACACTCAGTGAACTAGAAATTCTGCGGGTCCCATTTTCTGTTGAGACGCAGGAATTCATTAAGCGCGAGCATCACTATATATAGCAGCTAGCCGTGACTACATCAGTACACTCGTTATTATGATGCATCATGGGATTGAATGAGTGCACCCAATAATGTCCACAAAAGCTGTTCAAATACCCCCATTTGCGGTCTTGGCCACTTTAGAGCGCGTGCACACGACAGGAAGGAAGAGCGCAAGTGTGTCTAATGTCTTAAATATGCCATAACGCTTCGGAGCGGTATTAAGGCTAAGCATATCCCATCATGCATCATGTTCTGGACATTTTGCTCGGGTCTGTTGTTGTGGAAAGCTTTTCAGTGTATGTTATACTACTACTTTTTAAGGTTATATCTTTATTTAATCTATGTTTGGCTAACATGTATTCTTCTTTAGTTTTTTGGGTACAGCTGCTTTGATACATTACAAATAAAGCGCTATAAAAATCAACTGACTTGACTCGACTATATAATTAGATATTACATATAATTTTGTAGTAAAACGTATTGTTACATATTTTATTGGTGAAAACTCCAGAGTTTAATATTTGTAAACTGCTTTTTGTCTCATAATTAGAAACCCCACATTAATCAACGTTATATGTTTGAACTTGCTAAGTGTTCCATCGGGTTAGAAATACTATATGCTCACTTTGGACCTTCACGCCCACTAGAACACTAGGGCCAAAAACAGGAAATACGTCATGAAAGTAGTCAAGTAGTTAGGTGCAAAGACAGCATGTGGGGGTATTTGGAAGCAACCTATGAATTCAGACACCACTTAAATGGATGTCCCCTCAATTAGTCCACTATATTAGGGTAAGCCTATTTCAGACACTTCTAAGCTACTTACTTACCGAGCGAATTCACCCGTGCGCTTTAAATATCCACATCAAGACGTCATCTACAGGGCCCAGTTGCATAAACAGTTGCAGCGTTTTAACAATAAGTCTCACTGACTAGCAATTAGTTAGAACTAATCAGTCTTACTTTTCATATTTCAGTTAGCCCAACCTACCTAACTGATTTAAAGAAATTATGAGCAGTCTTGGAGAAAAACAAATGGATGACTAACTTCTAAGATTAGTCTAAGCAGTTAATGTAACCGGCCCCAGGTCTCTTATGATTAGCCAGATCAAAAATGCTCAGAATAATAAAAGGATCACATCACAATCCTCGTATATCTACAGAAGAGAGATCTCACCACATCAAACACATTTTCTATGAATTTTAAATGAGTGTAAAACAAAGTAGAGAGTTACAGACCCTTCAAAAAACAAACAACACCTCATAGTTTGATGATCCTTCAGCTGACTTTACTGTATAATAACATATAGAGCTTAAGAGATGACAACAAACACATCAAGAATATGAAACATATAGAGAAAATGCAGTTTGAAGTATTATTAGAGACATAATTGTGATTTTAATTGAAAACATTGATCCCATTTATGTCTTTGTAATTGTACTCATTTTTACTGGTCCTTATACCACAGCAACCAAAGCCCTTGCTGTTATACTGAAGAAACATCTTGATGAGTAAATTAACAGCAACTCTACAATTTATTGTGAGAACTCTTTCCACTTTGAAGGCATGTTCATTGACACTCTCTAGTGTGAATTCTCATATGCTCCTTAAGTGTTGTTTTGCGTTTGAAGCTCTTTCCACACTGAGTGCATGCATATGGTCGCTCTCCAGTGTGAATTCTCAAGTGCACCTTAAGCGTTGAATTGTGTTTGAAGCTCTTTCCACAATGAGGACACGGGTATGGACGCTCTCCAGTGTGAATTCTCATGTGATCCTTAAGCGTTGATTTCTGTACGAAACTCGTTCCGCACTGAGGACACGTGAATGGACGCTCTCCAGTGTGAATTCTAATGTGCCTCTCAAGCATTGATTTGAGGTTGAAACCTTTTTCACACTGAGGACACGGGTATGGGCGCTCTCCAGTGTGAATTCCCATGTGCTCCTTAAGTGTTGTTTTGCGTTTGAAACCTTTTCCACACTGAAGACACGGGTATGGTCGCTCTCCAGTGTGAATTCTAATGTGATCCTTAAGTGTTGATTTCTGTATGAAACTCTTTCCACACTGAGTACATGTGTATGGTCGCTCTTCAGTATGAATTCTCATGTGATCATTAAGTGTTGATTTCTGTCTGAAACTCTTTTCACACTGAGTACATGCGTGTGGACGCTCTCCAGTGTGAATTCTAATGTGCTCCTCAAGTGTTGATCTCTGTTTGAAACTCTTTCCACACTGAGGACACTCATATTGGTGCTCTTCATTGTCAGTTTTCATGTGCTCTTCAAGATGACTTTTCTGTATGAAACACTTTCCACATTGAGAGCAGCTGAAAGGTTCGTCTGCTTCTGTATTTGAACAAAATGATTAAAATACTAATTAAGACAGATAATATGCAAATTGGGACACATTTTTTAAGTGTTCGGTTTAAGAACAACTGCCTAAAATATGATAAACAGTAAGACAAAATTGGCTAACTTTAGCGAATAACAATGTCAATATAAATCACATCTACAGATTACTTGAAGAGGTCTTTAAAAACAGATATAACTGAAAAACATAAGACCATGATTTAGTCTGAACCCTTACAGTCAAAATAAACTGAAAACATCACGTTTTGCTTTGTTATTACCTCTGCTTTGTTAGCGTAGTTTCTCTGTTGTAGCTGATATTACCGTAAGCACAGTGATGGTCCCGCTGAATATTCCGTTGACATGACATTACCGTAATGACAATTATACACGCACACTCTCACTTTTCCGCAGTCAATTCAAATTCAGGTATAATTTATAAATCATAGACAATATAAATTGACCAGAGTGGTGTACAGATAATTCACATAATGTGCAAAAAACATACATCTTACCTTAATTAAATCCTTAGTTTAGCCTACATTTTTTCAAATGTCAAAGCGTTTATTGATTAAATGCACTTCAAAAACGCGCTGTCACTGCTGTCAGACTACAAGTAAATATTTCTTTTGTTTCATGTTATTGTTATTTTAACTCTTAAAAACACTATAGCCTAATTGAATTTAAACAGCAGACGGAAACGATCGTTCCTGTCAAATGCAGTTTTGCTGCGCGCGCTGTTCTGTTGAGCCAAACGCGGGAGGCGCGTGCTTTTATGTTCCCATTCATCACAATATTAAGCCTGTGTGACATGTTAAAGATAACTTTTGTTGAAAATCTGTGGCTGCCACCAATAAGTGAAAAACATATATTTTTATATTATCAACTCAAACCTAAAACATATTCTTCATAAACATTTTCAAATAATCTATTACAATTAAAAAAATATGAAATGGGATTGTGGAACTCAGTGATGTTTACAATGTAATGTAAATAGCTCATATACATACCTCTAGTCACTATGACAATGTACTCCTGTACAACATTCAACCCTGCTGTGAAACTGAACACTGTTCTTTTGGTTAAGATGCAATTTTCCTCTGGTGTCAACATGACACAACCAGAGGATCTACTAGACTTCAATTCATGTTGGAATTACTGACTAATTGTGTTTATACTAACTGTTCTGTTACCAACATTTTTCAAAATGTCCTCTTTTGTGTTCTGCAGAAAAATGTAGTGCGTAAATGATGACATCATTTTCTTTTTGAAGGTGAACAAATCCTTGAAAGAAGTGTCACTACAAAGATTATTGATGTCACGACTAAACACCTAATAGTAGCAGTAACACTGAACACCATGAGACAAACTAAATATTTAGAGACATCCTCATATGTTGTACCTGAAAGAAGACATTAGAGGGCAGTCAAATATAACAGTCTAGAACTCAACATATGATCAATGTAAATAAATGAAAGAAAGTCCAGAAGTAAATTAGTTTTAGAAAGATACTCAATGTCTTTATCAACACCTTACAGTTTGATTATAGTCATATCTACTGACCTTTCTTTTATAATAATATACAAGAGAGCTCAACAGAAGACAGCAAACAGCACAAGAATATGAAGCATAAAGAGAATTTAAATGCTTTGTTTCGTTAATTTTATATTCATTAAATGACTTGCATCTTTAAATTTGTTAAAATTTTGTCACAATCATTCTGTTTGGTTGAAGCTTCATGGCAGGGCAGGGTTAATAAAATGCTTATAACTTATGAAGAAATCAACATTATGGTATTCAATTCATATTAGTTTATTTGTTGGCTCAAGCCGAGTTGTGGGATATCAGAGTTGTCATATTCCGCCATACTTCCTGTCCGTCATATTTAATTTTATACAAAATAAAAAATGTGTTAAGATTTGCACAGAATTTGGTATATAGCATCTGAAGACAGTACTGATAAAAAATTATTAAAAGATTTTTATTGATAAAATGGTTCTCATATACAGCGTCAATGTATTCTAAGACAAGCGCAAAGGGTCATGTGGCTGTGTCTTACGAAACTTTTGTGTATCGACACTAAATTTGGAATGCATCATCACTGGCACATCTTGTGTGCCTCATACAAATGTGGTGACTGCGCCACCTAGCGGTCTAACGTTATAAGCATTTTTCTTTGTTCTAACTGCCTTTCCCTGTTTTTAAACTTGGTTTTCAAAATGTGATCATGACATGTGCAAAATATTTCCTCGGTCTGCCATTTTGGACATCACCCATTTAAAATATTGTCATAAAATGCAGTGTTTTACATACGCAATGGCAAATCTCTACGAAACTTGCTATGGTTCAACAAGGTCATGTTCTGAGAGGACCTGTGAAGTAATAGGCCACACCCATCTACTGGTTATCCAACATGTCCACAATATTTCCCTTTTGGCCGTTATTGGGCTTGACCCCGTAATTGCTACTTGCAGCTATATTTGTAATTAAACTCCTGTTTGGATTCTCTTAGTTGTGTCTCAGAGTCAGATATATCATCAAAATGTTACTGTACAATATATATCAACATATATTATCAAACAAATATACATACAAAGTCTTGGTAAAGCTTTCTAGAGACATAATTGTGATTTTACTTAAAAACAATGATCTGATTTATGTCTCTTTAATTGTACACATTTTTACTGGTCTTGATACCACGAGTAACAGCAAAAAACATCTTGATGAGTAAATTAACAGCAAATCTACAATTAATGGTGAAAACTCTTTACAGTGGAGATATGTTCATGGACAATCTCCAGTGTGAATCCTCATGTGGACCTCAAAATCTGATTTCTGTTCAAAACTCTTCCTTCCGCACTGAGTACATCTATATCGGCGCGCTCCAGTGTGACCCCTCACGTGGTCCTCAAGATTTGATTTGTGTTTGAAACTCTTTCCACACTGAGGACACGTGTATGGACGCTCTTCGGTGTGAGTTCTAATGTGCTTCTCAAGCGCTGATTTCTGTCTGAAACTCTTTCCACACTGAGTACACGTGTATGGTCGCTCTTCAGTGTGAATTCTAATGTGCACCTCAAGATTTGATCTCTGTTTAAAACTCTTTCCACACTGAGGACATGTGTAAGGGCGCTCTTCACTGTGAATTCTAACATGCTCCTCAAGATTTGATTTGCGGTTGAAACTCTTTTCACACTGAGAACAAGCGTATGGTCGCTCTCCAGTGTGGATCCTCATGTGCTCCTTAAGCGTTGAATTGTGTTTGAAACTCTTTTCACAATGAGGACACGTGTATGGACGCTCTCCAGTGTGAATTCTCATGTGATCCTTAAGCGTTGAATTGTGTTTGAAAGTCTTTTCACACTCTGGACATGTGTAAGGGCGCTCTTCATTGTGAATTTTAATGTGCTCCTCAAGCGTTGATTTGTGTTTGAATCTCTTTCCACACTGAGTACATGCGTATGGTCGCTCTCCAGTGTGAATTCTAATGTGCACCTCAAGGTTTGATCTCTGTTTAAAACTCTTTCCACACTGAGGACACTTGTACGGACGCTCTTGACTATGAATTTTCATGTGCTCCTCAAGCGTTGATTTGCGTTTGAAACTCTTCTCACACTGTGGACACGTGTATGGACGCTCTCCAGTGTGAGTTCTAATGTGCTCCTCAAATGTTGATTTCTGTTTGAAACTCTTTCCACACTGAGAGCAGGGGAACGGCTGGCCTGCTTCTGTTCGTTGTTTCCTTTTCGGAGAGAAAATCTTTTTCTTCTGCAAACTACTAGAAGACATTTCTAGCTTTACAAGATTCTCAGGATTCTGACACTGCGGTTGCTCCTCAACTTCATACGTTGCTTCACTGAACATCAGGTATGGTGGAACAGACCTTCCAAAATAAATAAAATACATTTTCACATGAACAACTTTAACATTAAACAGTTAAAATATTCATTAGGCCAGCTAATACTGTCCAGTTTTGGTAAACTCCAAGTAAGCTGAATCTCACCCTGCATCCTAATTTGCATACAATGCCTACTTGTCTTAAATAGTAGACGTTAGCGTTGGGCGATAATCTCTATAGTCAGATCGTTCTTTCGTCAGCCTGTGGATCGCCGATACATGATAGTATTGAGGGGCGGGGAAATATACGCATTTATTTATGACAAGCAGGAATTGTGGAAAATAACAGAAGCTTACGTGTCAAAAAAAATGCTCGTGTGTGACTGCAATTAGCATTCTATCAGAGTGTAAGTTAGTTCAACGCAGTTGGCAACATTGCATTCCTTTAAAGGAGAGGAAGTAAACTATTGCTGTAAGTCAATATCATTGATCCAAACGCGCCATTGATGCCCGAGTGGGCTGTTATTACTTGATTGCCAAACGGGAACAATTCGTGCGCTGGTTTTAAACCCTCACGGGCATAGCAATTTATGCAAGGAAAAGACCGAGCCACACGCATCACAAGCTCTCTTGTGCGCGGAAAACTCAAACCCAACAGATTACAAACTTTCTCTGATGCAAGGAAAAGCCTGTGCATGGAAAACTCAAAACCCGTACATTACAAACTCTCTATGGAGCGAGGAAAAGCCTAAAGGCGCAAGCATTGCAAGCTCTCTTGCATGAAGAACTGCACAATTGTAATATTAATTTGCAACATATTTTGGTCTAAGGTATCAGGTATCGCCGATATGTCCTTTCGGTTCACATTTATAGAATGATCTGCCCGCTGCTACTTGCTACGACGGTGCAAATTTTTGAAAAAAGTGTCTGAACCGATTGGTAACTTGTGTACTTTTTCGGGAGCGGGTGGTCTGACAGTAGCCCCACAGCTCGCAACATCCTTTGACATCATGCAGTAGTCGCGTGCACACAGTTCCCTGTATTAACAACTTGTCAAAGCATGTTCTGTGTAGGGCTGTAGCGTCGACGTCAAAATTTCGTCTACGTCATTTTTTTGCGTTGATGCTTTGCAGCAGCTCTCCACACACACGTGGGAGACCAAAACATGGATATGGGAATACTTCAAAATTAGTCCCAAAGGTAAAAGTGTCGTTATTTGCACTCTTTGCCAAATGGAGTTGGCATACCACGCCAGCACAACAGCAATGTTGGAGCATCGGAAACGGAAGCACCCCATTACCACTAGTGAAGGAGATAATAACAAGTAAGTATTAACGTTGCCTAAATTAATTACATGTTTGTGTAGTGTAGCTTGAGCTCTGCGCACATCGGTGGTGCTAGCTAACTATCTTAGCTCTCCTTGCAGTTTGTTCGTGCTAGGTAGCTACTGGCGTCTAGACCACTGTGTTTAGTTAACGTTAGTTATCATCTAACAGCTGGCACCCTCTTGCAACAACACCGCCTTTGAATCTCATGCTGTTACTATCATCCACCCTGTTAAAACACATGTTGTAGTTATCTATCGCCCCCCAGGGCACCTTGGACTTTTCTTGGAGGAGTTGGATGTGCTTCTGTCATCTTTTCCCGAGGACGGTACTCCTCTGGTGGTACTTGGAGACTTCAACATCCACCTGGAAAAACCACAGGCTGCTGACTTCAACAACCTGACTGCGTCGTTTGACCTCAAGCGGGTCCCAACTTCAGCGACTCATAAATCTGGTAATCAACTCGATCTTATCTACACACGCCATTGTTTCACCCATCACTCCCAGGTCACCCCGCTGCACAAGTCAGATCATTTCCTCATCACTCTTGATCTCGACTTAACTTCTCCAGACACTACACATGCTTCCTCACTGGTCACATTCCGACGCAACCTACGATCACTCTCTCCCTCCCGCTTGTCCTCTGCAGTCTCTGCCACTCTCCCACCCCCTAAACAGTCTCTCTCCTTGATGCTAACACCGCCACCCACACCCTTTGCTCCTCACTAACCTCCTGCTTGGACATCTTATGCCCTCTTCGATCTAGGCCATCTCGTGCATCTCCTTCTGCCCCCTGGTTATCTGATGTTCTCCGTGAACATCGCGCCTCTCTCAGGTCTGCTGAGAGAAAGTGGCGCAAATCAAAAGAACCTACCGACCTCTCTCTTTATCAGTCCATACTCTCTTCCTTCTCTGCGTATGTCTCCTCTGCGAAAACCCAGTCCTACCACGCTAAAATCAATGACTCTCCTCACCCTCGTACTCTCTTTAAAACCTTTTCTGCTCTTTTTTGCCCGCCTACCCCCTCACCTCCATCGGACTTAACAGGTGACAAATTTGCATCGTTCTTTGTACAGAAAACGACCACCATCAGTAATCAATTCTCTGCGCCACCACCTCTTGACCATGCCCAATCCCCAGATGCATGCTTGCTCCCCTCGTTCTCTCTCGTATCTGAAGAGGACGTTTCCAAGGTCATTTCTTCTAACCACCCGACTACCTGCCCCCTAGATCCCATCCCCACTCATCTCCTCCAGGCCATTTCCCCATCGGTTGTTCCCTCTCTGACCCACATTATCAACTCATCTCTCACCACTGGCACATTTCCTACACTCTTCAAAGAGGCCCGTATTACCCCACTACTAAAAAAACCAACTCTTAATCCTGCACTGTTAGAAAACTACAGACCGGTATCCCTCCTCCCCTTCGTTGCGAAAACTCTAGAATATGTTGTATGTAACCAGCTCTCATCCTTTCTCGTCCAGAACAACCTCCTAGACAGCAACCAGTCGGGTTTCAAGAGCGGTCATTCCACTGAAACTGCGCTGCTCTCTGTCATTGAAGCCCTGAGACTGGAAAGAGCTTCCTCTAACTCATCTGTTCTCATCCTAATGGACCTATCTGCCGCCTTTGACACTGTTAACCATCACATCCTCCTGTCCACCCTCAAGACTATGGGGGTCTCCGGAATGGTGCTACAATGGTTCAGGTCGTTCCTCTCGGGTAGGTCCTTTAGAGTATCTTGGAGAGGTGAGGTGTCTGAGTCCCAACATCTCGACACAGGTGTGCCTCAGGGTTCAGTGCTTGGTCCGTTGCTATTCTCTGTATACATGTCATCCCTAGGCTCTGTCATCCGGAAACATGGCTTTTCCTATCACTGCTATGCGGATGATACACAACTCTACCTGTCTTTTCGCCCTGATGATCCGTCTGTCTCTGCACCCATCTCAGCTTGCCTAGCCGACATCTCGCTCTGGATGAATGACCATCACCTGCAGCTGAACCTTTTAAAAACAGAACTGCTTGCAATCCCGGCCGATACGAAGACTCATCACAGCCTCTCCATTCAACTGGGCTCATCAACCATCACATCTTCCAGAAAGGCAAGAAACCTGGGAGTGGTGATCGATGAACAGCTCAACTTCACAGATCAAGTTGCCAGCACCGCCCGGTCCTGTAGATTCATTCTCTACAATATTAGGAAAATTAGACCCTTCCTATCAGAGCATGCTACGCAAGTCCTAGTACAGGCTCTGGTCCTGTCTAGACTGGACTACTGCAATGCGCTACTTGGTGGACTTCCAGCTTGCACAACCAAACCTCTACAGATGATCCAGAATGCTGCGGCAAGAGTTATCTTTAATGAACCGAAGAGAGCACATGTCACTCCTCTATTCATTAAGCTACATTGGCTCCCTTTAGTTGCTCGAATCAAATTTAAGACTCTGCTCCTGGCCTACAAGACCACCACTGGTTCGGCACCACCTTATCTTCCCTCGCTACTCCAGACATACGTACCCGCCAGATGCCTACGCTCTGCAAACGAACGGCGTCTTGTGGTACCATCCCAAAAAGGTAAAAAATCTCTCTCGCGCACCTTCTCCGGATCTGTTCCACCTATGTGGAACGATCTACCTGCTGCCACAAGATCTGCAGATTCTGTAGCAATCTTTAAGAAACGTCTGAAAACGCATCTCTTCCGTCTACATCTGACTGATCTGTTCTGACTCTATTTTCTTCTCTACTCTTTATTAAAAAAAAAAAGAAAAAAAAAATGAATGAATGAATGAATGAATGGTTCTGTAAACTGTGTTAGGTTATACGAGACCCAATCCTCTTTTTTTTCGATTGCACTTATGCTTTTGTTGTACTTATGCTGTCCCAATTGCTTCCATTGCCTACCCCAAATGTAAGTCGCTTTGGATAAAAGCGTCTGCTAAATGACTAAATGTAAATGTAAATGTAAATCTAATGTTGGCGTGAATGGAAGCTAACTTACGACTGCAGAACACCGCTATCTATAGTAGCTGACGTAACATGAACGTTAGCTAACGTGAACGTTTGAATGTTAGCTACTAACCTAGCACGAACAAACTGCACAGAGAGCTAAGATATGTTGGTTAATTGGTTAGCCTAGCACCACCAAATTGCACAGCTGCTAGATAGCCACGTTAGCATTCAAATAAACTAATCATAGCATAGCACTACAATGAGGTTAAGAGTAGATTTAAAATACCCCACAGTCATAGCTGTTGTTCTAATATGCATTGCTTTCATGTTTTCTAGGACAAAACAAAGAACCTTGGCATCCTGTCCTGAGAAAGAGATGCAATGCATGCAAAATATACGCAAAAACAGGAATTTTATATTGTGTTAAACACTGCACAGTGGGGTTTTTTTGCACTACAACTTCAGATTTTTTGAACAAGAGAGTTATGCTGGTACTGTAAAGAGTAAACAGGCTGGTCTTTCATTTTGTATAACAGTAAATTAATTTTATTTTGTGTAAAGAAGAATATTTTTTGCTGTGCATAACTGTAGTTTAATAAAGTATATTATTACGATTTTTTGGTATTTATTTGAGATACATTATGATTTTTACAAATCGAGCAACAGAAAAATAAGCATTAGATTGATTGTCCAATTAGTCGACAGATTAGTCGACTAATCGATAAATAATCGTTAGATTAATCGTTTCATAAATAATTGTTTACCCACTGCCCTTGTTCTGTGCATCCCGTTTATTCAGATTTTTTGCTTATAATAACGAATAACACTTTGTAATTAAGTGTTTTGTTTTCTAGGGGTACAGAGTAAAGTTCATTCTTTAAGCAGTCAGAAATAGGCCTAATAAAGGCTATTCAAGAAGTGAGAGGGCTAATATTTTTGTTTAAATCTACTTGTTTTGCTCAATTTTATTTTAAGTTACATTGTATTATTTTGAAAAGCAAGATGAAATATAAAAGGCATTTTGACCATTCAGTTTATGCTGAAAATACTATATATTATTTGGAATTCAACCAAGTGTTTCATTTCTATTCAGCTTCGGCCAAGAATTTTTATTACATTGCATCCCCAATGCTAATGTTAATTTATCCGCTAACATGAGTTGCGGCATAACGTGATATTCAACATAGAAGCAAAGACTATGCAGCTTCAAATATACGTGAGCCAATGGCGTTTGAGTTTGAGCTCTATTAGAGCGTTTCATTGGTTGAATGTACTGAATGAATACGCCCTTCACTAAACAAACGAGTCATTTAAGTCATAATGAGACTGAATGAACTGGTACATGTCGTTCATGGTCTAATATTCTGGATGCGGCAACAATGCATATCCAGTAGTAACTGAACTTTTCTGAAAAATAAAGGTAATGACCTGGTTTATTTTAATGCTAAGTTTACACTGATCTTAAGTAAAGAAAATGGTTTCACTATAAAAACAACATGGTTAGTAAAACAATGGTTTTGCCATAACTATTCAATACGTCAAAAAAAAACACGGTTACTACACATGTACCACAAAAACATGGTTAATCTTCGTATATGTAGGCTAAACGGTAAAACAAAATTGGCTAATTTTAGCGATTAACGTTGTCATAGTAAATCACATCTACAGATGGCTTTAAGAGGTCTTCAATGATATAACTACAAAACATACAATGATTCGGTCTCAATCTTAACAGTAAAAGTAGCCTGAAAACATGACATTTTCTGTCGCTATTACCTCAAACATTGCAGGGCAAAAAGTCCGCTTTCTCGTTCTTCTTTGGATGTATGGCGGGTTGCGAACCAAGTTATAGGTGCATACCGCCACCTGCTGTGCTAGAATGCGAAGAGAATTGACTAAATTTCACTACTACTGTTCCAGATAAATTGCTATACTGCACTCACTCATCTACTTGCATTCGATCCATCATACAAAATATAATTTTAGGAAAAATTCCATAAATTCTACTTAATCAAGTTCTTCTTTCCGATACATCCTTTCTGTATCATATGTAGGACGTGTTTTCTTAGCGCTGCTTCTCTGTTGTTGCTGATATTAACAGTGATATTGCCGCCCACTCTTCCGTTGACATGATATTACCGTAAACACTGTGATAGTGACGCAAACTCTTCCGTCGACATGATATTACCGTAAACACTGTGATAGTGACACACACTCTTCCGTTGACATGATATTACCGTAAACACTGTGATATTGCCGCACACTCTTCCGTTGACATATTACCGTAAATACTGTGATAGTGACGCACACTCTTCCGTTGACATGATATTACCGTAAACACTGTGATAGTGACGCACACTCTTCCGTTGACATGATATTACCGTAAATACTGTGATAGTGACGCAAACTCTTCCGTTGACATGATATTACCGTAAACACTGTGATAGTGACGCACACTCTTCCGTTGACATGATATTACCGTAAACACTGTGATATTGCCGCACACTCTTCCGTTGACATGATATTACCGAAATTATGGTTATACAAGGGCAGTCACACTTTGTCCACAGTCAAATTTACGTATAAAGCACATCAGACAAGACAAATCGACCATGGCGATGTACATAAATTTCACACAATGGGCAAAAAATAATACTAGTTATCTATCCACTGAATTTACTCTGGTGCATCTATTTAAAAAACAAAGGCCAAAGAACATTATGACGTTATAACATTATGTTCTTCTGTACAACATATAAACCTTTCTGTAGAACATACTAATCTTTGGATTAAAATAATATTTACTCATTGCTTGTTTACAAGATGAATTCTCTGAGCATGACTTTCCGTCGCACTACTTAAAATCAGTACATGTAGCTGGAATATCTGATAATAAAGATATTCTGGACTGAAAAGAATTATAACACACATTGGCTATATTTACTACTAGAACATATAGCTAATATATATTCCTGAAGTCTTCAACATGATCATGTGTTGTGTTTCATCATGAATCATCTGCGTCTTCATCTCTCTCTGTATGACTTGTTTACATGATGTGTGTGATCAGTTCATCCTGCATCTGTATTAGACACATTCTTTCAGTTTTCTTCAGTATAAACTCTGATATTCTCATCATTGTAATAATTAAACTCCTGTTTGAATTATTTTAGTTGTGTCTCAGAGTCTGATATATCCTGATATTGTTACTGTACAATATATATCTACATATATTACCAAACTGATATACATTTAAATGTTAAATGACTTTCGCCCAATTGCACTCAGTTCTGAGCAAATGTATGGAAAGTATACTATGCAAGGAACTCTCCTCACAAGTTGAAAAATGAATCAACCCCCTGCAGTTTATCGGCCCTATCGGAGCACTGTGGATGCCTCACTTACCATCTTGAATAAAGTCCAACGTCATCTGGATAAACCAAATACATACACTCTTCAGTATGTTCTCATGTGGACCTCAAAATCAGATTTCTGTTTGAAACTCTTTCCACTCTGAGGACATACCTATGGTCGCTCTCCAGTGTGAATTCCCAAATGGTGCTCAAGCGTTGATTTGCGGTAGAAACTCTTTCCACACTGAGGACATGCGTATGGTAGCTCTCCAGTGTGATTTCTCACGTGGTCATCAAGCGTTGATTTGCGGTTGAAACTCTTTCCACACTGAGGACACGTGTATGGTCGCTCTCCAGTGTGAATTTTCATGTGCTCATCAAGTGTTGATTTCTGTGTGAAACTCTTTTCACACTGTGGACAGGTGTATGGACGCTCTCCAGTATGAATTCTCACGTGGTCCTTAAGTGTTGATTTGCGGTTGAAACTCTTTCCACACTGAGGACACGCGTATGGTCGCTCTTCACTGTGAATTTTCATGTGCTCATAAAGAGTTGATTTGCGTTTGAAACTCTTTCCACACTGAGGACATGTGTACTGACGCACTCCTGTGTGAATTCTAATGTGCTTCTCAAGCGTTGATTTGCGTTTGAATCTCTTTTCGCACTGAGGACACGTGTATGGTCGCTCTTCACTGTGAATTCTCATGTGTCTCTGAAGAAGACATTTGTATTTGAAACATTTTCCACACTGAGCGCAGGTATGTCCACCTTCTTCTGTTCTATGTTTCCTTTTTGGAGGGAAATTCTTGTTCTTCTGCAAACTACTAGAGGACATTTCTAGCTTTACAATACTCTGAGGATTCTGACCCTGATGTTTTTCCTCAACTTCATTCATGGCTTCACTGAACATCACTTTGGTATGGTGGAACAGACCTTCCAAAATAAATAAAAACATTAATTTTTACATTCACAACGTTTGACAAAATATTTGAACAAAACGGTACAAATATTAATTAGGAAATATAATATGCTGTAATGCTATAATATTAGGCTGCGTGATCTGAGTTTTATAGATAAAGGGATATTTCAACCAAGAAACGAAATTTCCCCATGTTTACCCTCATGGCATCCTGACTGAAAATGAATATCTTCTTGAAGAATAATGCAGTCGAAAGTTATGATGAGCCTTGTTTTTCCAGGAAATGATGGTGACGAAACCTCCTGTGCAGAGGAGACATTCATTTTAAGATCCTGTTGGAACGAAACAAAAAATGCAGCGTGTCGGCACCATGAACTAACGTATGTGTCATTTGCTGGAAAATCAAGCCTCAGGTTCACACACAGCAGAGGGAAAACGGATGTTAGACAATATCATAAATAGTATTGTAAATATAGATATTTATCTTAAACAAACGCGTCGATTCACTTCAGAAGACCTTTATGCAGTGCAAGGAGCCATATCGAGACGTTGTTTGATTGATGGATGGACTTTTTGGAGCTTCAAAAAATTGCCCCCCACTCCCGTTCAACCGCTTGGAACTAAAAGGACACATGGTAATATAACTCCAACTGCATTATTCTTCAAGAACGTTACATCAAATTCAGTAAGGATGCCTTGAGAGTGAGCAAACATGGAGAAATTTTGTGTCATGGCTGAAATGTCCCTTTAAGAACAACTGACTGAAGTTAAGCATCTCTGACTGACTCCCATGCTTCCCAATTTGCATACTACAGTTGTGTTCAAAATTATTCAACCCCCAATGCTGTAAATGGTTTTCGGGAATTTAGTGTACATTTGTAATTGTATTCAGAATGAAATCCTACAAGGACTTCTTAAAGAACCATATGCAACTAAAATGACATCAATTAGTTTTGTAATACAGTAGTAAATGTTTCTTTTGTGAATTCTTCATTGACATAATTATTCAACCCCTTAAAGACTACCACTCTGAAGAACAGAGGTTCAATGAAGTGTTTTCAATCAGGTATTGAAAACACCTGTGGATATCAGGGAGCAGCAATAAAGCCTAATAAGCACCAATTAGGCAGCTTTAAAATGACTGTGATACTCAGCTCCTTCTAGACATTTACTGGTGTGGTTACAAACATGGTGAGGTCAAGAGAATGGTCCAGGAAGACAAGAGAACAGGTGATTACTCTTCACAGGAAGGGCAATGGCCAAAAGAAGATTGCAAAGATGTTAAACATACCAAGAGACACCATAGGAAGCATCATTCGCAAATTCGAGGCAAAGGGCACTGTTGAAACGCTACCTGGTCGTGGCAGAAAGAAGATGCTGACTTCGACTGCTGTGCGCTACCTGAAGCGTAGAGCGGCTGCAGAATGTGCTTTAAAAATTACACTTCATAAATAGCTTTAACGCATAAAGAAACTAAAATAGACTAAGTAGTTGGACAAACTTTGTTACCTTTAGCGAATGACCTCGTCATTATAAATCCCATCTACAGATGGCTTTAAGAGGTCTATAAAAACAGTATATCTGTATAACTGAAACACATAAGACCATGATTAAGTCTCAACCCTAGCAGTTAAAATAGCCCGAAAACATGACATTTTGTTCTGATATTACCTCAGAGATCGCGGAGCAAAACATTAGCGTTGTTAGCGCAGCTTCTCTGTTGTTGCTGATATTACCGTAAACACAGTGATAGTCTCGCACACGCTTCCGTTGACATGATATTACCGTAATGATCGTAATACACTCGTAATGCACCCATAATAAGACAAAATAAGATGACCATAGTGATGTAAAGCTCCCAAAATGGGAAAAACTAAACTTATTACCTAACCACTTAATTAACCCTTGTGTACAGTATAATAACATAAAGATCTCAGCAGAAGAGTGAATTAATGGGTTATTAGTAATTAATTACAGTAACATATTACTTTTTGCTGTAAAGCAGTAGTGTAAGGCATTACATGTTCAGTAGCGCTTGCGTTACAACAAACTTTTCGCCCGCGTGACATTAACAAATCAAAAATTCTGCACGTTCAATTTTCTGTTTATGTGGTGTCATTCATCTCCCTCTGGCTTGTGGAACATTGTATTTTGTATTGTAACACGCCATGATATCAGCCTCTGAGCCCGAGGTCCGCTATTTGCCCCGCCTGGTTCGCTGTTAACCCTAGCACCAGTATTACCAGGGTTGCGGTTTTCCCACATGACTGGGCTATTTTGAAAATCCAGTTGCGGGAAAAATTATGGACCCGCGGCTTGCAGGTTTTTGGGCTACTTTCCTTATGTACTAAAATGTTTATTTATATTCTTAGGATAAATATTAATTGATAAGATTCTTAATGTGTATTCATACTCAGATGAACACCTGGCAACTCCAGAACCAGACCCGTTTATATAAAGTGTGGGAATGAGTGTCTGACAGGCAGGCTACAGTACAGGGAGGGATGAGGGAGCTCAGCTCAACCAAAGAGGAAAATATAGTGATGGTATTCGACAATGCATCCAAATTATATTTTTACCAATGTTTCATACTAAGGTGCAAAGAAACCATCTGTAAGTGTACAACATTTGATTCTTCCGGTTGCCAAATATCACATTTGAGCAGCGCTATACGCAGGATACAACTCAACTTTATTTATGTAGCGCTTTTTACAATTTTCATTGTTACAAAGCAGCTGCACATAAGATATATTGACTACAGGAAAAACAACTAAAGTTATATACCTGTAAAAACAAGAAAAGGTGAAAACACAAAAGACAGACATATCCATATACAAACGCTCCACACACACAATATGCACACATCGACATAGACACACACAAATGAACGGACACACATATGCTCATACTTTTTTGAAAGTATAAGAACTCAAGCTATCACGTGTTGGACCAGTTGTAGTTTTTGTTATAGGCCTGCAGGGCAACCACCTAACAGTGCATTACAGTAATCTATTCTTGATGTCATGAATGCATGAATTAATTTCACTGCATCTGAACGTGAGAGCATATGACGTAGTTTCGATATATTCTTAAAATGGAAAAACTACATTTTTTAGGTGTTGGCAACATGGCTCTCAAATGACAGTTTACTTTTGAATAGAACGCCAAGATTCTTAGCTGACAACGAGGGTTTTATGGAACATCCGTCAATAGTTAAGTAGTATTCCTGGTTGTTCCGTACGGAAGTTTTCGGCCCAATAAGTAACTCTTCTGTTTTGTCCGAGTTCAGTAATAAAAAATTGTTTCTCATCCAGTTTTTTATATCGTCTCTGCATTCTATTATTCGATCGAACTACTGTGTTTTGTGAGGCTTTGAAGAAATATAGGTCAGACGCAACAAGCAGATCATTTGTAACTCTGATCAAAGCAGTCTCTGTACTGTGACATGCTCTAAATCCAGACTGGAATTCTTCATTAATGTCATTCCTTTAGAGGAAGGAGCATAAATAAGTTGAATCTTTATAACTTTAGATACAAAAGGTAGATTCGATATGTAATTCCCTGGTTCTCTAGTGTCCAGTTGGTTTGTTTTTGGCAAGGGGCCTTATAACAGCCACCTTAAATGCTTTAGGCACATATCCTAATGTCAGAGATGAGTTAATAATACTAAGTAGAGGATCTATTATTTCTGGGAGCATCTCTTTCAGTAGTTTTGTAGGTATAGGGTCTAGCATGCATTGTTGATTTAGATGATCGTGTGGTTCGTTAGTACACCACAAGATCACTGGGGTCCCTCATGGATTGGTGCCAAGACCTCTGCTTTTTTCCATCTACACGACATCCTTGGGACACATCATACGGGCACATGGCTTCTCGTATCACTGTTATGCCGACGAAACCCAGATCTAGATCTCGTTTCACCCAGACGATACCACTGTAGCAGCTCGCATCACGGTATGCCTCAAGGACATCTCAGCTTAGATGAAAGCGCATCACCTCCAGCTGAACCCTGCCAAGACAGAAGAACTTGTGTTTCCGGCACACCACACCACACGGTGCAACACGATCTCACCAGAAAGTAATTGTAATTTCTCCTTAGGTGCGCTGTAGTTAGTTTGTTCAGCGGGTTTCACTTCTGATTGCCTTCTATTAGTGATGAAGTATGCGGATCTAGATGTTTTTATGGCATTCTAGTATTTTCGTGTACTATACTTCCATACTGTACAAATACCTCTAATTTAGTTTTCTTAAAGTTGCGCTCCATTTTTCGCCATATTTAGAGCCTGAGTGTGTTCATTATACCACGGTGTTGGGCTGCCATTTTTTATCTTCTTTAAACGCAGAGGAGTAACTGTGTCTGGTGTTTCTGAGAAGGGGGGAGTTAATATTTTCAATAGTAATGTCAAGATCTTCACCATTATTTTTCATGCTAGAGAATCGAGACAATTCAGGCAGATTATCGAGAAACGCATCTTTGGTAGTTGAAGTAATTGTTCTACAATATTTGTAACAAGGAGTTTGATTTGCAGCCGTAGGCCAGTGAAGCAAACATAATACGAGATAATGATCCGGAGTGTCTTCACTCTGCTGAAGGATTTTAACGTCGTGCACATTTGTACCGTAAGTGCGTTGTATTTACGTGGTCGCTGTATCGGAAGGCTGTGTTAAGCTGCTTCCTTATAATGGACCTCTATGGGGAAGAAACACATAACAATTTATTTATGACTTTTTCGTTTAATTAGGACTCATTCTTTTAAAATCAATTAGTGTTCATGACAAAGCGTAACGTGGGCTTCCCTGGTCGTTGTTTAAGGACGTTAAACCTTGTTAAGCATTTTATAAAGTCATCCGCAGATTCAGGTTTTCATGTTTACCTCCGTTTCTCAGTCAATACTCAATTTTTCCCCTTCATGAACATAAATTTTGCTTCACAATAAAAACTCATTTTGGTTTCATGGTTTAATCAATTTAAACAATCAAAACGATGCAAAACATTGGTATTTTGAATTTGTGATATTATTCAAAAATCAAAAACATTTTCACTCATTTTGTGTCTCCCCCACTACTCAAACCAAAGGTACACCCTTGTCAAACAAATATAAATCTGGACAAAGCTTTTTAGAGACATTGTAAATTTAATTGAAAACAATAACCTCATTTCTATCTTTGGAATTGTACACATTTTTACTGGTCTTGACACCACGGGTTACAGCAAAAAACATCTTGATGAGTAAATTAACAGCAAATCTACAATTTATGCTGAAAACTAGTGAAGATATGTTTACAGTGAAGATATGTTCATGTACGCTCTCCAGTGTGAATCCTCATGTGCACCTCAAAATCAGATTTTAGTCTGAAACTCCTTTTTCCACACTGAGTACATGTGTATCGGCGCTCTCCAGTGTGACCTCTCATGTGCTCATCAAGCGTTGATTTGCGGTTGAAACTCTTTCCACACTGAGGACAAGTATATGGTCGCTCTCCAGTGTGAACAATGATGTGCTTTTCAAGTGTTGATTTCTGTGTGAAACTCTTTCCACACTCAGGACATGTGTAGGGTCGCTCTCCAGTGTGAATTCTGATGTGCTTCTCAAGCGTTGATTTCTTTCTGAAACTCTTTCCACACTGAGGACACGCATATGGTTGTTCTCCAGTGTGAATTTTAATGTGCCCCTCAAGATTTGATCTCTGTTTAAAACTCTTTCCACACTGAGTACAGGTGTATGGGCGCTCTTCACTGTGAATTCTCACGTGGTCGTTAAGTGCTAATTTGCGTTTGAAACTCTTTCCACACTGAGGACATTTGTATGGACGCTCTTCAGTGTGAATTCTCAAATGCACCTTAAGATAATTTTTCTGTATGAAACTCTTTCCACACTGAGTACATGTGTATGGACGCACTCCAATGTGAATTTTTACGTGCACCTCAAGATTTGATTTCTGTCTAAATCTCTTTCCACACTGAGGACATGCGTATGGTTGCTCTCCAGTGTGAACTCTAATATGCTTCTGAAGCGTTGATTTCTCTCTGAATCTCTTCTCACACTGAGGACACGTGTATGGACGCTCTCCAGTGTGAATTCTCATGTGTACCTGAAGAAGACATTTGTGTTTGAAACTCTTTCCACACTGAGAGCAGGTGAACGGCTCGCTTGATTCAGTTCTTTGTTTCCTATTTGGAGAGAAAATCTTGTTCTTCTGCAAACTACTAGAAGACATTTCTAGCTTTACAGGATTCTGAGGCTTCTGACCCTGATGTTTCTCCTCAACTTCATTCATGTCTTCACTGAACATCACTGTGTGGTTTAGTGGAACAGACCTTACGACAAAAAATAAGTTTCCCATTAACAACTGCAATATTTTTGCAAAAAAGGGATAAAATAACAATTAGGACATATAATATGCAAATTAAGCCGCAGGGTTTAAGATTTCAGTTTAAGAACAACTGACTTTCAACTAAAATAGACTAAATAGTGGGACAAATTTGGCTACATTTATCGAATAACCTCGTCATTATAAATTACACCTACAGATGGCTTTAAGAGGTCTTTAAAGATAGATATAACTGAAAGCCTTACTTTAGTCTCAACCCTTACAGTTAAAATAACCTGAAAACATGACGTTTTGTTCGGATATTACCTCAGGTTCGCGGGGCAAAAATATCCGCTTGTGTTAGCGCAGTTTCTGTTGTCGCTGATATTACCGTAAACGCAGTGACAGTGTCGCACACGCTTCTGTTGAGATGATATTACCGTAATGATCGTAGTACATGAGCACACATAATAAGACAAAATAGGTTGACCACGGTGATGTAGATCTCACACAATGGGAAAAAACAATACTTGTTACCTAACCACTTAATTAACCCTTGTGCACAGTATAATAACACATAGAGCTCAACAGAAGACAATAAACACCAAAAGAATGTGGAACATAAAAGAAACGGACAAATAAAGTATGAATATCTGCCCCTATTCAAATCAATGTCATTTGCCACATACATCCAACACATTCATTCATCCATCAATTCACTCCTTTTAGTCATCCATGCAGACATATATTCATCCACCATAGCAATCCAGCTACCAAACCCAGTCATCTAACCATTAAACCACTGGGTATAGATACTACTGGTCAAATATTACTCCATTACAAGTAAAAGTTGTAAAGACAGTTTCTTATTTAAGTTAAAGTACAGAAGTAAGTGATTTTAAAAGATCTACTCAAGTATTAAAAGGTCATAATCATAAATCATAATTTGCTTTATGTCAGTGATGGATTATTTTATTGTCATGTACCTTCTGCCTCTGAAACAACCTACTGAATACACTGACGCTCACAGTATCAGTTTTTTTAAAGGAGTAGTTCACACAACATTTGCCCCCATTGACTTTCCATAGTGATTTTTATTCCTACTATGGAAAGTCAATATGGGCAAATTTTGCAGTGAGCAACTCCTTTAAGAGCTTTACATGTTTAGCACATATATATTTAGTTTAGATATAATCCCGTATTATCATTGAGCCTAATTGTCCTCATTAGCCCCCTAGGCCTATATGTGTTTTTGGGCTTTAAGCACGAGTGTTTACGGCAAGTGGCTGATCAGCAGCTGAGCTGAATGTGCCACAAGTACAGTATAGCAATTGCAAGATCACATTATGTTATTTTAAATACATTCACAGGCGAACCTCTTCAAAACCAGATCACCTGTCTCTTACTTATGTGCAATGTAAGCATAGAACGTGATGTGTTTATGTAGTTTTAACTGCTTCTCCGAAGGCTATGGGGGTTCACATGGACATTGTGATGTGATCGCCAGCTCTGCGAACACTAGCAGTCGAGCACTTAGCAAAAGCATATCGAGAAAACAGGCACAACTCTTTACTAAAAGCTGCACCTGTTAAGAAAACAAAGAAATTTTTTATGCGCAATTACTGGCTGTCAGTTGAGTTTGTGACCAAACATGCAGTATCTACATATTGTTTATTACTGCATAATATAATTCATCAAAATAGAAGTTTAATTTGTTTCATAATATAATTAATTAAATAAAAGTTAAATTCGTTTCATAAAGTACAAGGTGCTTTAATAATGAATACATTTTTGCATTGTGTTGTTTTAAGGTGAATAAAATAAAAAATCCTATATTTCTTCGCTGAGTAATTCTTTTAAAAGTCTAAAAATCTTGTCTCGTGGGATAAGTGTATCGTCACACCCTTATCTCAAATATATTATCAAACAAATATAAATACAAAATCTGGACAAAGCTTTTTAGAGACATTATTGTGACTTTAATTTAAAACAATAACCTCTTTTCTGTCTTTGTAATTGTACACATTTTCACAGGTCTTGATATCACCGGTTACAGCAAAAAACATCTTGATGAGTAAATTAACAGCAAATCTATAATTTATGCTGAAAACACTTTCCACACCGAACACATGTTCATGGACGCTCTTCAGTGTGAATCCTCATGTGCACCTCAAAATCTGATTTCAGTTTGAAACTCTTCCTTCCACACTGAGTACATGTGTATCGGCGCTCTCCAGTGTGACTTCTCACGTGCTCATCAAGCGTTGATTTGTGGTTGAATCTCTTTCCACACTGAGGACATGTGTATGGTTGCTCTCCAGTGTGAATTCTAATGTGCTTCTCAAGCGCTGATTTCTGTCTGAAACTCTTTTCACATTGAGCACACGCGTATGTTCGTTCTTCAGTGTGAATTTTAATGTGCACCTCAAGATTTGATCTCTGTTTAAAACTCTTTCCACACTGAGGACATGTGTAAGGGCGCTCTTCACCGTGAATTTTAATGTGCTCCTCAAGATTTGACTTGCGGTTGAAACTCTTTTCACACTGAGGACATGTGAATGGTCGCTCTCCAGTGTGAATTCTCATGTGCTCCTTAAGCGATGATTTGTGGTTGAAGCTCTTTTCACACTGAGGACACGTGTATGGACGCTCTCCAGTGTGTATTCTCATGTGATCCTTAAGCGTTGAATTTTTTTTGAAACTCTTACCACACTGAGTACATGAGTATGGACGTTCTCCAGTGTGAATTCTCATGTGGCCCTTTAGCGTTAATTTATGTTTGAATCTCTTTTCACACTGAGGACACGTGTATGGACGCTCTTCAGTGTGAATTTTCATGTGCCCCTTAAGAGTTGATCTCTGTTTAAAACTCTTTCCACACTGAGGACATACGTATGGTCGCTCTTCATTGTAAATTCTCATGTGTCTTTGAAGATGACTTTTCCGTATGAAACATTTTCCACAGTGAGAGCAGGTGAAAGGCTCGTCTGCTGTTGTTCTTTGCTTCCTTTTTGGAGAGGAAATCTTATTTTTCTGCAAAGTACTAGAAGACAATTCTAGCGTTACAGGACGCTGAGGTTTCGGACACTGATGTTTCTCCTCAACTTCATTCATGGCTCCACTGAACATCGGGTATGGTGGAACAGACCTTCAGAAATAAATATATAAATTCATTTTCACATTAACAGTTTTTAACAAAATGTTTGAACAAAACGGTTTAATTCTATAAGGATAGATATACAAATTGGGCTGCAGGGTCTAAGTTTTCCATTTAAGATCAACTGACACTCAACTAAACTGAACTAAAATAGACTACACTGTACGAATAAAGGCAAAAACACCAAAAAATAAATGTAAAAAAATTGGACACCTTAAGCTAATAACCTCGTCATTACAATCACATCTATAGATGGCTTGAAGAGGTCTTTAAAGATATAACTAAAAAACATAAGACCATGATTCAGTCTAAACCCTTAAAGTTAAAGCAACAATGTGCAGTTTTTATTACCTTAAAATATCTTTTTAAAACTATGCTAGTGGTAGGAAAACTCTTAACTGGACGAATTTTACTGCCGCTGGTACCTAAGCATCCTCCTATCGGCTGAAATCACACTTGTAACTTTGGTGGGCGGGTAGGTTCAGAAGACCCGCCCATCACCTGCTTTACAGCATACGTCATGTTTTACTCATAGCCTGGGGGAAGTTAGTCAGTGTTGCCCATTCGGTGACTTTGTCGTTAGATTCAACGACTTTTCAGACCCCTTTAGCGACTTATTCTTCAAAAAGCGACATGCGACAAATCTAGCTACTTTCTGAAGAAGTCTTGGCGACTAAAGCCTGGCTCAGACTACAGGAGTTCTAAAATACTGACAGATTTTAAATTCTGGTTGCAGCTCACACATAAGGAGATTACATCTCTTATGTAAAATCTACATTTGAATCTCTTTTTCAAGCACTACAAAAATAGGTTTCCCCTTTGTAAACTTGCATTTATGAATGTGAAATGTTCAATGTCCAGAGAAAAAAACGTTGCCGGTAAAGTTGTGTTTATAAATACGACTAAAGGTAACAAGTGCAAAAAAATGATTTAGAAAGTTTAATTGGAAGTTTTTTTATTTCATAATTGCACAACAAAAGACATTTATTTTAAGACACCCAAATACAGGATAATATTAAGATTATCATACCAGAGGACGCCTCCTACGTCCTCTCACCAGGAAACAGAAGTAAACAAAGGGACATCGCAGTTAATTTCACGTGATCTATTTGTCCTTTATGAAAAAAGTGTATTTCCACGATAGATGAAAGAAATGCAGCGGCTATGCAACAGGTCTAGAGTGTGTAACTGTTGCAATTCAAAAGTAAGGGATGTATACATTACTGTAGCAAAACTGTAGCAAGGTGTGTAACATTCAATCCTGTAATGCTGTGTCTTTGTCGCGCTCTGAATGATTCTCTGTCTGTCAGTCCAAAGCCGCGGAGACGTATTTTAAGCAGGTGATGCTATAATGCTTTTTTATTAAGGCTGAAGTTATGACTGTGCTGTAGGCGAGCCGCTTAAGTTTAATGTTAATAAATAACGGAAGAAAACATTTGTCGCTGCTGAACTAAGATGAATGCCAATGTGATAATAAGATAAAAACAAGCACAGAAACGCATGTTAACGCGCGTTAGCAGTTAATTTACGCGGTACATTTAAAACCGACGTGACTTCTCTTCAGCTCTTTTTTTTATGTGTGCGGTTGTGGTATGTTTTTGATGAGACATTATAAAGACGATCCTCCATCTCCGCTGTACAACGTACCCTTGCAGAAGCTTTACCTCCGTCACCTTGGAGATGTGTCTCTCATTGGCTGTAGCGAAAGTACCAACGTCATCAGCCCGATTTAAAATCCTAAATATCAAACATGTTTGATATGATCGGGGCGGCTAAGATTTCTCTCGGAGCAGATCGGAGGTGTAAGATTCGATCTGTGAACGCCTCACATTACGTGATAATCTGGGCCGATTCTCGGGCCCGATCGAGTTTCTGGGCCCTATTTTTTCAAAGATTCTCCGAAGGGGAAATCGGGATAAAATCTGGCCGAGAATCCTGTAGTCTGAGCCGGGCTTTAGCGGAACATTCTGCTTCACTTCCACTCCCCTGCGAGAGCGAGTTTTTGCCTTCCCAGCGCAGCACCGCCTCTCACTGTGTGTTCTCTGTTCAATGAGCGGCAAAGAAAAGCAGCGAGAATGAGATGCACATGTACAAACAAGTGCTAATCACTTGTTGACCTTGTTTGAGGATTTATGATTTAAAATGCGATGACTGTATGGAGACATAAACATGAACACAGACGGATTTTAGCTGCTCAACCAAAAAGTGACTGCTGATGTGTAGTTTAACTGGTTGAGTTCACTCACTGTTACATAGTTTTAGTGGTCATTAAGAATCTATTTATTGTACATTTTGGTGTATTGTTTAAATATAATACTTTACACAACCGCTGAGAGAGTAGAGATATGAAGCAGACCTGAAGCGCTTAGTTTATCAGATACAACCTGATGACATCACTGATATGCAAATTAGCGCGTGATGTCATCTGGCGACATTTAGCAACTTTTCCGGTGTTATGGATCAAATGGGGATTGTGTTATCTGTGGGCATGCGCATGCATGGTGATGATTTTACCCGATTTCACAGCAGATGGCAGCAGATTCTACAAATATGATTTTCCACTGAGTTCTAGTTAAAAAGTTGATCACGATATTTCATTAAATGCTTTTATAGAATTATCGAAAAGATCTGTTTTCTTCATTTGTATCTCCTTTTATTGTAAGCACTTCAAAGAAAGTTTGCTTTTTTTCCGGGCGGACAGCATAAGCCACACCATCGTTAAATGGGCCATTAGTTTCAATGAGAGGTGTTTATGAAAATCGTCTGCGAATTAAAGTAAAACGGTAAGTATTTCTATGCAACACTATAGTACCATAGACATATAAGCATATTTAGTGCGTGACAGGTGTCCCAATCCCTTATCACAAACCATTGTGGCATAGTTTAGTTTAATTTGCCAGAAGCTAAGACAAACATGGATTTAAACATGCTTTTCAAACGAGGGTTCCTTCTCTTATCTTCACAGAGTGAGTTGCCATGGTTACTTACATAACCCGAACGTTATCTCCGTATTTCACACAAGCAGCTTTCTGGAATACCCACCGGGTCTCAATAGCTCAAGTATGCTTGTAAACGATGACTGCCAAACCACAATAAACGTTTTATGGTCAAAGGTTGCTGATTCCTTAGTTCATGCACGTAGACTAATGTTATCGGTATCTATTGTTACTTTGCTAGGCTTTATTCCCATAGCGAGTTGAGTGTAAGTTTACTTACACCTATTACATTTACATTACATTTACATTTAGTCATTTAGCAGACGCTTTTATCCAAAGCGACTTACAAGTGGGGTAGGTAATGGAAGCAATTAGGACATCATAAGTACAACAAAAGCATAAGTGCAATCAAAAATAAGGTTCATATAGTCCAACACAGTATACAGAATCATTCATACATTTTTTTTTTGTTTTTTGTTTTTTTTTAAAGAAGAGAAGAAAAGAGTAGAGAAGAGAGTTGAGTCAGAACAGATCAGTCAGATGTCAGATGTTGGCGGAAGAGATGTGTTTTCAGGCGTTTCTTAAAGATGGCTACAGAGTCTGCAGATCTTGTAGCAGCAGGCAGATCATTCCACATAGGTGGAACAGATCCGGAGAAGGTGCGCGAGAGAGATTTTTTACCTTTATGGGATGGCACCACAAGACGCCGTTCGTTTGCAGATCGTAGGGATCTGGCGGGTACATATGTCTGCATTAGTGAGTGAAGATAAGGTGGTGCCAAACCAGTCGTGGTCTTGTAAGCCAGGAGCAGAGTCTTGAATTTAATGCGAGCGACTATAGGGAGCCAATGTAGCTTAATGAGTAGAGGAGTGACATGTGCTCTCTTCGGTTCATTAAAGATAACTCTTGCCGCAGCATTCTGGATCATCTGTAGAGGTTTGGTTGTGCAAGCTGGAAGTCCTCCCAGTAGTACATTGCAGTAGTCCAGTCTGGACAGGACTAGAGCCTGTACTAGGACTTGCGTAGCATGCTCCGATAGGAAGGGTCTAATTTTCCTGATATTGTAGAGAATGAATCTACAGGACCGGGCAGTGCTGGCAACTTGATCTGTGAAGTTGAGCTGATCATCGATCAACACTCCCAGGTTACACAAAGCAAAACCCCTCGTCGCGAGCTTGTTTCCGAAAATATGACTAACGTTACAGAAAATGATTTGCGTTGGTTTCTAAACACATTCACATGCGTTGTGTTTTGGGTGACTGCAAATATGTTGTTTAGCTAACGTTAGCGAGTTAGCTGCTATGTAGCTAGGACGCTATGCGCTTCCGGCTAACAACCAGTTGCTACCTCAGAATCTAGTTTGAGTTATTAGTATAGACAAGTAGTATAACCCGCGGGAGCCAGAAGAGTGCTTAAGTACATGCACAGTTTATGTAACTGCGGTTTCTGCGTAGTCAACAAATTCACGTGTATTGCGCTGCACACATAGAAGTTTATACAGCGAGAGTATTTACGACATTGATAAAAAAACAATCGCGCTTATCAACCACACGGGAGTACAATACACCAAAGACGTTCGTTGATACTTTATAATAACATGAAAACGTGACATATTGTTCTGCTATTACCTGAAACGGGGAAAACGTCCGCGTTTCTAGCGGAGCTTCTCTGTGTTGATGCTGATATTACCGTAAACACTGTGATAGTGTTGACCTAAATTACCGTAGTGATCGTTATACACGCGCACTCAGAATACGGCAAAATAAATTGACCGCGGTGATGTAGATCTCACACAATGGGAAAAAAATTACTTGTTACCTAACCACTTAATTAACCCTTGTGCACAGTATAATAACACATAGAGCTCAACAGAAGACAATAAACACCAAAAGAATGTGGAACATAAAAAGAAACTGACAAATAAAGTATGAATATCTGCCCCTATTCAAATCAATGTCATTTGCCACATACATCCAACACATTCATTCATCAATCCATTCACTCCTTCCTGACACTTAGTCATCCATGCAAACATATATTCATCCACCATAGCAATCCAGCTACCAAACCCAGTCATCTAACCATTAAATCACTGGGTATAGATACTACTGGTCAGTAGTACAGTAGTAATTGATTTTAAAAGATCTACTCAAGCATTGAAAGTAAATTTCCTTAATTTCAGTGATGCATTATTTTATTGTCATGTACCTTCTGCTTCTGAAACAACCTACTGAATACACTGAAGCTCACAGTATCAGTTGTATTAAAGAACTAGTTCACTTCAACATTTTTATTTCTACTATGGAATTTATAATATAATCCCGTATGATAATTTATCCTAATTATCCTCATTATCCTAGGCCCATATGTATTTATGAGCTGTGTTTTTTTCTTTTATATATTCCCTTTACCAATTTTAGCAGCAATTTACAAGTAAGTGGTAATGTTCTTGTATATAGTAAAGTGTAGAAGGAGCAAGGGATTTGTTGGATTTATAACCATTTGTATATCCAGAGTGTAACTCAACACACAGCCATTATTGTCTAAACCGCTGGCAACAAAAGTGACTACACCCCTGAGTGAAAATGTCCAAATTGGACCCAAAGTGTCAGAATTTTGTGTGGCCTCGATTATTTTCCAGCTCTGCCTTAAGCTTCTTGGGCATGGAGTTCATCAGAGCTTCACAGGTTGCCACTGGAGTCCTCTTCCATGACGACATCACAGAGCTGGTGGATGTTAGAGACCTTGCACTCATCCACCTTCCAATTTAGGATGTCCCACAGATGCTCAAAAGGGTTCAGGTGTGAAGACATACTTGGCCAGTCCATCACCTTTACCTTCAACTTCTTTTGGGTCGTTATCATGTTAGAAAACTGCCCTGTGGCCCAGTCTCTGATGGGAGGGGATCATGCTCTGCTTCAGTATGTCACAGTACATGTTGGGATTCATGGTTCCCTCAATGAACTGTAGCTCCCCAGTGCCGGCAGCACTCATACAGCCCCAGACCATGCTTGACTGTTTGTAGACACACTTGTCTTTGTACTCCTAACCAGGTTAGCGCTACACACGCTTGACACCATCTGAACCACATACGTTTATCTTGGTCTCATCAGACCACAGGACATGGTTCCAGTAATCCATAGTTTGCTTGTTTTCAGCAAACAGTTTGCGTGCCTTCTAGTGCATCATCTTCAGAAGAGGCTTCCCTCTGGGATGACAGCCATGCGTGTTGAGGTTTTTTGAGGGGACAGCAAATTTCCACTGTTATTAGCTGTACACTCACTACTTTATATTGTAGCAAAGTGTCATTTCTTCCGTGTTGTCACGTAAAAAAAATATAATAAAATATTTACAAAAATGTGAGGGGTGAGGTGTATCTCACTTCTGTTAGATACTGTTTATCAACATGTATTATCAAACAAATATAAATACAAAGTCTGGGCAAAGCTTTTTAGAGACATTATTGTGATTTTATTTAAAACAATAAACTCTTTTCTGTCTTTGTAATTATACACATTTTTACTGGTCTTGATATCACCGGTTACAGCAAAAAACATCTTGATGAATAAATTAACATCAAAGCTACAATTTATGCTGAAAACTCTTTTCACCCTGAACACATGTTCATGGACACTCTCCAGTGTGAATTCTCATGTGGACCTCAAAATCTGATTTCAGTCTGAAACTCTTCCTTCCACACTGAGTACATGTGTAGGGTCGTTCTTCAGTGTGACTTCTAATGTGCTTCTCAAGTGCTGATTTCTGTCTGAAACTCTTTCCACACTGAGGACATGCGAATGGTCGCTCTCCAGTGTGTATTCTAATGTGCTCCTCAAGATTTGATCTCTGTTTGAAACTCTTTCCACACTGAGGACATGTGTATGGACGCTCTTCACAGTGAATTCTAATGTGCTCCTCAAGATTTGATTTGCGGCCAAAACTCTTTTCACACTGAGGACAAGCGTACGGTCGCTCTCCAGTGTGAATTCTCACGTGCTCAACAAGGGTTGATTTGTGTTTGAAACTCTTTTCACACTGAGGACATGTGAATGGACGCTCTTCAGTGTGAATTCTCATGTGCTCCTTAAGCGATGATTTGTGTTTGAAACTCTTTCCACATTGTGGACATGCGTATGGTCGCACTTCAGTGTGAATTTTAATGTGCCCCTCTAGCGTTGATTTGTGTTTGAAATTCTGTCCACACTGAGGACAAGTGTATGGACGCTCTTCAGTGTGAATTCTAATGTGCACCTCAAGAGTTGTTTTCTGTTTAAATCTTTTTCCACACTGAGGACATACGTATGGTTGCTCTCCAGTGTGAATTCTCATGTGTCTCTGAATATGACATTTGTATTTGAAACTCTTTCCACACTGAGAGCATGTGAACGTCTCGTCTGCTTCTGTTCTTTGTTTTCTTTCTAGAGAGAAAATCTTGTTCTTCTGCAAACCACTAGAAGACATTTCCAGCTTTACAAGATTCTGAGGCTTCTGACACTGATGTTTCTCCTCAACTTCATTCATGTCTTCACTGAACATCACTGTGTGGTTTAGTGGAACAGACCTTCCAAAAATAAACAAATAAATTCATTTTCACATTAACAACATTCAACAAAATATTTGAACAAAACCAACATAAAATATTCAGTTTTCCGTTTAGGAACAACTGAATTCAAACTAAACTAAACTAGAATAAACAGTAAGACTAATTTTGCTACCTTTAGCGAATAACCTCGTCATTATAAATCACATCTACAGATGACTTGAAGGGGTCTTTAAAGATAGATATAACTGAAAAACATAAGACCATGATTCAGTCTGAACCTTAACCGTTAAAATAACATGAAAACATATAATTTCGTTCTGATATTACCTCAGACACTGAAGGGAAAAAGTCTGCGTTTGTTAGCATAGCTTTTTTGCTTTTGCTGGTATTACCGTAAACACAGTGATAGTGCCGCAAGCTCTTCCGTTGACACAATTATAAGACGTAATTATAGTTATACACGCGCATTCATAATAAGCAAATATAAGTTGACCATGGTGATGTAAATGCTCATAAGTATGGAAGCCCGTTTCCGCCAGGGTCGGGATTTTTTTTAGAATTAGTAAATCATAATAATGACTTAGTATCTCATAATAATGACCTAATTATCTCAAAATAATGAGTTACAGAGTCGAACTTTCGGGGGGGGGGGGGTGATTGTATGTGACGTGTGCATTGCGTTACATTAGGGGTCTTTAACTACTTCTCTTTGAGAGCCAGATTCCAAAAGTATAAATTGGATCCAGGCCGTTTTTTTATTATATCTTCATTTATTCTGTCATTTTGCATTTCTAATATTTATTGCGTTTTGTTCCTTTTATACTGTTTTCTTGCTGTTACTTATAGGCCATATATTAAAACATGCACACAAATATTGCTTCCAGTACATCCATTTGTGCCTTGTCATGATTTAAAATTAATAAGGGTTATTTGGCGTTTTAATTGTGTTTAATATTCCTTAATGCGTTACTTTGCCCAATATGTGGATGCCAATATTTTTTCAAGAAGATATTTATGAAGCTATTTTGGTTTTCAAAACCAAAATAGTGCGCAAACCGATTGCCTGTGGCTGTGCAATGCACTGCTGATTATAACGTTGTAAATAACATTAAGTTTCCCAATCGGCGTCCTTCTTTTTACTTGTCTTCAGGAAATAACTGATCCAGCATTTCGACTTTCATCCTCGTCGCCATATGTTGTATCTCAAATACAATGGAATAACTCCAAGTGAACGAAACTTCGTTATGATCTTTCTTTATTTAGGATCCATCAGGACAGCAAACATAACAATCACAAGCGCCCTCATTACGAGCATTATTATGACTTAGTAATTAAAAAAAAAAATCCCAACCCTGGCGGAAACGGGCTTCCATACATAAGAAAGACACTTTCTGCATGATCTCCTCCAACTTAACTGTGTAAATACACAAAATATAAAATTCGTGGTTGTTCATTTTGTATTCCCAGACTAAAATGAATGTTTGGGCTGTCTTAACTGAAAATATCATCTAAAAATATGTCAGTGCCATTGTTTCCTCTCAGGATGCACAGCAGTAATGTTTAACTAGGACATTTTTATAAAAGTAACTCATAACTTACATCAATGAACATTCTATGTATTTATTTGAAACACAAATTGCGCAAAATAAAACACAAAAACACAATCCCCATTTTTGAACATTTCCAGTGCACTGCAAACAAACAGCTGTGTGTGCAAGGGCCTAATACTGGGCCTTTAATGTCTTTGACAGGTCACTTATTTAAAGCTTTTGAGCACTGAAAGCAGAAGCTGATTATACAAATTTTGCAGTTTCTTAAAATTTTCCTCTGAAAAGATTACAGAAGAATTATACAAAGTTAACAATATTTATCAATAAATATATACACTACGAGTATATATATGTCCGTTTTCTTTTTCAACAATTTAATTCAAGTTCTGTTCAATCATGTTACTAGTTCCCAATAAGCAGGAATTTAAGAAAGAAATCCCTTTAATACGGCAAGCAAAAAAATTTAAACGTTTTAACCAAGATTCACTGGATTGTCATATGGACACGTCTGTAGAGGAGTTGGCTGTGGTCCATGCATGGTCATTCATAACATGCAAGTCCACAGGTTCCATGTTTTTCAAAATACAGATACAGGCCACATAAAACTAATATGTGTGCCTCCTGACGATAAAGGGGTCAGTCCTGGAAGGCCGGTGTCTTGCAGAGTTTAGCTTCAACCCTAATCAAACACACCTGAACAAGTTAATCAAGATCTTACTAACTAGACAGACTTAAAAATCCCAGACAGGTGTGTTGAGCCAAGTTGGAGCTAAACTCTGCAGGACACCAGCCCTCCAGACCCAATTTTGGACACACCGTCTTATTTAGCGAACTGTGCAAGAAACTGAACGTTGTTAACAACATCATGAACTACAGTTCAAACTGCATTAGGCACATTTGAAACATCAGGCGAGTTCCATGTTTCCTTCTCTCTCAGGAGGGCAGGGTGGATTACTGACCGAGCCAATGGGGCCAGTGCCAAGGGGCCCTTGACTACCATGAGCCCGAGGGGGCCCTGGACTTCAAGGTAGCACCATCCAGTTTAGTACAGAGAACTCAACAACAATGAAAACAAATCTTTATCGAAGTTTAATATATGGGTCCCATAGTCTATAAGGCCTCTGTGGATACCCTGTAAAATATGAAATGATCAACAAATCATGGCAACATATGCTTTCAAATTAAATTGAGATTATTAACTAAATTACTGCACATTTAAATTGCATTTTTTGAATCTTTAGGTTGATGATTTTATGTTTATATGGTGAGAAATATTTTTTTATTTATGTGATGCAGTAAATATGTGTATATTTGACTGTTAATTAAAGACCTGTGTTTCATACGCCTTAATTTGGTCCATTCTTGATTTTTCGCTGTGTATCTAATATAACACTTCTATAAAGCCTGTACAGATTATTTTAGCGTAGCACAGGCATTTGATGCGGAGTGAGAACAATTGTAATATTCATGATCATCTTAACTTTCACTTTCTATAACTGTGAATGCGCAGCTAAGGGAATGAACAGAAAAATTGTGGGTGGGGGCCCTGGGAGGTTACTGAGCTCGGGGCCCTTTGAGTCAACATTAAAATTTAGAATCAATCCCCCTTTCCCCAGTCATAAAATCAAACTCCACAAGAAATCTTTCACATTTTAATCTTGCGAGATCTTGTCACACCCCTAATAGACACACTTTCATGCCTAAGGTAACTCATGGGGAAACTATTACTATCAGTAAACACGGAAATAAGTTATATGAGTGTTAGTGTAGAATGTTAAAATGTATAGTATAATGCAATGTAAATCGCTTTGGATTTAAGTGTCTGCCAAATGCAGAAATGTAAATGTAGTGTTTTACCGTTGTATCTGTCAAAATAGTATACAATCACCCTGCTTCAATATATTACATCAAATGAGATTTAAATCAAAAGTAATCTAAATGCTATCCAAAAGTAGTCAGATTACGTTACCAAAAATGTGTAATGCCAGAGATTACGTTACTAAATACCAATTTACAATTCATAAGTAATCTACTCAACACTGTTAATGACAAGCTCATATACACAAATTGATCAGACACTAAGATTATTTCTGTTGTTACATTAACAGTGAATAAAACTACACACGTGAAACACACATTGTCTCGTTGCTCGTTTGCGGATTCATGCCGACACACAAATGACGTGTGTTTATTTCCCCTCCTGGTGTGATGTCAGGTTTCTGAGGGTCACATTTGGTTTGATGGTCTACAGGCAACCGTCTTCCTGTGGCATTTCTCTGCGTCTCCCTGGCAACCAACAATAGCAGTGATGCAGGTTACTATTGGAGAAAAGTTCCCAAAAACTTATTTTGATAAAAAAAAGAACATTACTTATAAAGATGAAAAGTTTCCATTTGCTCTCAGTTTAATCTCATTAATGTCTAGGAGAAATAATTGAGAAAGAGATCTCATCTGTGAGTTTTGTGTTGTGTGCATATGTCAGTAAAACAGTGTGTTAATTGTTGAGGTTTTTGGAGTGTATATGTGTGTTTGTACCAGTGTGAGAGTAGATACACCAGAGCGAGCCCATCAGACCCAAACCCATCACGAACCCAATAAACACAACCACCAGCACTGCACCCGTGTCTGCTTCTGAACACAACCACAGCAAGAACAACATTAATAACACAATATATTATTATTAAACAAAGCCCAGATTATACACTACAAAATATGAATGACTAATAACACAGAATAACACAAACCGTTCTGTGAGAGATTCTGTCTCGACATCTCAGCTGGCTTCTGAGAACGTTTACCTGACACACACAAACACAAGTTAAACCCGCACAACTGTGTTCTTGTTAAACACTGAAGTAATAGGTGTTATGACATTTTCAAAAAAGCTTCACAAACCAGCAGGAGGAGCCAAAAACTCCACAGGAGATGTGACTAACACGGGGCGAGAAAGATGTCTGTCCTCACACTGAGAGAGAGAGAGAGAGAGAGAATCTGGTGTACATTTTCATTTGATGCCTTCAGCAAGTTTTTAAAGGAAAGTTCAACCAAATATTTAGCCATTCAACCACATTTAAGTATAATTATTTGTTACAGATGAATCTGAACTCAACTCCGTTTTTTCCCGTTGTGATGCAGGTGTGTGTGTGTATTAGTGTACCTGTTGTGATGCAGGTGTCTGTGTGTGTGTGTGTGTACCTGTTGTGATGCAGGTGTGTGTGTGTCTGTTGTGATGCAGGTGTGTGTGTACCTGTTGTGATGCAGGTGTGTGTGTGTGTGTGTGTGTGTACCTGTTGTGATGCAGTTGTGTGTGTGTGTACCTGTTGTGATGCAGGTGTGTGTGTGTGTGTACCTGTTGTGATGCAGGTGTGTGTGTACCTGTTGTGATGCAGGTGTGTGTGTGTGTGTGTGTGTACCTGTTGTGATGCAGTTGTGTGTGTGTCTGTTGTGATGCAGGTGTGTGTGTACCTTTTGTGATGCAGGTGTGTGTGTGTGTGTGTGTGTGTGTACCTGTTGTGATGCAGGTGTGTGTGTGTGTGTGTGTACCTGTTGTGATGCAGGTGTGTGTGTGTGTGTGTGTGTGTGTACCTGTTGTGATGCAGGTGTGTGTGTGTGTGTACCTGTTGTGATGCAGGTGTGTGTGTGTGTGTGTGTGTGTGTGTGTGTGTGTGTGTGTCTGTTGTGATGCAGGTGTGTGTGTACCTGTTGTGATGCAGGTGTGTATGTGTGTACCTGTTGTGATGCAGGTGTGTGTGTGTGTGTACCTGCTGTGATGCAGGTGTGTGTGTGTGTGTACCTGTTGTGATGCAGGTGTGTGTGTGTGTACCTGTTGTGATGCAGTTGTGTGTGTGTGTGTGTGTGTGTGTACCTGTTGTGATGCAGGTGTGTGTGTGTGTACCTGTTGTGATGCAGGTGTGTGTGTGTGTGTACCTGTTGTGATGCAGTTGTGTGTGTGTGTACCTGTTGTGATGCAGGTGTGTGTGTGTGTGTGTGTGTGTGTACCTGTTGTGATGCAGTTGTGTGTCTGTGTACCTGTTGTGATGCAGTTGTGTGTGTGTGTGTGTGTGTGTGTACCTGTTGTGATGCAGGTGTGTGTGTGTGTACCTGTTGTGATGCAGGTGTGTGTGTGTGTGTACCTGTTGTGATGCAGTTGTGTGTGTGTGTACCTGTTGTGATGCAGGTGTGTGTGTGAGAGCAGGTATCCGAAGCCCGTGATCACACTCTCTGTTTGTCGAGGACTCTTCATGCGTTTGTTCTCCTGACACACACAGACGCACACTGCAGTGCAGAAACTGAATGGAGTTATTAAACACAGGCCCGAGGATGAAACTGAAACGCAGCGTGTGTGTGTTTTCTCCTTCGCTCTCCCTCGTTTCTCTCGTCCGTCTCCTGCGTTCTTCACGTCTCCTCACGTCTATAGAGCGTCTCACTCTCCAGCGCGACAGCAGACTGTCATGTCTGTCATCGCTCTGTGTCGTCTCGTCTTCATTTCCTGGTTCTGCTCGTCCTCTGTGGAGTCTGTGAGGCGTCTGTCTGTCTGTCAGTGTGAGAGACGGGTCGTGTGGGCAGGAGTGTCTGATGATGTACCAGTCGCTGTGAGCCTGCGGGTCTGATAGAGGCGAAACCCAACACGACTGAAGCTCCACAGCCTCTCCAGCACCAGACACCACTGAGATCTGACAGACAGACAGAAGAGACATTGAGATTCAGATAGACACACACACACATACAGACAGACAGATAGATAGAAAAACCATACATAACCATACAAACCAATAAAATCAGACAGCTGTATGCACTGACAGGTGAAGGGGAGGAGTTAACGGATGAGAGAGAGAGAGAAATACAAACAGGTAGTTAGACAGACAGATGATGAGAATAAGAGACAGACAGAGAGGCAGACACACAGACAGGGAGAGACAGACAGATAACAGAGAGATGGAAAGACAGACAGGCAGATACAGAAACAAACAGCAGTTGTTATTAAATCTCTTCAGCTTCAGTAAGTCTCTCTCTCTCTTCTTTCTCTCTCTTTCTCTCCCTCTCTTTCTCTCTCTCTCTTTTCTCTCTCTCTCTCAGCAGCTGTTATCATGAGCCGTGACCTCGCTACGGCGCCACACAACAAACAGCCGAATCTGACCGATGACAGAAGGATAATAATGACCTGAACGTAGAGACGCTCGTGTGCTGTGAGGACACACGGACCCACAGATCTCCTCTCATAAGCGTCGGATACAAACAGCTCCATGAACATCAGCGGAGGCGTGTGAGACCTCTGGAGCTCGGGGCGGTACCTCAGCGCCTCCTCCGGAGACACGTCCACTGGACTCGCAGGACTCGGCAGAAGAGCTTCACAGCTGATCTGAGCCGAGAGAAACAAGAATCCTCAAAACACACAAAAATGAAGGCGTGTTTCAGACGATGGTTCACTTTAGACACATTTTAAGGCAGCGCCGCATGTGGCCATCATGGAAAAGCCAATCTCCCAGAATGCACTGCATCTCATCTGTGTACATCATGTGTGATACATCCGTGTGACACGTGACTGCTTGTCTATGCTGAGCGAGGGTTTGAAAACACGTCTCACCTGAACACCCAATGGATTCATCTCAACAGTCTCGTTGTACATCTCTGATGGTTTCCATAGAAACACCTGCAAAACAAAAGATGTCATTGGTTAGATCAGAGGACACACATGACTGTTGTAGTGTGAAGCTGTCACTCAGTGGTTCCATCGGCGGGATTCAGAACAGCATTTTAATAAAACCAGCGACAGAAGTGTTTGACTTCACACACACACACACACAGTGTGACCAGGGTCAGATGACATCATCACATAATGAGAAATCACATTTTTCCTTTATGTTGTGTTCATTTGAAAAACAAAACGTTTTCCACAATTTCCATATCCATTTAAAACACGCACGCACACGCACACACACACACACACACACACACACACACACACACACACACACACACACACGCACACACACACAAAACATGTGATGATATCCTACAAACTATTAAAAACAGAAGATAATATTATCTTATAATAATGATATGTGTGTCTCACCGTGTTTGTGTAACGCACTCTTCCACTCATCCCATCCATCTCTCCCTCAGTCCCACAGGAAATGAGAGGAAAATCCAACAGGAAGTGAGTCCCGTTAAACTCCGCCCTACAGCGGCGGTCACGCAGACTCATGCTCATCACAGACATCAGCTGTGTGCGTGTATGATCAATAACAAAACAAAGAAAAACATTTCGGTAATATCTCAACATCAAGACTTGCTACACTCTGAATGGATGTGTGTGTGTGTGTGTGTCACCTGTAGCATGTGTGTATCCACGGTAACAGTAAGAGCCTCGTCTGCACACTGACAGCTGACCGCCTCTCTTATTCTCTCTACAGATACATCATCCTGAAAAAACCTCCAGCTCTCTGAACCACTCACATCAGCACCAGCATCTGTCAACACAACACACATCAGCACCAACATCTGACTACAAAATTCACACTGTCAACACACACAACACATAATGTCATCACACATCAGCATCAACATCTGTCAACACAACACACACTGTCATCATACACACACACACTCTGTCATCACACACAACACCACACAACACACACTGTCATCATGCACAACACACATCAGCATCAGCATCTGTCAACACAACACACACTGTCAACACACACAACTCTACACTGCATCTGTCAGTCACTCCTCATATAGTTGATTTAGGTCACATGACTCACCTCGTCCGTTTCCTTTTAACTTGATGATAAAGCGATTGGCCAGGTCAGCCTCCGTATATGAGGTCACTTCAGAAAAGTTTTTCTGATTGGCCCATTCTAAGAGGTCAGGGGTGTTGAGAAGGTCAGAGGTCACAGTGCTGCTCATGGTGAGGTCAGGACATTCAGAGAACAGACTTACAATGCTGGATGACTGCAAAAAAACAGGGTTATGAGAAGCACATAAGCTGGAGAACGACGTATGATTGAGAGAAGAAGAGGGATCTTTAGTCATCACTGAAAATAACATGATGTCCGTCCACTGAAGAGCAACACCGTTTCAGAGGAGGAGCAAGTCATTACACTTTGATAGCCATTAAAAAGACGAAAACATTTATGTTATGGTGTATTTCAAGTACACTTTTATTTAATACACAATTCCAAATGCTGAGTATAATCTTACATAGACCCTGATGTGACCTTTGACCTCTGAAGCCACTAAAGCCCAGTTGACTGAAGCATCACTGCTGAGGATGAGAACTACTCTGTGATGTCCTGAATGAGACACAGGAGGCAGCAGAGAGACATTCACCTGCACAGAGCTGACACACACACACACACACAGACACACACAGACAAAGGTTACTTGTGTTTTAAGTGTCTAATTGTTCACTCGCTCACTCAATCACTCACTTGATCGCTCAATCTCTCGCATACTAATTTACTCACTCATCCACACACTCGATCGCTCCCTCGTTCACTCTCTCGATTACTCACTCGATCCCTCACTCGATCACTCACTCACTCGATCACTCACTCAATCACTCGCTTGATCACTCACTCCATCACTCACACAATCCCTCACACAATCCCTCACTCGATCGCTCGATTACTTACTCGATAACTCACTTAATCACTCACTCGATCTCTAACTCCATCACTCACTCCATCACTCACTCGATCTCTAACTCCATCACTCACTCCATCACTCACTCCATCACTCGATCAATCACTCCATCACTCACTCCATCACTCACTCCATCACTCGATCACTCACTCCATCACTCACTCCATCACTCGATCACTCACTCCATCACTCACTCCATCACTCGCTCGATCACTAACTCCATCACTCACTCCATCACTCACTCCATCACTCACTCCATCACTCACTCCATCACTCACTCCATCACTCACTCCATCACTAACTCCATCACTCACTCCATCACTCACTCCATCACTCGCTCCATCACTCACTCCATCACTCACTCCATCACTCACTCGATCACTATCTCGATCACTAACTCCATCACGCACTCCATCACTCACTCCATCACTCACTCCATCACTCACTCCATCACTCACTCCATCACTCACTCCATCACTAACTCCATCACTCACTCCATCACTCACTCCATCACTCGCTCCATCACTCACTCCATCACTCACTCCATCACTCACTCGATCACTATCTCGATCACTAACTCCATCACGCACTCCATCACTCACTCCATCACTCACTCCATCACTCACTCCATCACTCACTCCATCACTCACTCCATCACTCACTCGATCACTATCTCGATCACTAACTCCATCACTCACTCCATCACTCACTCCATCACTCGCTCCATCACTCACTCCATCACTCACTCCATCACTCACTCGATCACTATCTCGATCACTCACTCCATCACTCACTCCATCACTCACTCCATCACTCACTCCATCACTCGCTCGATCACTAACTCAATCACTCACTCCATCACTCACTCGATCACTATCTCGATCACTAACTCCATCACGCACTCCATCACTCACTCCATCACTCACTCCATCACTCACTCCATCACTCACTCCACCACTCACTCCATCACTCACTCCATCACTCACTCCATCACTCCATCACTCACTCCATCACTCACTCGATCACTCGCTTGATCACTCCATCACTCACTCCATCACTCACTCGATCACTGATTCACTCGATCGCTCGATCACTCACTCCATCACTCACTCCATCACTCACTCCATCACTCACTCCATCACTCACTCCATCACTCACTCCATCACTCCATCACTCACTCCATCACTCACTCGATCACTCGCTTGATCACTCCATCACTCACTCCATCACTCACTCGATCACTGATTCACTCGATCGCTCGATCACTCACTCCATCACTCACTCCATCACGCACTCCATCACTCACTCCATCACTCACTCCATCACTCACTCCATCACTCACTCCACCACTCACTCCATCACTCACTCCATCACTCACTCCATCACTCCATCACTCACTCCATCACTCACTCGATCACTCGCTTGATCACTCCATCACTCACTCCATCACTCACTCCACCACTGATTCACTCGATCGCTCGATCACTCACTCCATCACTCACTCCATCACTCACTCCATCACTCACTCCATCACTCACTCCATCACTCACTCCATCACTCCATCACTCACTCCATCACTCACTCGATCACTCGCTTGATCACTCGATCACTCACTCCATCACTCACTCCACTCCATCACTCACTCCATCACTCGCTCGATCACTCGATCACTCACTCCATCACTCACTCCATCACTCACTCCATCACTCACTCCATCACTCGCTTGATCACTCGATCACTCACTCCATCACTCACTCCACTCCATCACTCACTCCATCACTCACTCCATCACTCGCTCGATCACTCGATCACTCACTCCATCACTCACTCCATCACTCACTCCATCACTCCATCACTCACTCCATCACTCACTCGATCACTCGCTTGATCACTCGCTTGATCACTCACACAATCCCTCATTCCATCACTCACTCCATCAATGATTCACTCGATCGCTCGATCACTCACCCACACAGAGTGGAGCCGGAGGACCAAAGTCTGATGATATGAACCTCTGTGTCTGCAACTTCACTGGATGACGCGCAGCCATGCACCTCCTGCTCCTGAAACTCAGACACCTGATAATTCTGAGACATGAAGCGAGGCTGTAGACGACATTCCCTCGGCATGCTGGGATCTGTGGGAGCCAATGAACACATGAATGAAAGAACTGAGTTTAATCTCGTTTAATGCGGTGTGTTTCTCACCCTCTCCCAGACTCAGAGAAACACGGTTGGCGTATATGATGTGTGTGAGAGAAGAGATGGTGGTGTGCCGCTGAAGAACCCAACGCAGCAGGACTTCAGGACGTCGAGGTAGAAAAGGCATCCGCACCACGCGTATGGACACGCTTACAGACACCACACTGGAGTTCTGAGACACCTGATGAACACAGATGCATGATTTATATCTCACATAACTTGAAGCCGCTCTCAGTGTACATGTGAACACACCTGTGCCAGCAGATTAATGTTCTGTTGCAGCCCTTCACTTTCTACCACCCAGCGCACGGCATTCTGGGAACTCAGCACCAGAATCACCGGCCTGTTTGCTGGACGAGAGAGTTTCAAAGGTTTCAGCAGCACAGTCACCTGACAGGAAACAGAACAACTGAGTCTGATGTGTGCCGATCGACAGGAAGTTCACAAACACAGACTTCCTGTACCTGTGTGTTTGAGGATTTGGCTGCTGAAATCACATGGGTCTCTTTAGCTCCGCCCTCCCTGGCACCACAGCCAATCCCTGCTTCCAAGCGCTGGAGCTGAGCCTGTACTGGATGCAGCGCCCCCACTGGCCACACAGAGCACTGCAGCTCACTGCTGGACACTGACGCGCACACAATATATGAATTACATAGTCCAACTTGTTTTTAAATTCTAACACATATATAACTTGTTTTAAATGCTCTAACCTTTACATTAATTTTGGCATTTAATAATATTTTATACCGAACTGCTTAAAGTATATTCTGTGTGTAATGCGATAACATCGTAACTACCTGCAATAAACTACTTAAAATTGTAAAGTAATTCCTTATGTACAGAAATAAGTAACTTAATTTATTTCACCAAAAATGACATTACTTTAATGTAAAATGAGACTGCATAAATACTCTGTCAGAAAAAAATTGTAATAAAAAATCATCCTTCAAGTACCTGCATTTAAAATCCTCGCCAGCAGAAGGCAGAAGAGACTCCGTGGCTTCATCATCCCTGTACCTTCACAACATTAATGGATATAAATAAATGAATAAAGAGAGAAATCGGTCCAATGGGAAAAAAGTCAAGGCTCGTCTCCCCACAAAGTGCTGATAAAACAAAAGTTTTGACAATCACGTGTTGAATATTCTTCCATCTCATGAACACATCTCACTTTGACATGCCTTGAATATTTCCAAACATTAAGGTATTTTGTGTACATGTACAGTATTTTCCTTATTTTCATTTTACACAGGATGGTCACATATAAGACACAAACAAACTTCATAAAAAGACACAAATGATGTAGTCTACTCTACATCATTTACAATAAAGATTTTAAACAAAAATGTTTAGACAACATTCATACAAAAATCGTTGTATTGTCAACCTGTGCTGTTACAAAACAACAAACATTAACTTTAAAGAAAATCTCTGTCACAGCTTACCTGGCAAGATTTGGACACCCGAGACCCTCAGAGTCTCACCAGGAGCGGGTGTTTCTCGTGATCTGACAGAGGCATGAGATGAGTTCACATCGGTCGATTCGAGTCTTCTGATCGGGCGAAAACTTTTGGTCACTTATAGTTGCTGTTGATGGAGGAGGCGGGGCTGCGCTGTGCAGAGACGGGCGCGCTGTGCAGAGGCGGGATGGGAGCTCGCGCGCGCACCTCTGATGGAGAAATAAACTGAGATGTGAGGTAAGATCGACAGGAAGCCGCACAGTTTGTGGCAAAGTGATGTTTTGTTGATATCTTGCACTTTCTACGGCAACCATAACAAGTTTTTTGTAAAGCATTAAAGGATCAAATCCCCATCTGAGCTGACTAATTCTAACGTTTTTTACTGAAATTGCTAACTGACCGCATTAGATATGATGAAGCAAATATTTTTCAGTATTTAAGATAATTTGTCGTTAACTTCACAATATCACGCCCTATTAATCATTATGGTTGTTAATTTAAATAATGAATAACTTCGTGGTAATCCAAACGCCCTCCATCTAAACCCTTCCTTCATTCTTGCTGTTGAACAGAAATCATAACGTTATATATATTGATGGATGTTTTAAAATAAATCACTGCTCATGGTTGTTTTGTTTTTTGGTCATAGTGACATGTTCGGTTGCGTTCGTTTCAGAGAAGATCAGGTGTGGGTTGGGCTGAGGTAAACTTTGGATAAACAATTTGCTTTTAGCACTGAACCGAATCCCACAAATAATGTCCATATATCTCCATGACAACTGAATCAAAAAAACCCATAGCCTCCATTACAAGCCTTTAATGTGCACAGCAAAATGTGGTTTGGAGCAAAATTTCAAGATTTTACCAAATGCACCACTACAGCTTACATGGAAAACCACGTAAAACTACAAAAACATGCAACACTGAAAATATAGCCTATCTGAATCATTGTTTTGCTTAAAGATTACAACAAAGACAACAGTCATTTATCAATAATGATTTGTTATCGTACAATTAAATGTCAGTCTTTTATCTCAAGTTACTTATGTAAAGTCAACAATGTGTGAATGTTGAGAATCAGTGCAGACACTGAGGAGAAAGAAAGCAGACAGACAGATAGGCCTATATAAAGATAAAGAAAGAGTGTCAACATCTATAAAAGAATGGTCACTTTGGTGCAAATGAGATTAAGATATGAGTGTTTTCTTCACCTTGAGAGGAACAGTCAGCTCCGGCCTGAAGATTGAACCACTGGTAAAGAAACACAAACAAACAGATAAAACCTCACAAGCACCAAACAAACTGATCTTAGGAAAAATAGTTGAGGCTTATGTAAAATTTACATTACAGTATATTTCATGTTCATTTATGGTCGTTTATCCCTGTTGCAACCTGAAATGCATTGCTTTCACCTCAAGAACCGCTCAGACTTATCACCATTAGCCTGAACAAGGAGAGAAATGCTTAATCTTCAATTAAAGTAGAAACAATTTTCCGTTTGAGCAAATGTGAAGTGCTTTTAAAGTCTGAGTGCAGTGAGTGCAGAGTGAACACATGAATGAAGTCCAGGAGCAGCTGTGATTGAGAGATGGATTTAACCCAGACTAATGCTCAGACTGATGATGTTCACTAAATGAAATGCTTTGAGTCGTCCGGAGTAATGTAATTTGGAACATTCATCTTTTGCGGAGCTCTCTATTGGTTTTTCATAAGCTACCAGCAAAAACATCAAGTGCATGCAGAAAATGTTGAGATGGCTTCGTACGCTTGCCTGTTTATCTGCTCTCTGGGCGAATGGTCGTCGAATGGTTTGGAATGTAAATTGCAAACCCAAAGTTGTAGCTCAGTCATTAGGACGCATTTTTGAAACTCTATCCATTCAGCAACATTTAAAGTGAAAGTACAGACAAATTTGAGTATTCTTGCATCATTTATTCATTCTCGTGTCGTGTCAAACCTCTAGTTTCTTTCTTCTTTAGAACACAAAGGAAGATATTTGAACATTGATCATCAAACAACCCTCCATTGACTTCCATTGTATGAACACAAAACCACTGAGACATTTCTCAAAATATATTCTTTTGTGTAGCACTGAAGAAAGACTCCCATGCAGATTTACAAACACACAATGATAACAGAATATGTTACTTAAAAAACAAGTTTTGTTTTTCTTGTTCCTGACTGACAGTGTAGAAGATGGGAGCTTGATTTAGGGATGTCATGACCCTGTATTCCTCATCACCATAGATACATCTTCTTCTGAACTCGGGGCAATGATGAGAGATTATGTGAAACAGCTCTTCCTTGTGTTCCTGTCATCAGTGTAACCTCGCTGAAGGCGAAACACGGGAGCTGATGTCAAGCTGACTTCTGTAGGGTGTTAAATTAAAGACACCTTTAGCGTCGTCATGTTGATGTGATGTTAAACTCACTCATACAGTACATACAGCACTCTGATCTACAGGAGAGAAAATAATGTCTTGTCTGTTTAGGGACATTACTGCTCTGGACGCAGTTTAATGGGATTGAAATAGTTCATGCATTAAAGGGGCAGATCACCCAAAAATTAAAATTCTGTCATCATTTTCTCACCTTCCAGTTGTTCCAAATCTGTATAAGTTTCTTTGTTCTGATGAACACAGAGAAAGATTTTTGGAAGAATTCTTGAAACCAAACAGATATCGGACCCCATTGACTACCATAGTAGGTAAAAATACTTTACAATTTATACTTTTCTGTTGAATACAAAAAATATATTTTGAAGAATGTAGGAAAGCAAACAGTTCTGGGACACTTTTGACTACCATTGTCATTTTTTTCTACTATTGCAGTCCATTGGGTCCAAGAACTGTTTGGTTATAAGCAGAGTCATTATAGTTTTGATTTTAGTTTTGTAGAATTTAAATTTTAGCAATTTTGTTTTATGCTTTTGTCATTTAATAAATTATTGGTTTATTTTTAATATTGCTATTTAAGATTAATTCAGTATTATTTTAGTTTTTGTTTATTATTATAATTTTACTGCTTTGAACTTACTTCAGTTTATGGTCACACTCTAGTTTAGGGGTCAATTCTTGCTATTAACAAACTATTAACTACGACCTTTTCCCCAATAAATTCTTCATTTGTTGCTTATTAATAGTTAGAAAGGTAGTTGTTATGTATAGGTATTGGGTAGGATAAGGGATAAAGAGTATGGTCATGCAGAAAATGTGCTTTATAAGTACTAATAAACAGCGAAGATGGCAATAATAGGCATGTTAATAACAAATAATTAATAGTGTGAATGGACCCCTAAACTGAAGTGTTACCCAGTTTATTTTTGAGGCAATATTTAAATTTTACATCAAGTTATGTTTTTCCAAAAACAATAAGGTCAATATTTTATCTTAGTTCAATGAACAGGAATGTTTTCAAAGTTAAAATAACCTTGGTTACAAGAATTCTTCCAAATATCTTTGGTGTTTAACCAAACAAAGACATTTTTTTAGGTTTGGAACAACTAGAGAGTGAGTAAATCATGACAGAATTTTCATTTTTGGGAGAACTATTCCTTTGATGCTCATAATAACAGAAGATTTATTCTAATCGGATTTGACATGTCATTAGTTACCTCTACAGGTACGGTTGCTTGTATTGATCATTTAGTTTCTTAGCATGTTGAATAAACTTGATGTCTCTATTTTAACAATTGTGAATTGAACAAAAAAGTATGGTTATTAGAAAAAGCCTCACCTCAAACCTTATTGTTGCCTAACCGTGTGAAAACAGCAAATAAAACATGCATCACACAAATACATATGTGGTTACAAATTGCTATGAGATTGTGTTGGTCAAACATGAGTCAAATGGAGCCATTCTAACTTGATCTAATTTTAAAGGCTTGATGTGTAGATTGTAGCGGCATCTAGTGGTACGGTTGCAAATTGCAACCAACGGCTCACTACCACTCTCCCTTCCTTTCGTTGCACTACCATGTCTGACACGGCACTAAGATGTCATCATGTTTTCGCCTCTTTGCCGAAGGAGATAACCTATTTATGAAACGTGCTCTGAAGAGCAGTTTATGGGAACTGTAAACATAGTGAATTCCATGTTCCAAGGGGAACAGTAGATAGAAATAACTTGTTCTAAGGTAATAAAAACATAACACTTCATTATGTAAGGCCCTTATTGTCACGAACGAGGTTCCTGCAGGCTCTTCCATTCGCCACCAGAGGGCTCCCTCCCCAGAATATTGAACCTATTTGGACTCCATTTCCCACATGCCTGTTGCTGATTTCTTGCACACCTGAACATCATTTTGGGAGCTATTTTAGTCATGCGCCTTCCTTTCTATGCGAAGTCTTGTGTGGCCCCGGTTAACATTTCTAAGCGGTATTTCCTATTACCTGCCTTTCTGTGAATTTCCTTTGGACTGTCTATACCGTTCGTGAGTGTTTGCTGCTTGTCCCTGGACTCTTATCTCTGGTTACTGGAATTCCAGATTGTTTGCCGCCTGCCTCGACTTACGCCTGCTACTGGATATTAAGATTGTCTGCTGCCTGCCCCAACCCATGCCTGCTATTGGATTACGAACTGTCTTGCCTTTGATATTGTGTTTGCTGGTGATTGACTCTGCTTGTACAACTTTGGTTTCAATAAAGCTGCACATGGATCCTCAAGATATGAGTGCTTCTTTACACTTATACAACTTAGTTATGTATATTATATTGCATTTCTGTCAACAGATCTTCCAAAAAACTACACAAAGGACATTTAAGAGAAGAACCACCAATACCAACACCATTCTTCAAAATCTCTCCTTTTGTGTGCCAACAGAAGAAAGAAAGAAAGAAAGAAAGAAAGAAAGTCTTCCAGGTTTGACATGACATGAGAATAATAAAATGACGAAATAATCTTCATATTTGGCTAAACTGTCACTTGGTTGTTTTTACATTGTTATTTGGTTGTCAGTGAGGAAGTAAGAAGCGCAAGTCAGTTGTGAGATAACACAAATCCCCAGAACAAACACCAACACCATTTCAGTGAATGAATGAGTTACATACATGTGAATAAACCCCTTTCACACTTTATTTCTGCTTTTACAGCTCTCTGATGCCTCTGTGTGGTTACACGTGTGTATTACAGCACTGAATGGTCTCTGGAGACTGTAGGTTAAAAAAGAAGACGGATGAGAAAGACAGACAGACAATTTCTGGAGTCAGTATCATGAAACAGAAGTTCTGGGTAACGTTGAATCCGAGTGGTCCATCGGTAAATCCTTCCTCCAAACACTTAAACAAAGAAACTGTTCGCCAGCATACTCCACAAAGCATCACATTATCTGGATTATTGAATTGAGCCTCTACAGTCCCCGTCAGGAAGTCTTTACCCTGAACAACCGTTTATTCCACCTAAAACAGACGTCCATCACCGACAGTAGTGCCGGGGCGAGAGGATCCGCCCATGTCTCTCACGTTTATCAGCTTCAAAGTGAAGAGCACCTGTGCGTCCTAACAGAGGTCTGAGACGTAGTCGAAGTCTCTGAAGTAATCCTGGTCTTTACGCGTGAGGCTGCGGCTCTCACGAGGCGGGGTGAGGGCGGGGGCTTCATTGGTGAACTCGGCATCAAAGTTACTGACGTCTTCATTATCCGAGACGGCCGGGACGAACGGAGGAGGAACCTTACCCTGAAGGAGAGCCTCAAAGTCCATATTCTACAGAAAGAGAGAGAGAGACATCACAAACACACAGATAAAACGAGATGAACACGACAGAGAGAAGTTGTTCATACTCTGAAGAAGGGCTGTTTCTTTATATCATCTGCGTCTCTCTCACTGGAGCCCAGACGTCTCTCAGGATTACGTCTCAGCAGCTAGAAAACAAGAGCAACCTGTCAATCAACAAACACAGCCAATCAGAGAGCACTTGTGGAGAGAGAGGCGGGTCCTCACCCGTCTCATGATGCCGATGGCGTCGGTGGAGAGGAATCTTGGGTACCGTACTTCATCATTGACAATACTGTCAAACACTTCCTCCTCATCATCACCTGGAAACGGTGACTAAACACACAGACACACACACGTCATGTGATTCTTATTTATTATAGCCGAGGGATTTTCAAACCTTTTTGAAAATGAGATTCACCCAATCAGAGCGAAGTCTGTAACCGTGGAAACGATGCAAAGCTTTATGAATGATGCAGTCAGATTCGATATATCGACTCTACAGTCGTCAGTTTTTCTGTATTGTGAATATGTATTTAGTGAGACTTTGTCATGGAGTTGTAAAAATGTGGTAATAGTTACAAGTGGAATACGTCTACACAAATGAAAGTCATTGTTATTGACCAGATCAGGTGGAAATAATGTCATACGGTAACAACTAAACTATGATTTTGTAATTTCTCATTTGTCATCCGTCGTTTCTTTGCCAAACACTTTTTATGACTCTGGTTAGATTTTGGTTCACAAAAATTGTGATTTTCAAAGACAAACAGTTTTGACCTTTAACTGATCTTTTTGGAGACATTTGGTCCCCGGAGCACAGGAGTTACCCACACCAAACACACAAGCTAATGCTTACACACCTCTCCAACTAGCATCTCGTATATGAGCACACCGAAACCCCACCAGTCCACAGCTCTGGTGTAAGACGTGTCCGTCAAAACCTCTGGAGCAAGAAACTCTGGAGTACCGCAGAAAGTGCTCGTCCTGTCCCCAAAACCCATCCCTACACACAGAGAGAGAGAGGAGAGGAGGAAAAATTTGAAGAAACATCATAACTGATGTCTTTAGAATACTCTTTGGGTTTGGTCAGTCTGTTTGAATGTTTTGTCACGTGTATATTAAGCAGCAGTGTATGACGTCATGTGATGTGATGTGTGATTTCTCACCCTCTTTACAGAGACCAAAGTCTGCAATCTTCACATAACCGTCAGTGTCCAGCAGCAGATTGTCAAGCTTCAGATCTCTGACACACACACAGAGACACATCAGACACCCATGTGTGTTCAAGGTTTTGTCATATATACTTTTGTACCATGGTAATGTGTGTGTTTCATGTTCAGTTTGTGTGTGTGCTTACCTGTACACAATCTTATTATCATGAAGAAACTGAAGCCCCAAAACTACACACGCAGCATAAAACCTGCAACACAAAATTCAGTTTAATTTCTATAATGCCTTGAAAAACTGTGGCAACTTGACGGGAGATTAATAAAAACAGAAAGAAGTTCAGTACAGTACACGTAATAGAAAGAGCAATATCATTCTAAAGGCCTGATCAGACAGAACGCGTCTTTTGCTGTGAGTGTCACTGTTCTGTTCCACCTTGTCTTGCTTTTCTTGACGTAGTGACAGAACCTCTTGTTTTTAGTGGAGTGAGGCTATTATGGCCCTTATGGCCTTCCATACACTCTCCGGTCTCATCTCTGTTCCTAACCTCTCGTCTCTTCATTATTGATTGTTGATTATTTAATGCCCCACAGTTGTTCCCTCTTGATTTTTTATCCATATTTAAAGCCCTTGTGTTTGCTGCCCTGTGCTTGTTGGTTTTGCGTTTTTGCTTGTATGCTGTTGTTTGTTTACCTTGCCCTGTGTGCTACTATACCATGTGGATTACTACCTGTTGGATTGCCTTGCTCCGTCTCTGGATGTTTATGGTTCATCAAGTCGTGTCTTAGTTTTTGTAGTATTTAAAGTATCATGTCTCTTTAGTTTTTACCCCTTGTGTGTGTGTTTGTAATGCCTTGTTTCATTTTCCCATTGTGGGTGTTTCTGTTATCGCTGTTTTTCACAAAAACACGGAGACACGGAGGAGAAACTTGTGGCTGTTTTGGGTGACCTAGCAACATAAAAAAACCTACGCCAAAAGAGCAGCGTGTTGCACCTCTTGTTTTCTAACATGAAAAGCGCGTTCGGTGTGATCGTACCCTAATAAAGCAATGTTCATGAAATTAACAGAACCCTGAGACTAAATAATATAAGCCAACAACACGACAACAGTACCGAGCAACCAAACTTTGGATCGCTTTGGATAAGTCGCTTTGGATAAAAGCGTCTGCTAAATGACTAAATGTAAATGTAATCTCCGATGGTGAACAAATGGAGCAAAAACATCAGAAAAAAACAGACTCAGCTGGGAGAGTCCGATCTCCTCTGACATGTTACAGCTGCACCCTTCTGAACTGCCATTTAAAGATTTTTTGACATTTAACATTTACAGAAACATGATGTTTTACCACTAGATTGGTTTGATTCATTTGTCATGTGTCAACATCTGACCCATTAGTAGAGTCTTCTACTTTATTTCTACTTTCCTACCCCCCGAAATAATCTTTGTATACTGTAGGCTAACGGAGACCAGTTTTCCTGCAACTACGCATTGTTTTTCTTTTATTGCACAAATTGCTTCTATTGTTTTTCCTCTACTTTGTACGTCGGTTCGGGTAAAAGCATCTGCTTAATGACTAAATGTAATGTGTATGTGATGTGACACTCACACAGAGCGCTCTTCAGAGAAAACATCAGCGTGTATGTGCATCATCAGGTCACCGCCTGCCGTGTACTCCATCACAAAGCACACGTGTTCTGATGTCTGAAAACACGCGAACAGATTCACCAGGAACGGATGCCTCGCGCTGTTCACCACATCGAAGATTCGCTTCTCGCACATCAAACTGACAGAGAGACACAGAGAAAGGATGGTCAACAAATATTTTGTGTTTAATGAACAGATTGGTGAAATGGACACTAGTCACTGAAGCTTCAGACCTCTCCACCTCATCCCGCGCCACGATGTCTCCTTTCTTCAGAGCTTTGATGGCGTACAGCTTCCCTGACGCCTTATATTCAGAGAGCAGCACCTGACGATAAACACACACACAAAACATAAATATAAAAACACATTTGTATGTTGTGAATGATGAATGTGATCTGTGTTCTCACGACTCTACAGTTATTGGTACCTTGCCGAAATGGCCACGTCCCAACACAGCGATCAACCTGAAATCCTTAAGACACAGAGATGAGCCCTCTCGCCTGCACACGCCGGATGAGATGTAGTCCCGGATGTAATGAAACAGAACATCAGTGAGCACAACGGACACAATATCACAGGCTTGGAATGTGTGTGTTTCATGCTGACTCTTGGCTGGGTCTGTGAGACATATTGTGTGTCGACGGGACATGTACCTGCGCTGGGAATTGTGGGAGGTTTTCCTGATGACCCGCTGAGGAGGAGAAGCGGCTTCAAGAGAGACTGTATCTGTTTCTGACACACTCTTCATCTGACCGAAGACAAACACAACACGCTCATGTACAATTAACATCACAAATTCACACCTGAGATCTTAAAAGCAGAGAGTGACGTGAACACAACCCATCACATCACACATCTCTCTGTCAGTATATGAGCAGCGGTGAAGTTCTCTGTATCCTTCTACAGATATTATAAGATCTCTCTGCTGTTATTAATGATATACTTTCAGCACCCCACAGACAACACCATCTGCTCACTCACTCACTCACTCATTCACTCACCTCTCTCTCTCTCTCACTCTCTCTCTCTCACTCACTCTCCCTCTCTCTCCCTCTCTCTCTCTCTCTCTCTCTCTCTCTCTCTCTCACTCACTCACCTCTCTCTCTCTCTCTCACTCACTCTCCCTCTCTCTCACTCACTCTCTCTCTCTCTCTCTCTCCCTCTCTCTCTCTCTCTCTCTCTCTCACTCACTCTCCCTCTCTCTCTCTCTCTCTCTCTCACTCTCACTCTCTCTCTCTCTCTCTCTCTCTCTCACTCACTCACCTCTCTCTCCCTCCTCCCTCTCTCTCTCTCTCTCACACACTCTCTCTCTCTCTCTCTGTCTCTGCGTCTCTGCATCTCTCCCTCTCTCTCTCTCTCTTTCTCTCTCTCTGTCTCTCCCCCTTTCTCTCTCTCTCTCTCTCTCTCTCTCTCTCTCCCTCTCCCTCTCGTTTGTTCTCTCTCTCTCTCTCTCTCTCTCTCTCTCACTCACTCTCCCTCTCTCTCTCTCTCTCTCTCTCTCTCTCTCTCTCTCTCTCTCTCTCTGTCTCTCTCTCTCTCTCTCTCTCTCACTCACTCTCCCTCTCTCTCTCTCTCTCTCTCTCTCTCTCTGTCTCTCTCTCTCTCTCTCTCTCGTTCGTTCTCTCACTCACTCTCCCTCTCTCTCTCTCTCTCTCTCTCTCTCTCTCTCTCTCTCTCTGTCTCTCTCACTCACTCTCTCACACTGTCTCTCTCACTCTCACTCTCACTCTCTCTCTCTCTCTCTCTCTCTCTCTCTCACTAACTCACTCTCTTTCTCACTCTCCCCATCTTTCTCTTTCTTGATAGAACACAACCACTCAAAATTGATTTAACCTGTTTCAAAAGATGTGACCCAACAGACACATTTTTACTCCTTTGATATTTTTCATTTTAGTATTGTATACTGTAGTACAGTGCATTGTAAGCTGTATAATTGTATGGCCATGAACATTATGCTTTACATTTGTTAACAGTACTGACTGCTCAATAGATTTTTACTGGTTGCAGGTTCATATCAACAAAGAACAAGATTTACAGTATCACAGAGACAAGGAACAACTTTGTGAGATGCAGGGTACTGTACTGTAAAAAAAGGGGTACAAGGAGGAGGAAGAACGAAAAAAATGGCAAAGAGCAAATCAGAGTAGTAATTTCTGATCAATTTTGATCTACTATCATAGAACATGTTTGTAATCATCAAAAGTCAATGGAAAAATAAGATTTGTTTTTAGATTAAAAATGTACTTCTTCCTGAGAACTATATGTTTTGAAAGATGTGTTTTCTATTTGTTGATGTATTGTTTACTGACTGCTTGATAGTGTATATCATTTTGATCACTTTGTTTATGATTTGAGAGCAGTGTTTGATTTTGAACTCAGGTAAAACGGTTTTGAGGCGAAAGTTTCATTTTGCTAGAGGAGTCAGAGGTTTTGTAGACAGTGCTAGAAGATGAGGTTTTGTGTTTAATAATTTCAGAAAATGGAGCAAGGTTTCAAGAAATTGTGTTTTAGCAATCGAGAAAAACTGTAATTGGATTTAAATTATTTGTGTAATTTATTATTCATTCACATATTTAATTCTGTTTTGCAATTTAGTGTTTTCTCTTTCTCTCACCGTGTGTGAGATGTCTCTCTTGGTCTCTGATGTTGGAGATTCACTGTCCAGTTGAATCTTCTGAACTGAAATCTCAGCACTGTAACACACACACACACGTTCACTACAGTACCTCACAAGTGTTCATTCAGTTTGAAAGTTGTGCTGTTGTGTTTCTTCACCTGCTGTCGTGTGAGTTGTGTTGATGTGAGTAGTTGTGTGTGGAGGCGCCCATGGGAATGGCGTTCTTCAGGAGTCGAACCCATGTAGTCATGTCAACATTCAACTGTTTCGCTCGCAGGAACGCTTTACCTGCACAAACACACACAATAAAAACACTAAACGGTTTCCAATATGTCGTAATGTCATTATCTGAAATGTAACGGTGGAGTGTGTGTGAAAGTTGTTACCCTGTTGTTTAGAGAAGATCTTTCTCTGTCGCTGCAGACGTGGTCCTCTCTCTATCACTGGATTAAAAAACATCACCTGAAACACACAACTCCACCATCAAACACAAACACATTTACTGATGCTGTGTCTTCACATGTCTTTGTACTTATTTCGACTGCTTATATTTGAGTCAATCGTTAAATATACATATTTTATTATCATTTATTTTTGTCTTTAGGACCTTATTTTAACATTACAACATAAAGCATACACACTTAATCTAATCTTTACTTTTAAAAATTGAAGGGCATTTGTAAGAGAGAGAGTGCATGAATTGGTGAGTGTGCGTGCGTCTGTGTGTGTATTGTGTGTGTATGTGTCTGTGTGTGCGTCTGTGTGTGTACAGTACCTCGGCCAGCAGCAGTCCCTGAGGTTCGAGCTCTAGCTGTATTCTGTGTCTCTGGTTGTCCAGAAACTCTTCTAGTTTGAGATATTTCAGAGCACACAGTGAACGATGATCACGCCAGTACACTGCGATCTCCATCTCTCTAGACTGAACACACACACACAGAGAACGTGACTCATCAACATCATATTGTGTGTTTGTTGTTTGTGTAACATTTTGGCTCCTGTACACCTGAGATCAGTCAGTGGTTTCTAAATTTCTAATTCATTATAAATTGAAGTAAATTATGTTTATTTCAAAACGTAAAAGTGCATAAAGGTTTGTATAAGGGCGGTTACTCTGAAACGGTAAGGAATTACTAGTTACTAATAACATTTTCAACAGTGTAGTTAAATTACTGTACAAATGACACTCCACAAAAAGTATTTGGTTACTTATTACTAATTACTTTCTAAATCCCATCAACCTTGATTAGAAGTGATTCAAGGATAGACATGAAACGGCTCTTTTCATTCATTCAAATAAATAATAAATAACTACATAAATGATTCGTATTAACAGACCAAAGTTTACAAATGTGAGAAGTATAAATTAGAGGATACAGTTTAAAGTTAGACATATCATTTTGATGTTGTTTCCAATATTGCATATATAACACAAAGTATTTAGTTTAATTACATCAGAAGTAACTGTAATTCTTCCCTTCTCAAAGGGAAAGTAATTACATTACCGTAACTAATTACTTAGTACACTACTGTAAGGATTAGGTTGCAGGATAAAGGATTCAATGTACTGTTAGCAGTATGTGTGTGTGTGTGTGTAGGGTAAACCCTATGGTATAGGGACAAAATGTCCCCACAAAGATGGAAATATCCAAAATTCTTGTGGGGACATTTTTGGTTCGCACAAGGAAACAAGCTTTTAAATCAAACCGAATTCAATTTTTTTTAATCTTAAAGAGCAGAAAGTCTTTTGTGATTGTAAGGTGTAGGGAATATAATATACAGTTTGTACAGTATAAAAAACATTGTGTCTATGGAATGTCCCCATAAAACATGGAAACCACATGTGTGTGTTACTCACTCTCTCCAGCTCAACAGTGAAGGTCTGATCCCAGGTCTGTTCTCCAACACTTCTCCAACACGTCTGACCAACAACACAGTTCTCCAGCTTTAACACAGCGCTCACCTCCGCTAAACATACACACACACACAATATTAGATGATTCAGTTCTCCTAAATAAATCAAATGTGTTTTACAGAACAAACAAACACCTAACAGCACATCTTTACCATAGTGATATCACTGTAACACACACACTCACACAGTAGACACACTCATGGTGTCCGGGTCACACTAGACTTTTCTTTCCATCGACTTCTATTCATACGCGTGCAAATGTGCAGACCAGAAACGCAAGCCCGTCCGAAAATATTTCACATTTTGCTGAGTAGCACAGTTCATGTTTGGTGAACTGCAACCTGCAAATTCACGTCTCATGAATGCTTGAGTCCAACAGAAGATAAAAACGTCACAATGTGACCTCGCGGTACAGAAATGTGAAAAGATGGAGAATTCACTCCCGCCCATTTTCGCAGGACCGTCCGAAGAACATTTGCGTGCTGAAAGTCTACACGTCATAACACACACACACACTCACTGGAGAGTTCCTCAGTAGTCTTGTTGGGTATTTTCAGACTGAAGCTGCTGTTTCTGGTGGTCAGTGTGAGTTTGAAGGGTCGTGTGTCTCCCGGGCTGAAGTGAGGTAAGATGACAGGAGACGCTCGACTGCGGCCCGGCACCACCTCCAACAATCCACCACAACCCAACAACCGAACCTGCAGCGTTCCTGAAAGACACACACTTCAAGTTTTACAAGTCATGGAACGTTACAGACTGGAATTTGATCCTGACGGTGGAGTGTGCGGGTGTACCGGTGAGAGGTGAGGGTCTGCTGAGGGTGTTGTACTGATTGTGTATGTAGGGGGTGCTGTGACGTGAGCTGAACGCTGACGATGATGTCATCACCAGTTCCTCTTTGATCAGATATGCTTTAGGATGATCTTCTGGAAGATCCACCAGCCGCTGCTCTAATGACAACCGCAGGAGATCCAACCGCTGAGACGCTTCACTCAAGCGACTCTGAGCCTACAGACACATCATCATCATCATCATCATCATCATCACACGAGATCTCAAGAACATCTCAACTGATTCTCAAATACAATGTTTCTCAAATTTCTGTCAAATGATCGGAGAGCTCGCCTCATTCATATAACAACACAAACTCTTAACATACAGTATGTTGAGAAATTAATCATCTGGTTCTTATTTATTTTCATTTTTCACATCAGTGTGTGTGTGTGTGTGTGTGTGCGTTTCATCAGTGTGTGTGTGTGTGCGTTTCATCAGTGTGTGTTTTCATCAGTGTGTGTATGCGTGTTTTTATCAGGGGGTTTGTGTGTGTTTTGTCATCAGTATCAGTGTGTGTTTTAATCAAAAAGTGTGTGTGTGTGTTTTCATCAGTGTGTATAGCTTCCCTGTAGCTCAGTGGTAAGAGCATTGTTAACAACGCAAGGTTGTGGGTTCGATCCCAAGGGATTGCAAATACCTATGTAAAATGTATAGGATAAAGCAATGTAAGTCCCTTTGGATAAAAGCGTCTGCCAAATGCATAAATGTAAATGCGTGTTTTCATTAGTGTGTGTGTGTGTGTTTTAATCAGTGTATGTGTGTGTGTTTTCATCAGTTTGTGTGTGTGTCTGTATGTGCATGTGCGTGTTTCCATCAGTATTAGTGTGTGTGTGTGTTTTCATCAGAATCAGTGTGTGTGTGTGTTTCCATCAGTGTCAGTGTGTGTGTGTGTTTTCATCAGTATCAGTGTGTGTGTGTGTTTTCATCAGTATCAGTGTGTGTTGTGTCACCTCAGCGATGGCTTTCTTGTCTTGTGTTTTTCCAGTAGCCAGCAGTCTCATCATGTTTTTGGAGCCCTCGGCCATGGCGTGTTCCACGCGGTAATGATGCCACAGCTCCTCGATCCTGAGCTCCACCACACACAGATCTGTTTTACCTGCGCACACACACATCCATACCAACACATTCACTATGTTCATCTCCTCCGCTGTGTGCGGCCATTCAGGTGTGGATAAAATTTGGAACAACATGAACACAAATAAACCACACAATCCCACAATGCACTGCACTCCCTTTGACTTTCACCGTGTGGTGTGAAATAAACCAGAATATTTCACATCTCATTCTTCATATGTGTGATGTGAGGATATATTTCACTAGCAGAAGGACTGAAATCTGCCCTTCAATGTATTCAAACTAAAACACGAGGTCATTGATCTACAAGAAGAAGTGATGTGGAGTTAGAGCTGCGTGTGAATCCTCTGGGAATCATGTTTAGTTTATTCCTCCAGCGGTGGAGTGAAGATGAAGAAGCATTAATAAATCTATTCTTAACCAGTGAGCTTCAGGACATCAGCTCTGAAACACGTCCATTAGAGTCCATTAGAGCTCCTGCTTCAGCTGAGCTAACATTTCATCTCTCTCTCTCTCTCTCTCTCTCTCACTCTCTCTCTGTCTCTCTGTCTCTCTCTCTCTCTCTCTCTCTCTCTCTCTCTCTCTCTCTCTCTCTCTGTCTCTCTCTCTCTCTCCATCTCTCTCTCTCTGTCTGATGAGGACGGTCAGATTTGATTTAACTACATGTTTAAAGTTGACCCAGGGCGTTTCTATACAGTTCTATACTATACAGACTATCCAAAAGTCACTTTCCAAACTGTTTCTCTGTCGTCATGTGAGCGGGTGATTGTTGAGTGTATCAGTGAGACATCATTCTGTTGTGTAAAGAATGAAGGAGTGAGACAGGTGAGCAGTACCGTGAGAGTCGTCTGTCTGCTCTGTGGCCTGCACGGCTTTACAGATCTGCATACGGATTATGTCAATCTTCATCTTACTGTCCTGTAACATCTGCTGAGCAGACTGAAGAAGCTTCTTATCCTGGACACACAGACACATGCGTACAGAAAACCAAACGAAAGAAAGAAACACCCTTTACATTTTCGTTACATTATTTTTCATATAACGTCACTTTTCCTGTCAGGTAATTGCATTTTGATTTAAGAATATTTAGATATTTGTATTACAATACAAGACAAAGACACTTAGTAAGAATGTCATTTATTGCAGTCTTATATACTGTGACAACCATCACCTGACATAAGGATAATTGGGTTAGACTTTCCCTGAAGCATGTATGTATAATGCATTATAAAGTAGATATGAAGCACTGTAATGGACCTTTTATTAATATCTTATAAATAATTGTTATAAGAGTTAATGCATTATATCACTTAACCATTCTTTGTTACACAACACATTTTAAATTGGTTATACTTCTTTACAACTACACATTATGAAGAATTATAATGGATTTTACCCTTTAATAACTTTCTTTATATAAATAAATACAAAAGAAATAGATCTGACAATGAAAATCATTCAAACCCTAAGAGAGATCATTTTAAAGAGACAGTTCACCCAAAAATGAAGATTCTGTTATCATTTATTCAACCTCTTATCATTTCATACATCTATGACTTTTTTTCTTCTGCAGAACACAAAAGAAGATATTTTGAAGATATTTTATATAGAAGATAATTAAGAATGTTGTCAACTGCCCCCATTGACTTACATTGGTTTCGTTTCCTTTCAATAGAAGTGAATTGGGTCCAGTGCTGTCCGGTTACCAGATTTCTTTAAAATATCTTCTTTTGTATATTGAAGAAGATAGAAAGTGTGACGAGCGGCCCAAACTCACATCAGCGTTGCCCTGGAAACATACGAGGCACACCTGTTCACCCTCATCACAGGCTGATCGGCCACAGCTGCCAACGCTGAACTCATAGGCTTATAAGCAGCGGCTTCCCCAGAGGAAGAGGAGAAACCTCTCCATGAGACCACGAGTAACATTCTCTTTGATGCATTTCAGAGAGCAGCGTGTGACCGATCAGCACCGCCACGAGCATCACACGGACACCCCACTCCTGACACGATGAGGAGAAGCACGGAAGAGAGAGCAGCGACAGCACTCTCACTGCAGCACGTATTTATAAATAAAACCCACCCTTCAGGGATTGTTAAACTGAGCTTCTCTTGTCGTGTCATCCTTCCACCCTGTTACAAAAGTCATAAACTTTGAAACGACATGAGTTTCATTTTTGGGTGAACTATCACTTTAAGACAGTACCTTTTAATTAACAAACATTGAAAGGTTGTATACTGTGTATGATGCTCAACCAATAGAATTGAAATGCTAAAATAAATGAATGAATAAATACTTTGGTAAGTCCATTGGCATAGATCGGGATCATGTTCTCCGCCCCCTGTTTGACCTTCAGCTCAATGTTGAGTTGTCTCTCCAGGGCCTTGATCCGGTCCTGATTGGCCGACGAGCGGTCTGTTGTCCCGAGAGACCTGAGGTCATCTGGAGGTCAAAGGTCAGGATGTAACATTCAGTCATGTGTCATTATTGATGAGAACACATCATCATAGCACATGAGACAAACTAAACACGGCAAATTTACCTACAACAAATCGTTGAAAACAGCGACATGCAAAAAGACTAAAATATACCCAAAATGAAAGCTTCAAGCACCTTTATCACGACAGTGATGAACAACAGCATTGCACTAAATATTTTGACCTCTGACCTTTGCTGTCGTCGCGACCCTTGACGACTATGTGTGCATCCAGCTCCTGCAGCTGCACGTGCAGCGAATCCAGTCTGCGTGTGGAGCTGCGTAACTGACTCTCCACCTGCTGGACATTACGTTTGTCTGTGGTCGCCCGCCGCAAGTTGTCTGCACCCGCTTTGATCTTCAGCTCTTTACGGATCTCCCTGCGAATCCTCTCGCGCTGCTCGTCCAATCTCTGCTGAACGCTGGAGTCCGACAAATCAGAGTTCTGATCCAGACCAAGCTGCTCCAGAACGGACAGACCGTCTGACTCCTACAGGAAACACAAGAGGGGTCACAAAAGGTCACAGCACAAAGCTCGACAAAACTCAAAAGGCTGTGTGTCATCAGTGAAAATATAAAGACCAGTGATGATATCAATGAGAATAAATAGAATCTTTGATCTAAGTCTCATGTGTGTTTCCTGAGAGTCAGAAATGTCTCTGTCACTAGTTTCAACATTGTGTCGAACTGTGCTCAGATTTGTCTCGTCTGCAATCAAAGGTCAATATTATTGCAGATCTCAATATCAACTCAAACATTTCTCATCAAGTTTACCCAAATCCAGATTACTTTACCCAGAGGTGATCTTTCCCATACGGAGACTACACAGGTTGTGTAGAACCCCTAAACACCAGGGGCCCCCTTGAGTACCACATCAAAAACATTTTTTGTAACAAGACCCTATTTTTATAACTTGTGGATTCAATTTTTCATTTTTAATAATACATTTATTTAATTACTGTTATGTACTCAAGTATTATGCAGTGGGCGGCAGGTAATGACGTCTGCATGATGTGCTGATATGCGTCTTATGACCATTGCTTAAAAACGAAGCAATCCATCTGGAACGGAAAAAACGCAACGCAAAAGAACAAGAAAGAATATCTTTTTGTACTATTTTAAAGTTGTCATGATTCTGTCTCATTTGGTCATGTTTTTCTTAGTCTTGTGGCAGGATCATGACAGACCCACATGTTTAGAGAGAGAGAGACATGGCATTGTTTGTTTTGGCATCCCATGTGCTCTCTCCGGTCTCGATCTTGGATTACCTAACATTTGGATTATTCTTGATGTCGTTTGTATTATTTTGTCTAGTCTCTGTTGTTTAGTAGTGAGTATCCTGCATTCTTATTTTGCCCCCTTGTGTCAAGTCTTTTCCTTCAAGGTTTGTTTTTAGTTTTCCCCATTGTGGGTCTTTTGTTTGTTATTAATTAAGTTTCGAGTTTTGCATCGCTGCCTGCGCTTGGGTTCTTCTTCCAGGTTTCCTGACAATTTGGTTCCCTATTTCATGCCCTTGTGTTTGCTGTCCTGTGCTGATTCATTTTGCTTTGTTTGCACTTGTTTATGCCCAGTGTGGCCTTTTGTTATGTTTAAATAAAGTTTAGTTTCCGTGAACTGCTGCCTGCATGCGGGTTGTGCCTTCTCCGTTCCTGTCAAGTCTTATTTAGTTTTGCCAAATTATGCAATAAATTAATCGGCCTACTTATAAACAATTCTCCAGTACAGATTTACAAATTCAGTATCTGTATTTGGTTTGCACATGATAATGTCATCTTTAGTTTGTGCCATCACATTTAGAGAATTGAGTAAACTGTATTTGTCATGTTTTACTTTTGTTAGATAATCATTAATTTGTGTAGTAAAGACAGAGTTTGCGTGTTAAGGTTTTTGACAACTAGATGGTTTCCAGACCCA